>CM034461.1:27210348-27810348 GCA_019925255.1 Litchi chinensis | reverse complement strand
GAGACCCAATTGGTTTTTAGTGGAGACCCAGGTAGTCTTCGATGGAGACCAACTAAGCCTCTATCTGGATCTTCGATGATGGAGATATGGTGACTTTTTTTTGCCCTATTGAATTCCCTTGTTTTTTTTTATTTTTATTTTTTATAATTTTATTTGGATCTGATTGATTGATGGATGATGAAAAAGAGAGATGATGGATAAATAAGATCCGAAAAGGATGGACATGATCAAGTTGATGGATGATGTAGATGATGGTGAAACGGAGATGACAAAGAAGGTTATAAGGATGAAGAAGATGATGCAATTTGTTTTAATTTTATAATTATTTTTATATTGTAATTATTTTTTAGAATAAAAAAAATGATATATTAAATTATTTAAATTAATTTTTTAAGATTAGGGCTATTTTAGTCTTTTGGTACCTTTGACCATTAACCATTAGGATTTAACGGCCCATCTCTAACGATAGAAGATATATAATTGTGATTTGTTATATATGACTACAACTAAATATGTTTAATTACAATCAATAAATATGATCACAATCAATAAATCAATAAATGTGATTATATTTACTTATTATAATTACACATGTTTAATTATAATCACATATAATAAATTACAATTACACATTTTATAATATAATCATGTTTTTTTTTTTTTTTTTTGGTTTATTTTTTTGGTTTACTACATGCATACCTAGGTGTATGCTAGAATGTGTCTATATATATAATAACTACAGTATATTTACCATAGTAACTATGGGTTATATAATTAATATACATACCAATAACAAAATTAATAAAAGTTAGTGTGGTTTGGATCGATTTGGTTTGAGGGATTTTAAGTTAATGGTGAGAGTTAGTACATAAAATCCACAAGTCACACATAAGAGTCTAAGTACAAAAATATTTGTAAATCAAGATTAAGTAGATCAATTTCCTCTCCATCCATTAAATATTTGCATTGCTAAGTTATCTCTCCATGTTGTCCATTGCGGTGATGAAGATACTTGTCTAATGACATCATTATCCCTTTCATCCCCATTGACTTCATTTAGCTCTTGCTCCATCTGATCAATTGACATTTCTCTTCTAATAAAATTATGTAAAAGACAACATGCAACTATGATTTTACATTGTGTTTTTATAGGATAATAAAATGGACTCCATAAGATTGTCTAACACAATTTTAGTAGTCCAAAAAAATGTTCAATTATATTTCATGATGATGAATGTTTCATGTTAAAATATTCTTGATGACTAACAAGGGCACAACCAACTCTCCATTCAGATAAATGATATCATGTTCCTTTATATGGTGCTAGAAACTCTTCACCATTTGAGTATCCACCATCCACAAGATAATAACAAACTAATAGTCACAAAAAATTGAATTTTTTTTTAAAAAAAGTTATTTGTATAACTACTGGTATAAATATTTTTTTTTATAGTAATCATTTTATTAATGCTTACCATTAGGAATTATCAACCCAGTTGGTTTAGATAATGCATCTCGAAATACTCTAGAATCTGAAGCTAAAACTTCCCCATCCCAAGAAAACAAATGTGAACATCGTATCCCTAAAACAAGCATCTAATACATTTGTTGCAATTTCACATTTTCTTATTCTTAATCATGGTTTGTCAACTTCAGGTAGATGTACTCTAATATATATCACATCCAAAGCCCCCAAACAATTTTATAAATAAACCATAATGTAAGGGTAATGTATGAAGGGAACATAAACTGTCGACGTTGAAATTCAGTCGACGAGTAATCAATGTCCAATACTTGCAATCAATGTAAGAAAACACAGAAATCGAGAAAAAGACAATAAATAACCAAAAATCAAACAGAAATGCACAGGATTTTTAACGTGGTTCAGCAAGTGTGCCTACGTCTATGGCTGTCTGTCTTAAATTCTGTAGAGTGACAGTATGATATTCAATGTGTCGTTACAATTATTTTAACCCCTATTTATAGGGGAAGAGTTGTTACAAATTAAGAAGCAACAAAATAGGAAGAGAATCATGAATCAATTACACTTCCTAATCTGTTTGAATAAAATCAGAAAACTACCCCTTAAAATCCGAGATAATGTTGACTGTGTTTGAATTTGAATTAACTTCCATTTCTGGAGAGAGAATCACAATCAGATTAGGTAACTGTTTGTTCTGGAAGATACTGCATTAATTGCCCTCTGAACGAGCTGCTTAATGTCTATGGCGGTTTACGACCTCGAGCTGGATCTCGTTGTTCAGTGAATAACGAGCTATGACCTTGGCTGTGATGCGAGCTCATTACTGCGAGCTGAGAAGATTGTTGGGCGAGCTATGGAGCTCGCTGGGCTTAGAATTGAAGTATAGGCCTAGTCTGATAAGCCTTGATTGGATTGACTTTATTGGGCTTTCTATTGAGCTTGAGTTGGGCTTTTACCAGCACATTTAGTGAGTCTGGAAAATACATATAACATTAGCCCTCCAGCTCTCAGTTCGTTCTGTGAATTGGGAGCTCGAGCTCGTTGGTAAAAGCTAGTTTCCTTGGTACGATAGCTTGAACTACTATTTTCCCGCCCATTCAAATTCTGTCTTATCAGCTTTGACACGTGGCGGTCATGCAAGAGGTAATTGAAACGACGCTGGCATGTCCCTTACACGCACATTTAATGCGCACGTCTTTCAACTAACGGCTCTATGATTATAAAACCGTACCTCGCGCTGCACCGTTGGATTTATGACGGTTACACAACACAGAGATCCGACGGCTGGGGTTCGAGCTCGTTTGTCTATATAAACTGATGAAACCCTTTCATTTTCTTCTTTTATCTGTCATTTTCTCTCGAAACAACCAAGCAGCCAAGTTCAGAAAACTCTCTTATTTTTCACGAAATCAACACTTCCAATCGTCATTCTTACCATTACAACAAGGATTCACGGTAAGTCTTTTTTTTTATCTCAAGTTTTTAGCTTTTAGGTTGATTTTTGTTAAGTTCATGTTGCGTTGTGGTTGCGTTTTGTTTTCTGCCTAAACGGTTTGAATGCGTTGTATTATTGCTATGTTTGAGATGGCCTGATCATATCATGTTCTTGATGTTCAACTGTTGTTGTCAAAACTTTGCCATTACTATGTCTAAATGGTTTGAATATGTCATTTCTTGTTGGATGTTCACTATTCTGGGTTTCTTGTTGAACACAACTTTTCAACTTCTGATGATTTAATCTTGTAGCATATTTATCTACGATCTGGTTAATGTTTGTGGTCTGTTATGTATGCAATCTGTAGAAATAGGCACATGTAGACCATTAGCTCGCAGGTCGTTTGTTCATAAGTTGAGCCCCCCATTGTACAAGTGATCTGCAGAATAGAAAACTTAAAAAAATTTTAGTATTTTAATAGTTTGTTCGCTGCGACCTGAACATATCCTCTTTTGCATAGATGTTTTCAAGCGGAGCTCGTAAGAAAACTACCCAAGGTAGAGAGGCTCATGAGCGAGATGAAGCTCAAGAGCAAGCTAGGCAGGGAAGAGAAGCTCGCGAGACATTTGCCCACCATCCTTCAACGTTAGAGTTTTTGATGTGGTAGGGCTTGGCATTCAATTTCATATCCCTATGGGTTGTCGTGCACTGATACCCGTTCTAAAAAACCGTGCATACTATCCACCAAGGGGGTACGTAGCTGTCAGTGCCCAACATCTTGAGCAGGGACTAAGGTTCCCCATTCATCCTTGCTTGATCGCATTCCTCAACGCGGTTAAGCTTGCACCATTCTAATTGACATCGAACTCTTATACACAACTGACCTCGCTGGCTCTAGCCTTTCTCAGGAATAACCTTCCTCCCCCAACCCCAAAGATCATACAACAATTTTACAGCTTCAAGGCTTTAAGCACAAAAGAGGGAGAAAAATCCGACGACATTTATTACCTCACAGCTCGTCCATCAAAATACAAAAACCTCTTGCCCTAAGGAGAAGCGAAGGGCAAGTCCAATGTTGGAAAGTATAAAACGAGCTGGTTTTATGTCTCCTGCCCCTCTCTTGCGAGTCTTAATAATCGTAGTTTCGTCCTGGAACCAGGTATGTAGAAAGGAAAATTTAGTGAACTAATATTATTATTATTATTATTATTTGACGTTTTGCTTTGCAGTGCTGAAGGCGGATGAGTCTCCTCTCAGTAGCGAGGAAAAATGGGCTCTTAATGTACTCGCGAACTCGGAGGAAGCGAGCATCAGCAGCAAGTTCAATGATGCTCTTCTTAGCGCTTACGGCCTTACCGCTCCTAAAAAATCTCCGCTATTGCGACCTGAAGAGGACATAGGGAGTATGAGTGATACCCCTATACTTCCTTCTGTCCTTGAAGTCCCAGTTCAGGAAAGGGATACATCTGCTCCTCGATCTTCAAAACCTGTCACTACTTCGCGGGCACCGGGAGCAACTTGTGCACCTACTTCAGCTCGGAAAGTTTCTGCTCAAGGTGCTCCTGCTCGCGCCCCAGCTCGGGCAAAAACGGCTTCAGCCCGTGCAGCCCCTGTTGTACAAGTAAATTCATCCCTCTCCCCACATCGTACAACTGTCTCAGAGGCTCCATTGTCTACTTCAATTCGCACCCCAGTAGTGGGTACACCTCAAAAAACTGCTTCTTCAGCTCCTGTTCCTTCCACTGGTCGAGCTCTAACTAAAAGGAAGAAACTTGCTCTGTTGGAGTTCCCTTCTGATCAATCTGCTGAAACTCCAGCCTCTTCAGCATCTCCAGCGAAGCGACCAGCTGAAACCCCAGCCTCCTCAGCTGCTCTTTCAAAACGCTCCAAACGACCTGCTGAAGCAGAAACTTCCTCGGTCGCTGCTCCAAACAAGGTACCGCCCTCAGAAACAAAAGTAGATCTTCAGCTGGTTCCAGCTTCCTGCTCACATCCTGGAAAATGGGGTGCTCCTCCTAAGGTTGCTTCCCAAGCAACTCGAGCTGGCACCAACAAGCGAGTAACTAGGCGTACCTTTGTTACGCGACGTAATACTTATCCGACTGATGAGCCTGATATCCCGGAGCCTGAAAGGACTCCTTCGTCAACAAGACCAAAAATCGAGCTCGGACCTGGGGGGAGATATTTAACTTCCTTCATCGATAATTGGACACCAATTATGTTCACTCATGCAAGGGTCTTAGAGAATAGGTCCCTTAGGGGCATAGATCTAGACGAGTTCGCAGCTCGTCATTCTATGCTAGTAAGTCACTTTTCGTTGTCCTCCGGCTGCTTTACTTTATCGCATATTAACTTGTAGAATTTTCAGGGCACCCTTGCTACAATAAAGCAATGGATGGAGACAAAAGCCATT
The DNA here is from genome assembly GCA_019925255.1 of Litchi chinensis. Classification (NCBI taxonomy): domain Eukaryota; kingdom Viridiplantae; phylum Streptophyta; class Magnoliopsida; order Sapindales; family Sapindaceae; genus Litchi; species Litchi chinensis. The sequence continues at coordinate 27,805,017 of CM034461.1, read as the reverse complement.
GAGAAACGAATAATGAAGCTGGAAAGCGAGCTGGATGCTGCTAATGATGAGATAGCATTCTTGGTTAAGAAAACCACAGAAAGTCTCGAGGCACAGATGGCTGCGGCGAATAATGCTAAACAGATCGCTGAGAAAGCTCTACTGGAAATGCAAAATGAACACGACATGCTAAGAGAAGTGCTGAAGCAGTCTGATCAGCGGGTCGAGCTAGCCCAAAAACAAGCTGAGACCGCCAAGGAAGCTCTGCAAAGAATGGGCAATGAACGTGACACGTTTAGAAACGAGCTACACAAACTAAGAGAGGAGCTGAGGCAGTTTGAGCAAGCTGAGAGAGTGGAGGCTGTAGTATAGCGGGCCGAAGAGGCCGAAAATCGGGCTGTAATTACAGAAGAACAGATTGAGGTGCTCGGCCAATAAGTTAATGCTGCAGTGCAACGGGCTGAGGCGGTAGAGAAGCGAGCTGAAGAAGTGGAAGCTGCTGCTCAACGGGCTGAAATGGTCGAAAATCGGGCTGAAGTACTTAGGCAGCAGGTGAGGGAGGTGATTCAGCGAGCTTAGTCTGCAGAGCAATAGATAGAAGCTATGAAGAAAGAAGCCGAGGTCATCAATCGCCTTGCAAACAACGCCTTCGAAGAACCGATGGCTTTCAAAGAAAAATCTGCTCAGGAATTAGAGATGCAGGTCGCTAAAGCAAAGGATACAGTAGAGGAAAAAACGGGCCTCAATTTTCTCTACACGCTATGGGTGTCCCATCCGGAGATGAATTTTTCTATCTTTGGGGATGTGGGACTTGAAAGCGTAGAAAAGTTCAAGGCAAGGGCTGCCTTATCCTCAGTTGATGCAGTTCCTTTGGCAACGGAGGTGTCTGGTGCGACCTCTCAAACTGAGCCTGCTGGCGACCTCGAGCCTTCTGGCGTGCCTCCTTCTTATGAAGACCCCCTTTCTGGCTCAGATCCTCCTGCTCAAGATTAAGAGCTTGTCTTTTTCTTTACACTTGTATTCCTTCAACTTTCAATTTGTAAACAATTTTTGAACTTAATAAAATTTCTTTCATTATTTCTTTTGTGTCGTGTGCATTTGAGCTATTACGTTTGTTATAACATACTTTTATGATCAACTTACAAATTATCAAACTTCTTACGAACTGATTGTTAATGAGTTCGAAATCTAATAACTTAAGCAATCGCTTTATTCAACAGTTAATAGAACCTTGTAAACATAAATAGTTGATCAGTTGGAATGTTTGATGAGCTATACAAGGGTACTTAGCCACACTTGCTTTTTGGGCTCTTTATCATTTAGAGAGCTATGTAGGGGCACTTAGCTACACCTGCTTTTTAGGCTCTTTTATCATTAGCAAGCTATGCAGGGGCACTCAGCCACACCTGCTTTTTAGGCTCTTTTGTAACGAGCTATGCAGGGACACTTAGCCACACCTACTTTTTAGGCTCTTTTGTAGCGAGCTATACAGAGGTACTCAGCCACACCTACTTTTTAGGCTCTTTTGTAGCGAGTTATGCAATGACACTTAGCCACATCTGCTTTTTAGGCTCTTTTATAGCGAGTTATGCAGAGGTCGTCACCTTACTTGCTTTTTAGGCTCTTTTTTTTAGGCAAGCTATGCAGGGGCACTTAATCACACATACTTTTTAGGCTATTTTATCATTAACGAGCTATACAGGGGCACTTAGCCACACCTGCTTTTTAGGTTCTTTTTCTTTTAGCAAGCTATGCAGGGGTCGTCACCTCGCCTGCTTTTTAGGCTCTTTTCATTTAGGCGAGCTATGCAGAGACACTTAGCCACACCTGCTTTTTAGGCTCTTTTATCATTAGCGAGCTATGCAGGGGCACTTAGCCACACCTGCTTTTTAGGCTCTTTTTCTTTTAGGGAGCTATGCAGGGGTCGTCACCTCGCCTGCTTTTTAGGCTTTTTTCATTTAAGTGAGCTATACAGGGGCACTTAGTCACACCTACTTTTTAGGCTCTTTTATCATTAGCGAGCTATGTAGGGGCACTTAGCCACACCTGCTTTTTAGGCTCTTTTTATTTTAGCGAGCTATGCAGAGGTCGTCACCTCGCTTGCTTTTTAGGCTCTTTTCATTTAGGCGAGCTATGCAAGGGCATTTAGCCACACCTGCTTTTTAGGCTCTTTTATCATTAGCGAGCTAATAAGCACGGAGCTTGTTAACTTGGCGAAATAATACATAACATGAAGGAAAATAGAGCTTTCATTTCTTGTTGAATTATGGGTAACAAATAAAGTTACTGATAATATGGTCGAAGATGCTCGGCATTCCAAGCTCGAGGGACCTCAGCTCCATTCATGTTGGTCAAATGATAAGCTCCATTTCCTAGGTTTGCCTTGATGATATAGGGTCCTTCCCAATTTGGGCCTAAGGATCCATCACTAGGCTTGCGAGCTCCAGGCAAAATGATACGCAGCACCAAGTCTCCCATGTTGAAACTGCGGATTCGAGCATTCTTATTATAGTACCTCGCGATTCTTTGCTGATAACCAGCTACCTTTAATCTGGCTGTTTCTCTGACTTCTTCAAGCAAATCTGAGCTTGCAGCAAGTAACTAGTCATTATCATTTGGATTGAAGGTTGCTCTTCGTTGCGAGGTGACTTCAAACTCAGCTGGGATCATGGCCTCAGACCCATATACCATTGAGAAAGGTGTCTCGCCTGTAGTGCTGCGAGCTGTGATTCTGTAAGCCTACAATACCTTCTGAAGCTCGTCTACCCATGCTCCTTTCTTTGCTTCCAGTTTCATCTTCAAGGTTTGCTTGATAATCTTGTTCACAGCTTTAACTTGGCCATTGGCTTGTGGATGGTCCACTGTTGAGAAGTTTTTAACGATCTTGAGGTCGTTGCAGAACCTAAGAAACTGGTCGCTGCTAGACTGAGTCCCATTATCTGTTACAATCTGCTGTGAGACCCCAAACCTACAAATGATATTACTCCACACGAATTTCTCAATCTTCGTTGTGGAGATTTCGATCAACTCCTTTGCTTCTGCCCACTTAGTGAAATAGTCAACTGCAACCACGACATGCTTGCATCTTCCACGAGCCATCGGCAGTGGCCCGATCAAGTCCATCCCCCAGATTGCAAAGGGTCACGGGCTCATCATTTGTTGGAGATAAGCTGGTGGAGCTTGTGAAATTTGGGCAAATCTCTGACACTTATCACATTTCTTGACTAAGTTGATGGCATCCTGCTTCATGGTTGGCCAATAAAAACCCTGACGAAGTGCTTTTTGAGCTAGAGATAGCCCCCCAGTGTGATTTCCATAATGGCCTTCGTGTATCTGCCTTATCACTATTTCACACTCTAAGCCATCAATGCATCTTAAAAGTGGAGCTGAGAACCCCTTTTTGTACAGCACATCATCATAAATGCAATATCTAGCCGCTCTAGCTTGCAGACGTCGTGCCTCCAGTTTATTACTTGGCAACTTTTCATCCTGCAAATAATTGAGAATTGGGCTCATCCAAGAGTCGGGCCGTACAGTTATGGCTATCATCACACTCTTCTCTTCTGTACTTGGGGCTGGTAGGAATTCTACTGGGATTACCCCCAAAAAGTCTACATCTCGTATGGTTGCCAAGCGAGCTAAAGCATCTGCATGTGCATTCTGAGCTCGTGGGATTTGCTTCACCTCGCATTTTTGGAAAGCACCTAGCAACTTATGAACTTTCTGGAGGTAAAGGGCCATCTTTGGTCCCTTGGTCTGATACTCCCCCAAGATGTGGCAAACCACAAGTTACGAATCACTGAAGACCCTCAGTCGTTTAGCTTGCATCTCTCTAGCTAAACGCAAACCTGCGAGCACTGCTTGGTATTCAGCTTTATTGTTTGTTGCTTGGAAACCAAACCTTAAAGCACAAAGGATCTTGTGGCCTTCAGAGCTAATCAGCAAAATCCCAGCTCCATCCCTCTGCTCGCTGGATGACTCGTCAACATAAAGCTTCTAAGTCAGACTTTCAGAAGACTCGGCTTTATCGTCCACGGGCCCTGTAAACTCTACAATGAAATCTGCCAGGGCTTAAGCTTTGATAGCCGTTCTCGGTTTAAATTGAATATCGAACTGTGCGAGCTCCACTAGCCATTTTAACAAACAACCTGAAGTGTCCACTTTATGTAGAACTTGTTTCAGCGGATATTGGGTGAGGACTTCAATCGTATGAGCTTGGAAGTAAAGTCGCAGCTTCCTTGATGCGATCACCAGGCAATAAGCGAGTTTCTCCATCTGCGAGTATCTGGTTTCAGCATCTTGCAGCTTTTTACCAATATAATATACTGGAAGCTGCGTCTTTTCTTCTTCTCTCACCAATACAGCATTCAAAGCTTGTTGAGACACTCCCAAGTATAGAATTAACTTTTTCCCTTCCTTAGGCTTAGAGAGGAGGGGAGCTCGCTCAATGTATTCCTTCAACTGCTGTAAGGTAACTTCACACTGCTCGGTCCACTTGAAGCTTTTTGCTTTCTTCAAAATATCAAAGAATGGAATGCATTTATCCATAGCTTTCGAAATGAACCTGCTTAGTGCCGCGACCTGGCCATTAAGGCTCTGCATATCTTTCACCCTAGTTGGTGATCTCATGTCGATTAATGCTTTGATCTTCTCAGGATTGGCTTCAATACCTCTACTGTTGACTATGAAGCCCAGAAGCTACTCCAAATGCACACTTTTGCGGATTCAATTTCATCTGATAGCTCCTCAGAATCTGAAACATCTCCCCTAGGTCGCACATATGATCACCTACTTGCTTGGTTTTTACTAGCATGTCATCAACATAGATCTCCATGGTCTTTCCAATTTGTTCTTCAAACATCATATTCACCAAGCGTTAGTAAGTCGCTCCTACATTTTTCAGCCCGAAGGGCATCACCTTGTAGCAATATAAGCCTCGGTCGATCATGAATGAGGTGTGCTCTTCGTCCTCGGGGTTCATGGGGATTTGATTATAACCCGAGTAGGCATCCATAAAACTCAGGAGCTCGTGTCCAGCTGTGGCATCCACGAGCTGGTCTATCCTTGGCAGAGGGAAACTATTTTGTGGGCACGCCTTGTTTAAGTCAGTGAAGTCGATGCAAGTCCTCCACTTTCTATTTTTCTTCTTTACAAGAACTGGATTAGCGACCCAAGTCGGGTAGTAAGCTATTCGGATAAATTTATTTGCCAACAATTTGTCTACCTCTTCATTCAACGCAAGATAGCGCTCCCTCGTCATTGCTCTTCTCGTTTGGCGAATTGGTTTGTAGTGAGGATCAATGTTCAGTCTGTATGACATCACATTGGGATCTATCCCCATCATGTCCTCGTGATTCCACACAAATACATCCAAGTTCGCCTTCAGGAAGTTAGTGAGCTAGGCTTTTAATTATGGAGCTAAACCTCTTCCCAGCTTCAGGCATCTTTTTGGATCCGCCTCGCTAACTTGAACATCTTCCAATTCTTCAACTGGCCCAGTAGCTCGGTCTGCATCTACCTCATGAGGGTCCAGGTCGTGACTGACTCCTTTCTCAGTCATAGCTCGTGGCTCGCCCCCTAAGACCACGTTCACCTTCTTTCCTTTTACGCTCATCTTAATAGTATCTTCATAGCATTTTCTAGCCAAGTGTTGCTCCCCCCGAACATATCTGATGTCATTAAGGGTTGAAAATTTTACCGTGAAGGTCCTAGTTGAAGTAACTACATCCAACTCGTTCATAGCAGGTCTTCCCAGGACCACGTTGTACGCTGATGGACAGTCAATTATCAGAAAATCTGTCAACACAGTAGCTTGACGACCTGCCTCCCCAAGAGTAAGTGGTAGCTTGATCTGGCCCACTGGTACAACAGCATCTCCAGTGAAACCATATAAAGGCTCTGGGGATGGTCTCAACTGCTCCGCTCCTAGCTCCATTTGCTCAAAACAGTTCTTGTACATTATATTTACCGAGCTCTCAGTATCTATCATGATGCGTCGCACTTCTATGTTACTGATCTTGGCTCGATTAACTAACGCATCATTATGAGGCAAGATCACACCTCTCGCATCTTCATTAGTGAATACAATCTCGTCCGAGGTCGTCTTCGCCCTCTTTACAGGTCCTTCCGATCCACTGACCTGAAAAGTATGATTCGCCTCCTGGACGTATCTCTCATGCGATATGTTAGAAGCACCTACGATGTGGGGGCCACCATAAATGGTAAAAATGATTCTTACCGTAGACTCATGCTCTGACTCGGTAGCTCGCTGAGGCTGTTGCTATGCTGGCTGCTGGTGAGGTCGTTCTTAATTGGGTCGCGAGTCAGCAGGTCTTACCACATAGTCTCTCAAGCGACCTCTCCTGATCAATTTCTCAATGACGTTCTTCAACGCCCAGTAATCTGAAGTACTGTGTCCGACCTCATTATGATAGGCACAAAACTTGCTCTGATCCCTTCGCTGAACAGGAGCCATTAAAGGATTGGGCCTCCCAAAATCTTCCTTGTTCCTCTCTGCAGCGTAAATTCTGTCCGGTGAAGCCGTCAGGACGCTGTATCCTTCATAACGACCTTGACGTTGAGGTCGCCCGTACCTTGGCTCTCTCCTCGCCCTTTTGGCAATCTGATTGCTTGAGTCATTATTTCTACCTTCTTCGTTCCTGCCGTTGTTTCTTCTCTTTGGATGGTTGGAACTGCCCGCTTCATTCTTCTAATTTTGCTTTTTTAGGCTGAAGGTCTCTTCCCATCCAATTTCCTTCCCAGCTCGCTCGTAGAACTCTCCCAGATCCTTCATTGGGGACTTGTAAATGCATTCGTACAGTTTCCCATCCTTGCGCAGCCCAGCTGAGATCGCTGTTAAAATACTTTCGTCTGATGGATTTTCAACATTTGCGACCTTGCGTCTAAATCTAGTGATATACTCTTTCAGCGACTCACCCTGACGCTGGAAGATGGTGGCTAGGTGGCAGGATGGAGCGAGCTGTCTTCTCAATTTTCGGTACTGACCAACGAACTTCTACTGACACTCTACCCAACTACCTATGCTGCGAGCTGGGAGATTCTTGAACCATGTCTTTGCTATATCCCCCAAAGTAGCTGGGAATACACGATATTTCGCCATGGGATTACTTGTCTGCAGGTCCATTTGAACGTTAAAGGCGTCGAGATGATCATAAGGGTCACTGTCCCCGTTGTATTGCTGAATATTTGGCATCTTGAACCTCGGAGGGAGAGGCTGTATCTTAATCTCCCTTGTAAAGGGGGTTCTTTCCCCGTAGTGCCCACGCTGCTCCGGGGTTGCAAGTCACGCTTCCAACTGCTGGACTCTTTGGAGGAGCTCCTCTACTTATGGATCTCAGAGCTCGTATCTCCTTTTGTGGTCGTGACTTAGAGCCGGGTGCTCTGGGTCATACCTTTCGTCCTCCTCGAACAGACCTTTAGGCTGATGGGATCTTATCTGTCTCTGTTCATCATCAACTCATCGAACTGTAGCTCTGACTCTATCGTGCCCAACCTCTGCTCGTTGGTTTCCACCTTGGTTCAACCTTACTACCAGACTAGCTGGGCGCGCGACCTCCCTTTCTTCACAGATAGGGTGTCTTCCAGCTCTAGAACGTACATTAGAGGAACAAGCTTAGCCTACAGGTCGCGGGATTTCCCTTGCCAGCTTTTCGGGCGCTTACATCGCTTCATGCTGCTGGGGCATGTACCTTGGTGCCTGAACCTCAACCCTAGGTACGTTCTGAACATGAGCCTGCACCGACATATTGACAGCCTCTGTGAGCTGTCTAACCATGTTTTCCAACGCTTCTTGCCTCTGCAGCAACACATTCTGCCCTTCAACTATTAGGGCATTGGAACCGGTTGACGATGAAGCAAAGGAGGGATGCTTGTTGCGACGCCGATTACCTGTCCATGGGACGTACCTGCTGCATGCATGGGTGCGTCCTACACAGGCTGCATGTTCTGCTGAGATTGGTTCATGTAGCTCTCCACCTGGTCATCATCTTCATGATACCTGTTTGATCTGGTCTTTGCCATGTTAGAAATCGATGAATTGAGATAAAAAAGACTACAATTTGGGCCTTCCTTCTAGCGCCAAAATGTCGACATTGAAATTCAGTCGACAAGTAATCAATGTTCAATACCTACAATCAATGTGAGAAAACACAGAAATCGAGAAAAAGACAATAAAGAACCAAGAATCAAACAGGAATGCACAGGATTTTTAACATGGTTCAGCAAGTGTGCCTACGTCCACGGCTATCTTTCTTAAATTCTGCAGAGTGACAGTATGATATTCAATATATCATTTACAATGATTTTAATCCCTATTTATAAGGGAAGAGTTGTTACAAATTAAGAAGCAACAAAATAGGAAAAGAATCATGAATCAATTACATTTCCTAATATGTTTGAATAAAATCAGGAACTACCCATTAAAATCCGAGATAATGTTGACTGTGTTTGAATTTGAATTAACTTCCGTTTCTGGAGAGAGAATCACGATCAGATTAGGTAACTGCATGTTCTGGAAGATACTGCATTAATTACCCTCTGAATGAGTTGTTTAATGTCTATAGCGGTTTACGACCTCGAGCTGGATCTCGTTGTTCAGTGAATAACGAGCTATGACCTGGCTGTGATGCGAGCTCATTACTACGAGCTAAGAAGATTGCTGGGCAAGCTATGGAACTCGCTGGGCTTAGAATTGAAGTATGGGCCTAGTCTGATGGGCCTTAATTGGGTTGACTTTATTGGGCCTTCTATTGAGCCTGAGTTGTGCTTTTACCAGCCCATTTAGTGAGTCGGAAAAATACATATAACATAAACTAAAATTAGTTGATAGTTATATGTATTACTTACCTTAAACCATTTCTATCTTTCATTAGTGCAATTTTCAGCCACATGGGCTAGTGAAACTAATAGATCATTGTGTAGTTATAAAATTGCACATAAAACTAAATGAAAGTATCGACTAATTATCTTTCTGGATTAATGAAACCTAGTTCGAATGGTTTAATTTTAAATATGGTGGGCAAGTGTATGTAAGAATATGCAGACTTGTTCCTCAGTGGAAACTAAAGCATTAATCTTCAACCTCTTAGTGTTATGAAGCAATTCACATAGTATGACAAAAGTTCTTCTATCTATCCTTAATTGATTAATATACTCCATATCGTTGTTGCTAATTATACTATTTAGATAATCAAGATGAGTTGAACGGTTGACAAATGCACGATTACTTAACAATCATCTTTATATCGATGTTCTGCCATATCGTGCATAATTGAACACATTGCAAGTAGATAAAATCTTTGTAAATGTAATAGTTGTACAACTATGAACAAAATAATATCTTCTTGATTCATGTCATTCATAACTAGTTTATGAAAAGAATAAGTATTTGTCATTCATTTAGACAAAAATACAATTTCAATTGAAGTGTGTCTTTATCATAGTTTTAAAAGGTGCACTTAGGCATGCACCTAAGCTCTGGACGCGGTGGGGAGCTATTATGAAGCCTAAATACTGGCCAAGCGAGATGATCTTGAAAAGGTGCAAGAGTGCACAGAAGCTTTAGGCGTGCCCAGGTAAGATAGCCAGATATTTATATCAGGCTTTTTTTTTTTTTCACCCATTTGTCATTTCTATCGACCCTAAGTACCGTTCTACCTCTCTCTCTCTACTCCGACCTCCAAGCTGTCGATTTCATCTTCCAGGCGCCATTCGATCGCTGATCAGCCTCATCCAACCGTCGGTGAACATCCTCTCTTCTCCTTTTATCAGTTTCAGCTTCTTCAATATCAAATGACCTTAAGTAAGTATTTTTTTTCTCTCTTCTTTCATCTTTTCTTCAATCATTTGACCAATTTCTTTATGGATTACTATTTATTTATGTGATTGTATACTTGGATGATGTTTATTATTGATGATCATAAACTGTTTTTAATTTTTTCTGTCTTTCATCATCTTTTCTTCAATTTGTTGATAATTTGGTTAATTTCTTCATGGTTTATTATTTATTTGTATGATTGTATGCTTGGATGATGTTTATTGTTGATTTTCATAGACTGTTTTTAATTTTTTCTATCTTCTGTCATTTTTTCTTCAATCTTTTGATAATTTGATCAATTTCTTCATGGGTTATTGTTTATTTGTATGATTGCATGCTTGGATGATGTTTATTATTGATTTTCATGGACTGTTTTTAATTTTGATTGTTGATGTTTTAGTTTCATGTATGTTTTTATTGTTTTATGTATAATGCATGTTTTTAACTTGTTATTGTTGATGCCTAAGAAAAAAAAACAACTTTTTATTGTTGATATATGTATAATGTATGTTTGTAATTTGTGGGCTATTTTTATGTTTATATATAATGTTAATTTATGAATGTATTTTGTTTACAGCTAACTACTCCAGCTCAAACACAATGTTAGTTAGTACTAAATCATTGGATTTCACATGGGATTATGTTGAGTTGCTGGATCATAACAACAAAAATACTATAAAATATAAATTTTGTAGAAAAGTGATGAAAGGAGGGATATATCAAGCAAAACAAAATTTAGCGGAGGGGTTTAAGAATGCTAAACGTTATGTATATGGTCCTAAACCTATAAGAAAATAGATGAAAGAGTACTTACAAAAGAAGAAGAGTGATAAGGATAAGCGTAATATGGAACCGCCAATTGAGTTTGAAATAGGTGAAAGGTATGATGATAAGTCACCAGCAGAACCATCTACAAGTAAAAGAAAAGGTCATAGTACATTTGGTAGTGGAGTTAGTTTTAAAGGGCTGAAACAAAAAAGTCAACTGGATGTCTTCTTTGCCCTCGACCTAGAAATTACAATAAGGAAAGCCAAAGGAAAGCAATTGATGTTAAATGAAATGGATAATGCAGCTAAGAAGGAGTTGAGGGGTCAAAGTTGTACAATGTTTGCTAGATGGATGTATGATATAGGTGTTCTATTTAATGCTACATCATATGATAACTTTAAGACTTTTGTGGAAGCAGTGGACCAATATAGTCCGAGTATAAAGCCATTTACTCCCTATGAAGTTAGGGTTCCTTTTCTGAATCAAAAGGTGGAAAACACTCGTAAGGTGATGAAAGATCATAAATAGGTATGAGCTCAATATGGATGCCTAGTGTTATCCAATGGTTGGAAGGATAAGAAAGAAAGGACATTGATTAACTTCTTAATCAATTCTCTTAAAGGAAGTATGTTTTACAAGTCTGTTGATGCCTTCGCCTATGCAAAGACTGATGACAAGATATTTGAATTATTAAGTGGTATTATGGAAGAGATTGGAGTAGGTAATGTCATTCAAGTGGTAACAGATAGTGTTTCAAATAATGTTTTAATAGGTATGAAGTTTATTTTTGTATTATCTATTATGACTATAAATAAAATAATTTGACTTTAAATTAGATATGTACTAGTGCTATTATTAACTAATGTCTTTTTTGTAAATGATAATAGGAAAATTATTAGAGGTAAAATATCTCACACTCTTTTGGACACCATGTGCAACTCATTGTATCGATTTAATGTTGGAAGATATTTTCAAGATGTCTAATTTAAAAAAGATATTTGAGAGAACAGTAATGGTGAGTAACTATATCTACAGAGTTATTCTGGTTTGATAAACATGCTAAGAAAGTTTACCAATAACAAAGAGTTACTCAAATCAACAAAAACAAGGTTTGAAACTACCTTTATCACTTTGAGTAGGATACATAAGTTGCAAAATAACCTCAAAAAAATATTTACCTTCGATGAATGGCGTACAAACAAGCGAGCAAAAGAAGTGGGGGATAAAAGGGCACAAGAAATGATTTTGATGCCTATTTTTTGGAGCAGTATGATGTTTGCTCTCAAGGTAGCTAGCCTACTAGTGCATGTACTTCGCTTAGTCGATTATAAAAATAAGCCTGTTATGGGATATATTTATGAGGCTATGGATAAAGTCAAAGAAGCCATCGTCGGCTCTTTTAATAAGGTTGAGGCTAAGTAGGCATCTATTTTTCGAATTATTGGTATTAGATGTGATGTTCAACTTCATCACCATTTGCATATTGTCGGATGTACTTGAACTCGGAATACTTCTACAAGTCTAAAGGTGAAATTCATGAAGAGGTGAAGATAGGCTTTTATGAATGCCTAAGAAGGTTGGTTTCGGATCGTAAGATGCAAGACCAGATTGATCATGAGCTTTTGAAGTATTGGAACACGAAGAGATTATTTAAAAACTATATGACCATCAGAAAGAGAGTTGAGAAATCATCGGGTATATATATGACATCTTATTAAATTAAGACAAATAAACATAAGATTGTAGATTAATTATTAATCCATGAATTTTAATGGACAACTGAATGGTGGAATGTATATAGAGATTCAGTACCTTCATTGAAGAAATTTGTAATAAAAGTTTTTAGCCTCACTTGTAGTTCTTCTGGTTGTGAACGTAATTTGAGTATATTTAAAAAGGTAAGTATATGTTCTTATGATTTTTTTTAAGAAATTTGTTCGTTTAATGTATCTTATATCTTTACTTGGTGTATATATATATATATATATATATATATTTACAAAAATTCTTGTAGCGTCATACTAAATGGAGAAACAAGCTCGCTTAAAGTTATTTAAATGACTTGGTATTTGTGAAATACATTAGAACCTTGAGACGTCCATATGAAATGCATGATACAATCGATCCTATCACGTTGATCAACATTAATGAAAGCGATGAACAGTTAATGGGGAAATTTAATCAAGAGAATGATAAAGATGACGAGAATGTTTTTTCGGATGATGATGGGTTGACATGGGGCAATGTTGCTATGGCTGCAGGAGTTAGAAAGCCTAGCTATAGATTAAGATCACAATCGGGTCCTTCATCAAGGCAGCTAACAAAAACAAGGCAATCAATTGTTGAGGAAGAAGAAGAGGAATATCAAGGATTAGATGCAGAAAAAGAAGAAAAGAGAGAGGGAGAAGGATTTCTAGATGAAGAAGGAGAAGATAAAGAGATGGTAAAGAAGGATGATAATTTTGATGATGACCTGGAGGACATCGATTGATTGAATACTATGAATAAACTTTTTTTGTTACTAGTGCTAGTCACTAGTTTTTGTTTGCATAATTGCATTTTGACGATGACTTATGACTTTTGTTGTTTACCTAGGATAAGACACTTAGTTACTAACTTAGTTTTTAGTTTTGTTGTTTGTCTAGGATACTTAGTTGTTGAACTTTGATGATGATGATGATTTTGATTATAATTAATGATTCGATGTTTATTTTGTTGAATTTTATCTTATTATGGTTGGTTGTTTATGAATTTATATTATTTTAAAGTTTTTTTTTTTTAAGTGTGCCTCGCTTAAAAAGGCATGTCTTATGCCTTTCGCCTTAGGCTCTATAGCTCCTTTGCGCCTCGGTGCGTCCTGTGCCTTTTAAAACTATAATCTCTATTATCTCATAAATGCCTCTAATAAGTAGCCACTTATAAAATTAAATTCATAAAGTTTTTGAAAAACAAGCACACTAATAATATTTAATTGAATAAATAAAGTGATATCGATTAACTTAAACTAGTAAAAAATTTCAAAATACACCAAACATTTGTAATGCACTTTGTCACGAATATTGTCCACTATTATTTGACATATATAACTAATTACATGTAATCTCACTCCACATAGTCTTCTATCAGTGACTTTTTGTGTGTGTTATGTTGCTCAATATATAATAATAACAAAAAGCACAAACACATGCCATCCATCACTGATTGAGAATTAGAGGTTTTGACCAATTCAAATTTGACAGGTAATACAAAATGGAGATCATCCAACATAATTGCAAATTGCATCCCTAGATGGAAACAAGATAAATAGACTTCACTTGACACTAAAGCCTAACAAATTTTGAACCATATATTCACAACCGAATGCCTCCTTTTTTGTATAGATAGCTTATTAGTCACTAATCTTGTCAAAAATTCCTGACATATAAATATCGTATACTAGTCCAGATTCTTTTGTTTGCCCTAAAACATGTAATAACTAAAAGAAACAGGCCCTGTTTTGCAACACCCACACAAATCTAACTGCATAACTCTAACATATTTTTAATAAGTAATGTTTTTAGATGTGTTTTCCTATTTATTATTTTTTTTCTACTATTTTTAACAATACACAAACTTCAGACATAGAGAGAAACAGAGAATGTTTCACATCTTTAACAAATTTAGCATCATCATTGCCTTAGACTTCAGTGAAAATAGTTTAATCCACATACACACATAGTAAACAACATGCTAACAACTTCCAAAATGGTACATAACCCATCACACCCCCAAAATCTTACATAAACAAATAACAAACCCATGAATGGAAATATAAAATAGAAAACTAGGACATGATTTTACCAAAATTTTGTCTTTGATGGTTGAGCAAGAAATCCAAAGTAGTAATTTAGGTTATTATAATTATTAAAAAAAAAAAAAAAAAAAAAACGTAGCAACTCACCATAAATCAGTTGTGTTCTTGACGAAAGAGGAAATAGAGGTCACAAAGAGAAAGCAAAGGTTTCCTCTTGAGGTGAGAGATGCAAAGTGAAGTGTTTTTGTATCAGATATGAAATGATTGGTTAGGTTGAATAGAATTGTGAAGAGAGATGGGATTATTTTTTAACCCATGGTTATCAATGGGTCAAAGTTCTCCCAAACTAATGGGATAAAGTGAGAGTTGGATAATTTTGTGAAGACCCATTTGCCCCTACCAAACATGGGTTTAGACAAAAAAATAGTTCAAACCCAGTCCCATTCTAGGTAACAAACAAGGTCTTAGTGTTTGAGCCCCTCATTATATTATCTTTCAGCAAGGTCTCGACAATTTATTACCATCTTCATAAAATTTATAGGATGCACACGTTCTCTATAGTATATGTTTGATAAAGTCTCAATACAATTCCAATTTTGGTCAATGAATATCTTTGATAAATTAAAGAGATTTATTTAAATCAATAACAAAATATGATGGATAATTCCAAAAAATATATTTCTAATGAATTTTTTCCGAAAAAGAATATCTTTTTCTTAAATAGGAAATTCCACATTTAATAAAAAGATATTATCAAATTAAAACCCAAAATTATCTCATAAAAACTATTCAAAATAATTAAAACTCAAGAGTACTAGGATAATATTCAACATAATGTTAGAGATAAATAAAAAAATGAATTAATTAACAAAAATTGAGTTTGCTCAAACACGGTCGTATGAGGTCAAATCTAACTATCATATGATGTCAAACCTTTGCACTAACACATACAATATTATAAATATCGTATTGGTTCATAATTTGTACTTGGTTTACTGTAAATAGAAATATTTTTGAAATGATTTTCAAATAATATGACTTAGGAGATATATACTTGGTTCATTCATACTTCTAACACCATTACAACAAATAGTGCATACAACAACATGTGCTAAATGCTATAAAAAGTATATGATAGCATTCGGAAGAACGTCATGTTAGCCCATGTTATTAAAAGTATTTCACCTTTTATAACATTTTTGGTATGTGATACTCTTCAATCAAAAGTTATGACATATTTTATTATAGCACTTTGACAAAGCCATCTTATTGTCTTTTCAATAGCATTTCTAATATGTGATAAATTTGATATAATTTATCCCATTATAGCATTTCAAAAAAGTTGTTTTATTATAAATTTCCATAAAATATTTAGCATGTGATACTTATTTTTTTTAATAATGTTATTGTATATTCTATTATAGCTTTTTAAACAAGCTATGTTATTATCATTTTAATAGCTAGCCTTTTTAATATGTAATCCTTTTTTTATTTGAGATGCAATAATATGTAATACTATAACATTTCAAAATGCACTATATCGTACTATTTCTTCAATATCAATATAAATGGAATATT
This sequence comes from Litchi chinensis, assembly GCA_019925255.1. NCBI lineage: Eukaryota > Viridiplantae > Streptophyta > Magnoliopsida > Sapindales > Sapindaceae > Litchi > Litchi chinensis. The sequence continues at coordinate 27,789,064 of CM034461.1, read as the reverse complement.
TCGTATTCAAATATTACACAAACAAATTAATTGAAAACAAATTTTCATTAATGCATAAAACTAATCCACTGTTATTATATCAAATAGTAAACATTCATATTAAAAACACAAACAAAAATAATTTGAAAAACAAAAACCGAAGACAGTCTTCAATCATAGTACAGCCCCCCTTCAAAAAATTTCACAACCTGGAATGAAATTCAAAATGGCAAAAGGAAATCAAAAAAATTATAACATCACATAGTAAACACAATTCTTAAAAATGTTCTAAACAGAAAACTAATATTAAAAAAATCTCAAACCAAACATATTCTACTTATCAGTTATCTAAACCTCCTCAAGTTATGAATTCTTATATTGACATCCAAGTGACCTTTTAATAAAATGAACATTGTTGTAAGCTATACCCACCGTTGCAAAAATCACTAATTAATGGCGATTTTTCGGCAAAAAATCATTGATTGGCATGCTAACAATCCAATAACGATGAGATCGGGGGCAAAATTAGACAAACCGATTAATCGACCGAGTTGGCCATATCGGTTAACCCAAAATAGAATGAAAAGATAGAGGGGTTTGACCAAGAGAGCAAAACAAATCAAACAACTGAAGAAACCTAGAAACCAAAAATAAAAAAAAAATCAAAATTTCAAAAAAAAAAAATCCTAAATTTGAATGCAAAACAAATCAAACAACAACAATAGAGAGAGCCAAAGAAATGCACCAAAAATTGAAAAAAAAATTAGTTGAAGTGGGACTGAGAGTGGAGGATAATCTGTTTTGTGTGAGATGAGAGAGAGCATCATACAAATAGTAATTATAGCAGTAGAGAGAGAGAGAGTGGGATCGTCGATGAGCTTGAAATGGAGGTGGAAGCTGCGGGACTTGAGGGAGTTGAAGAAGATGGAGTCAATGGATTTGAAAGAGAAGTTGTCAAGGAGGATGAGAGCGCGGTGGTCCATTGAGTTATCAGAGGAGAAGGAGAGGCAAAAGAGAGGAAGTAGCCAGACTATGGCCATCAAGACTGAGACAATCTATTTTGTGTGAGGGTTTTCTGTAAGTTTATATATATTATGAAAAATTGTACACACCCTTCTAAGGTTTGATAAAATAACTATCGACATCTGAATCCGGTTTGACTCAAATTCGTTCTTGACCCAATACTGCAAATTAAGTAATATAGAAACTAAAAACAAGAGAAAGAGAAGAGGAAGAACAGTGTAAGCACAGTAATTTTTACGTGGTTCAGCTAGAACAATATTTACATACACAACTGTGTTCTTTGGTTATTTTGGTAGAGTCACAGTATATTATTGCTTATTATTTTATGTCTTTACAATTGATTTTTAACCTCTATTTATAATGTGAGGTGTTACAATTTGACTACAAATAAAATAGAAAAAAATCTCAAATTAATTACACTTCTAAAACCAATATTCACCATATTAGGGGTAGATTTCACTGATATAGGAATTTGAATTTATTTCCAATTTTGATAGTTGACTATTCCTCAATTTAGGTTGTTACCTTTCTGAAAATTCTCTTAATGAGCACTTCAAGCTGCGAGCTGGAGCTCACCTTGGATGATCTCGAACTGAGTATAAGATAGCCTGGACCACGGTTGACCAGCGATATAAGAATTGTAGCAACAATCTAAGAGCTCAACCTTACGAGCTGAGTGCTGGCGAATTAGGCCTTTGCTTATTGGGTTAGTCTATTGAATCAGTTCCTTGAGCTTTTACTAGAACAATTATACAGTTCCAAATATATCCACAACAATAACAATAATATTTAAGTTTTGACCCTTAATATTAAAAAAAAATCAGTTTAGGCCATTAATTTCAAAATATAATAGTTTTATCTCAAAACAGTATTCCCTAGTTAATCACCGATTAACCACCTAGTAACCAATAAATCGCTAAATATTATCTCGCCGGTCAATTAGCGAATAGTGATTTTTACAACATTGGCTATACCTATCATCAACAATTCAATCATAGTCATTTAACAAACCTCAAAACTAATCATCGCCTTAGAAATGACCTCATCTTTAAGCCACCTCTTCAACACCTACATAGGAAAAGAATCAACACCTCGCACCAATGCTTAAAAAACAAATCTACAACCCTCCATTCCACACAAACCAGGAAACCAATGCACAACTTGAATTTAGAACATAATGTGTGTGCGATAGATGGAGGTGGCATCCATTAAATATGTCTAAGAAAGTACTAAACACAGATGGTCAAAAATATTATCATGACTTATGTAAATCAAACCAATAACAATGGAGAAATGTCCTACATATCAGAGAGAGCTCTGGACTTACCCTTGTTTCAGCAGTGGTGAACATAAAACGAAGAACCATTGTAGCCGTAATTATCAACTTTGCATCACCGTGGCCACCTAAAACGATATGTCAGGTTTGCAAGATATATATTGAGAGAAAGCACAACACATCTAAAGCGCATAATGTATAACTGCAATCAGAACGAAAATGGGACTAAAACCTTATAGAAAGCTAAATGTCCGGAAAAACATATTGTAGAGAGAACTTTGAATAATGTACTACCATAGCATGTCGTTTGCAAAGCATTATCTTTATTCAATTCACTTTGACATAAATCACAACATCAGCAATCTCTATCTCTGGTGAACATATTTTAAAACTAAAATATGTTCAACTAATTTTAAATAATTAAATTATGTTTAAAAATAAACAAATCTATTTCAACAAATTTTAATCTGAAATAAAATTTTTAATTAATATTAAAAAAATTTTTTTTTTTGTAAAAATATTAAATTAATTTTAAATAAAATAAATACATCATATACTAAAAATATTTAAATTAATTTGGAAAATAATATAAAATATAAAATTATATTTTATAAATAGATATAACTATCTAAAATCAATTTTAGAGAAAATAATATTTATTTTAATTAATTTAAAAGAACATTACATTTTAGAAATATTTAATAAATATAGTAACTTAATTTTTAAAATAAATAATTTAATTTAACATTAGGTTGGGAAAAATGTACAAAGAAAAAATTAGAAAAAAAAAAGAAAAAAAAAGTGAAATTAAAGAAACTAAAAAGAAAAAACTAACATTAAAACCATAATTAAAAAAATTTAAAAAAAAATTAAAAAAAAAAAAAAAAAACATAAAGAAACTCAACAGCTCTCTTAAAAACCCACCACAGCAGCACAAAACAATAGAGCATATGATTGGTTTTCCAATCCCATGCTCTAACCAAACATGGATTTTGATTGAAAATTATCCAAACTTAGTCCAAACCCATATAACAAACAAGGCCGAACATTGTTGTTTTCATTGCTTTTCCCAATTTTCACTATTTGATTGATTGAGTGCTTGTTTAGTTTACTTGAATTGAAAAAATAAGTACTAATATTTAGCAGATGCCTACTTGGTTCTGCAGTCAGCACACTCCGTATTTTCAGGTAATTTTAATAGGCCTTCCAAGATCTACAAAGAAAGCAACAGACAATGTGAAAATATTTTAAGAATACAAAGAGCAAAGTGAAAAAGATAATTTTGTAAATTAAGAGAAATTAGTTTGAGCACACATGGTTTAATATGTTGACTAGAAATGGAAGCAAATCCAGATATACATTCATGACTGAATAAATGCACTGTAGAAATTAGTAAGCGTTCCCCAAAACTGTTAATTCAACTAAATTTTTTTTTTTTTTTAATTTTGCATTAATATAAAATTATTTAAGGACAAAAAGTATTGACAAGAAAAATCCATGATGAATCATAATTTCTTATGCTAATAATAAGAAGACAGATAATGTAATCACCGGCTACAAATAGGAAAAGATATAGAATAATTTCAATCCTGTAAATTGACAACATGGAACAAAATATACAACTGTATATGTGATTGTGCACAAAATCCATATAGCCACCACCAAAATTGTTAATCAGTTACAACTCATACTACATGAGTGGTCCTTGGTTCTCAGGCACACTTCACCAAACAATTTAGAAAGCTATCTTTGAACACCAAAAAAAAATTTTTATTGGGCAATTAACATGAGACAAAAATTGGAACTTAAGTAGCCTAACTCTTGATGGCTTTCGTTTACTGAGCTGCCCAGCTAAGCAGAACAAGTAATAAAAACAATAAATAAATGTAAATAAAAATTTAAAATAAAATAAAAAACACAATTTTCAATAGAAATGTCTAACCCCCAGAACAGAACCGATTCAAAATATTGTAATATAAACAAATATGAATCCAAATGACGAAGAACATAAGCAGATAGATTGACCAAGCTCAAAGTTTGGAACTTTGCAACCATGTAAACGACCCCAGAAAAACATGAGCGTGATTTATATCCGTATAACAAATAAAAGATTCAAAATCAGCGAACAAATCCCACCAAAAACCATATAAACCTATCATTAAAACTATATAAACTTAAAATATTGTATACTCAACCAGCAGAGAGAGCAGTTATATCAACCAAACAACAATATGGAATTATCACTCAGCACAATCCACCAAATCCGAAATTACAAAGCACGGTGGATGATAATACTACCTTTCTGCTCAAACTTAGCTTGGGTGAATGACAAAGGGGGCCTTTCTACCAGCACGAAAAGGAGCCCCATCCAAAATTTGAATAGCCAGAGCAACTGACGGTTCCTAATATTCAAATATAAAAACACATAGATAATAACATTAAACTGGGATGTAATAACTTAACAAATATTGGATGCTACAGGGACAACAACACAGTAGACAAAATACCTTTAGATATGTAACAAGTGCATCACCTTTCTTGCTTCCTGTCTCTTTATCCACATATATCTTGACATGAGGATTTTTTGTTTTAGGGTCCTAGAAGATATATTTGATGCACTTGTTATATGCACAATACAAACGCTACATTGACTAAAATGAGGATAATATCACCAACTTCTACCCTGTTTCTACAAAGCCGGTGGGGTGGGGGGTTCAGCCTCATGAACAAGGTGGTTGGGTGATGGAAGAGAACTAAGGGATTATTTAAAAGATATTGCCACGGTTAAAACACCAAAGAAAAACAATTAACACAACATAATAAAATGGACACTAAAAAACAAAAACCAACTAATCTATTTTATGCCATACATGCAGGAGAGTACAACCAAGCCCGGAACCACATTGACAGGCTAGAAATTGTACATATATCATAAGAGGACATGAAACTATATCCTCTAGATATTAAATGTCATTCAAGTGATAGCATAGACACTCATTTCTTTTCATAGTGAACTGTCTTACGAGTACAGGCTGAACGAAGCATAGATTTCATGAATAAATTTCAGACTATATTAAACAAATTTGACAGGCTGAACTAAGTATCACTATCATAACAATGATTAAAATTCTCTCATCAATTTCTAAGTTTGCCACCACATTTTTATTTTTATATTTATTTTTTGAGAATTGCCGCCAGATATTTAGAATGGGAGGGTTTTGAATTGTGAATTTTATTTTATTATTATTATTATTTATTTTTATTAATTATTTAATTATAATTGTATAACATATTAATAATTTTGAATTTCATGAATTATAACCATAAATGCTTAATTAATTAACAAAATCTTCATGATTATTAGTAGCACATCTTATATGCTATATATCTAATAATAAAAAGTTATCAATAATGATATGTTACCAAGTGATTAAATAACATAGCTTTTAATTGTTTCCAAAAAAGGCATAGCTTTTAATTATAAAATGCTATTATAGATAGCTTTTTGTTTGCACAAATAAAAAAAATAAGAATCCTATCATTTAATGCTACAAAATCCAAGATTTGACCAAAAATTAATTAATATTATGTCTCATTTTATAATAAGCATTTTTAGAATTTAGAAATTAATAAATAATTAACTCATGGTAGCTAGATTTGTGAACAAATCAAATATCTGACAAGCTGAATAGCATCCCATTCATACTGTATTTTGCTGGTCAGGCGCAAACTATAGGCATCGATTTGTCTATATAATAATTCATGTCCTGAACCACAAACCATACATATTAATCAGCAGAATATATCCAATTATCGGTAGGTAATCAAAGCTCAAAGATGTCGAAGGGAATGACTGCCTTCGGGCTTTGCCTACTCATAGCATGCGTACACCTTGTAAGTGATACGGGGGCGAGTCCCATCAGTTATGGAGCCACCCGACGCGATGTTAATCCAGGATGCAGCCCAACACATCCAGAGCTTTGCACCGAAGGAAAACCTGCTAATCCATACGACAGAGGATGCAGTCCCTTAGAGAAATGCCGCGGTTGATTACAACATGCATGGGAGCAGTAGCAGGAGCATCAAATCAACATGAAAAAGAATGCATAGGTTTTTATAAATAATTGCATGATTAATGCGTGTCAAATCCATTCTCCTTATGTAAATGTATTAATAAATGGCTGCTGAAATGACAAATTCTTTAATTGTGTTTATATATATACATGCACATATATAAATATATAGATCGTTTACGCTGGCACGAGGATTGCTTATGGTTCTTAACGGTTAAAGGTGGCACAGGCTCATAAGAGATCTATAAATAACACAGAGATACAGTGTGTCATTTTTGTAACAAGAAACCCCTACCCATTTCAAAAGTTCTAAAACTAACGGTTGACTTTAGTTTTTAATGCAATAATGAAAATACACTCACCTTTTTATTTTTTATTTTTTTAGAAAAAGCTAAAAAACTAAAAATGAAAAAAATAAATTTAAAAATAATTAAAATGGAAAAAAAAATTATTAAAAAAAATCAAGGATCTCCATTGTTGAGCTCAACTGATGTAAAATAAAAATAAAAAAAAGTTTAAACAAGTTCATGATGGATCTCCAAATCCATCACTGAACTCATCTCTCTATTGTTGACTTCAGTGATAGAGCTATCGGTCTCCATCGCCAACATTTGTCATCAACGATGGAGACCCATCTCCCTGCCAAGGGCCGTGCCTTTATTTTACTCTCCTTCTCGCTCTAACCATTTCATTTTAATAAAGTTTTTATGTTTAATTTTTAAGATGGTTGATGATGTTAGTTTGATGATTAATGATGATTTTTGTGGTAGATTTATGATGATGTTTGATGACGACCCAAAATTTTTTTGGCTATCACTGGGTTTCCAGTTGTTTAGCAAAGCTCTAGAGTTTTTAGGTACTAAAAACCTAGAAACTTAGGTTTCTAAACATTGGAAACCCAATTTCTGGAAGAGAAAAGAGAGAAAGGGGGGGGGGGGGGGGGGGGGGGGGGGGGGGGGGGGGGGGTGTGTGTTAAGAGAAAGAAAGAGGGAGAAGATAGAGAGATAGGTCACCGGTGTCAAACAGGGTCATGTCAATCTTCTAATATTTATGGTGTTGATGCACAACTTGTTGTGTATAAAGTATTGGTTTCTTATTTAAAGTAGTTTGATATATTACACGGACTGTTGAAATATTGTAACATTTTTGTGTTAACAGACTTGACAAAATGTCGTAACATTTTGTATCACTTGGATTGACAAAATATTGTAACATTTTATAATATCAAGTTTGATAAAATGTTGTAACACTTTTTTTGGTGATAGGTTATAGATTGATCAGATCAGGAATTCAGAGTTGTTTGTTTTAAGATATATTTCTTTTACAGTTTTATCTCTTGTATTTATCCTCTTTTATGTCATCTTTCATGAGATTATCTATTTACTTTTAGATTTACTGTCAAAGAGAATAAGTCTTTAAAAAGATAAATGTATTTATCTTTTATTTTTACTCTTTTATATTTTAGGAAATTTATTGTAATTATCTCTGAGTATTTTTTGTGGGATGTAAAGCTAATCAGCTAATATGTCAAAGAAGAATGAATCTAGACAGCTTTTTGACCAAATTCGAATAAGCAAAATAAAAGGATGTGGTCATTATTAAAAAATAGGACTTATCTAATTTTTTAGCATATATTGTTTTCTTTATTTGAAATATTTATCTTTTGATTAATATCTTATTTTTATCCTGCTAATAATGTTATTTTATTCTACAGGTTTCAAGCTATACACATCTTGTATAAATAGTAAATTTTATTTTTCTTTATTTTGAGATATTTATCTTTTGATAAATATCCTGTTTTTTCAGTTGATAATTATCTAATTTATAGTTATTTATCTATGTTTCTTTTATAGACAACTGTTGCATACTTTTGCTGTAAATACAAAATATATCAGTGCAGAAGAAAAGCAAGCAAGCAACATTGAGTTTAGTGAAAAATATATAGTTTACTTATAAGCCTTAGAGAGTTTGTTCTCTAAGTTGTTTTTATTTCTAGACTTAAGAAGTGAGCCAACTAGATCTAAGTTTGTATGCTTATTAGGATGACAAATCATTAGGCTTTTATGAGAAGATTGTTCACAATTCTTCAAGGGATTTCAATGAGCATAAGTTCTTCGAGAGAAAGAGCATTCTCATCCTTAGGAGGAGGCAGCTTATAAAGTCTTGAATGGAGTTCAAGTAACAAGTGTTCTTAGAGAGAAAGAACCAATTAGCTTTCGGGAGAAGACAGGTTTGTAGCTTTTGAAAGAAGTTCAAGGAGTCGACAACCATTAAAGGCAAAAGGAGTCTGTTGCAACCTCATTGATGAACTTGGACTTGCATTAACACTAAGAGAGAGTCTTAGTTTGTATGAGCCAAATATAGCTTGTATCCTTATTTATTCATTAATGAGTTGATATCTCTTGGTGTAGTCTCATGGATGTAGGTAAAACCGAACCACATTAAAAACGTGTTTGTGTGTCTTTCTTTACTTTACTGTTTTTATTTTTGTCATGTGTTATAACATATAGTATTAAATGTGTTGCAACATTCTGTCTCTAAACATGTTATAACATACTTATTTTTCTAACATTTCTACAAAAATTTGATACTACATAGTTAATAGGTTTTTTCAATTAATATCAAAGCAGGTAACTAAACATCACTTAGTGAGATAGTAGGACTTTTTAACTTGTTTGCTTTGCAGTACGACAGCTTTAATAGAAGGAGCTTCAATCATATGACCTCTTTTGTTTGATGGGCTCAATTATCCATATTAGAAAGAAAATATGAGAGCTTTCATCAAGTCTACTAATCAAAGTGCATGGAAAGCTATTCTAATAAGTTGGACACATCTTACCATGAATGATGAACAACAAAGGACTATACCAAAGTGAGAACTATCATGGACTGCTGAGGAAGATAGACTTGCTAATTACAATAGCAAAGCCTTATATGCTATCTTCAATGGTATTGATGTAAATCAGTTCAAACTAATCTCTATATGCACAACTACAACAGAAGCTTGGGAAATACTTCAAAACATTCATGAAGGGACAGATGATGTTAAATATTCCAAATTGCAAATGCTAACACTTAGATTTGAGGATTTAAAAATGTTTGATGATGAATTGCTTGCTAAATTTTTTGCTAAGTTAAGTGATGTTTCTAATGAAAATTTTTCTTTGTGTGAAAGGATTCCTAAAAGCAAGCTTGTATAGAAAGTTCTGAGGTATCTCCCAAATAAGTTCTAAGTAAAGGTGGCAACAATTGAAAAATGCAAGGAAATGAGTGTGATGAGAATGGATGAGCTGATGGGATCTCTTCAAGCTTTTGAGCTAAATTTGAAGCATAAAAAACAAAAGAAGTCTATTGCCTCACAAGGACATGAGTGTGATGAGAATGGATGAACTGATGAGATCTTTCCAAGCATTTTGAGTTGAATTTGAAGTAACGAAAACAAGAGAAATCTATTGCCTTACAATTGACCCAAGATGAGAGTAAAAAATATAAAACTTTAGAAAATGATGAGAATTTGGGTTAGCATTGCTAACTAAGAATTTGCAAAAATATCTCAAGAAAATTGGAAAGAATTCCAAGCTAGGATAAAAATCATTCAAAGATAAGAATTCCTCTGAATTTTTAGAATCTAACAAGAATAAAGAAATTCAATGCAAGGAATGTGAAGGATTTGGGCACATACAAGCTGAATGTGTTTACATTCAAAAGAAGAAATCAAAGGTGATGCATACCATGTGGAGTGATGAAGATTCTGAGAATGGGAGTGATGAAGGACTAGTAGATCAAATCGCTTTAATTTCCTCCTTAAATACTAATTATGTTGTTAAAAATGTGCAAGAAAAATCTCAATAGCTTTACAAACTTTCTTAACACATTCTTAAGATGTAACATTTGATGAAGAAGGTTCTAATTCTGAATCAAACTAAGAATCAATTTAGTAGGCATACTAAAAAATGTATGATCAATGGCTAAGAGTGTGTGATGAAAATCAATCTTTTGTTAAAAATAATAACTCTGCTATTAATACTAATGAGTTGCTTGAAGAAAGAGTGCATGTTCTTGAATCTTTAGTGAAAGAAAGAGATTATGAGATTGAGACACTTTCAAGTGAGCTTGAGAGAACTCAAAAGAGATCGAAAATCTTGAATTCAGGAATTGAAAAGCTGGATGAAATTTTGTCAGTAGGGAAACCAACTGAAAATCATTTTAGTTTAGGCTTCGAAAGAGAAAAAATTGAGATCAAAATAGTTTTTGTGAAATTTCTAGTCAAGAAGATGTTACAACATCATCTAAATCAGATGTTGCAACATCACATCAACTTGTGATAACACCGGGTAAACCAGTCGATTCTGGTTTCATAGGTAAGTATTCTAAGTTTGTTCCAACTTGTCATTTTTGTGGTGTCAAGGGTCATATTCGACCTAGATGTTTGCTATGAAATATTATCTTTGAAAAGGTTTTCCAAAACAAATACCAAAAGTTAAAATAGATTTGAATCATTCTCCTAAAAAGGTTTGGGTAAGGAAATATGATCTTAATTGTTTTACTGTTTTATCTTACCCAAATAATTGTTCTACTAACTTATAGTATTTTGATAGTGGATGTTCATTGCATATGACTAGAGAAAATGAGAGCTTGGTGAATTACAAAAATTTATCAAGTAGGGATGTAACATTTAGAGATGGAGCTAAAGAAAAGATCCTTGGACAAGAAACCTCGAATATTGAACGTCTCCCAAGACTCCAAAATGTTCTGCATGTGGAAGGACTTAAGGCTAACTTGATTAGCATAAATCAGATATGTGATCAAATTTTTTATGTGAACTTCACTTAAAACAAATGTCTTGTAATGGATCAATTGAATACATATCTTCTAGAAGGAAAAAAATCCATTAATAATTGTTATATTTTGACTTAATTCTTAACTTGTTATAGTGCTTCTAATTCAAATATAAATTTATGGTATAAAATAATTGGTCATTTAAACTTCAGTTCACTAACAAAGTTAATTAATGTAGGTGTTGTATAAGGAATTCCATCATTAAGTAAGAAACCTACAGGTGTTTGTGGACCATGGTAGCATAGAAAACAATTATTGCAGCAGAACCTGAGCATGTCATAACACAGACACCAAATGATCATAACACAACAAAATCTTCACAACAATAGACAAAACCAAGAGAGACCTCAACCAATGATGTTCAGAATCTGAAAGAACTCATCATAGGTAAGCTTGATAAAGGTATGGTCACAAAGGAGATTCATGTGAATATAGTTCAATGTGTTTGTTTTAAATTTTTGTTTGAACCAGAATATGTGACTGTGATTGAGCATGATAAATTTTGGATGACAGCTATGCATGATGAATAGGTTTTATTGTTCGAATAGAATCCAATGGATTGTTACTTGTTGATACATTTGTGATTGGTGATATCTATTATTATTTCATTAGGGATTCGATTGAACAAAAGCAAATTATCTTGGAATACATTGAAACATATAAACAACTTGCAGACATTTTGACAAAACCCTTTAATTTCAACAAATTTGTCTTATTAAGAAAATCCTTAGGGATTTCTTCTATGTGAATGATTTTCATGTTTTTCAATTCTTTGATTTTCTTAAAAAAAAATGAAGATTGCCTCTTTCAGAAAAAGATAGAAAGAATCTAAGAGAGGGATATTCATGTTCTTTTATAATAATTGTTGTTTGATTAAATGATGCATGTTTGATGTCTTATTTTCAAATTTTCCTTATAAATGAACTTAGATGAATTTCATATATTGACTCCATACTAAGGACAAAATGAAAAATCTTAAATTTCAAAAGCTCTCAAAAGATCCTTTGCTAGGAAAAGGTTACCTCCACTTATGTGTGAAAGCTAACCAATTAGTAATTTGAGCCTCTGTATCATAAATATGGAGAGGATAATCTACCAGAGAAAAAAGCTACCTTAGTGATAGTGTGAAAACTTCTTAGCTATGATAGAACCTTGTTAAAAAATAAGGTTGCACAAAAAGATCAAATGCAAAAAAGAAATTGTTATGTGTATTTTTCGGACTCCCTAAATTGGCTGGTAAAAGCCCAACTTAGGCCCAATAAAGTCAACTCAATCAAAGCCCATCAGACAAGGTCCATATTTAAACTCCAAGCCCAGCGAGCTCCACAGCTCGCCTAGCAATCCTCTTAGCTCGTGGCAACGAGCTCGTACCGCAGACAAGTCATAGTTCACTCCAGCTCGTTCAGAGGGCAATCAATGCGATATCTTCTAGAACAAGCAGTTACCCAATTTGATCATGATTCTCTCTTCAGAAACAGAAGTTAATTCAAATTCAAACTCAGTCAACATTATCTCGAAATTTAAGGAGCAGTTTCTTGATTTTATTCAAACAGATTATGAAGTGTAATTAATTCATGATTCTCTTCCTATTTCATTGTTACCAGATTTGTACCAACTCTTCCCCTATAAATATGGGCTAAAATCATTGTAACATACAGATTGAATATCATACCGTCACTTTGCAGAATTTAAGAAAGACAGTCGTGGACGTAGGCATATTTGCTGAACCACGTTAAAAATCATTTGTCTTCCTGTTTGATTCTTGGTTCTTTATTGTCTTTTTCTCGATTTCTGTGTTTTTTCACATTGATTGCAAGTATTGGGTATTGATTACTCGTTGACTGAATTTCAACGTCGACAGAAATGTTGCAACAAAAAGAAAAAAACATGTTACGACATCACTTGTCAATCAATGTCACAACATCAAGGTCGTTGTTTTTGAAAAAGAAAGCACATCAAATAAACTTGAAAGATTTGATTTAAGAAAAGTAGTGTTTATTCCATATTTTTCATTCATCTTGAGCTTAAAAAAATGGGAGATTTGTTTTGACAATAAAAAATGAGCATTTATTTGATCTTACAATTTTTATTATTTTTAAATATGAAAATTATTTCTCAAAAAGTCTTAAAATTGATTTTTGGAGCAAAATATATTTATTTTTTAGGAAAATCAAAATTAGAAATTTAAAATGAGTCAAATTCTATCTTTAATGAGTGTGCAAATTTCTAAGATAAAATTTATTTGTGTGCAAGTTTCCAAGATAAATTTTGTTTATGTGCAAATTTCCAAAATAAATTTTGTTTTCTTTTAGAATCATAATGAAAGCAGGACAAGTGTGGTGCCTTTAAAGAGCTATACAGGTGACAGACCGGTACCCCTATTACATTCTTTTGTTTCTTATTTTTTTTGTTTTTGTTTTCACTACCTTTCTTGTGCTTCTCTATTTCTCTTTAGTTGTTTTGTTTCTCTTTGATGATTTTTCTATATTTTTGTTGTGTTCAGTACTACACCTATCTCTTATGTTTCTTTTTATTTATGTTGCTTGTCTATTTTGTAGAACATCTTCTCTATCACCATGAGATCTAGACAAGCAACAAGCAAAAGTCATCATCTTGTACTCCTTCTTTTCTCTTTTGCGTTTTAATTGTTTTTTTATTTTGCAATTTATTCTCTTTCTTATCATGAGATCAAAATTAGTGGCAAGCAAAGTTCTCAATCCATCTCTTTCATGGAAATCTAAAAGTCAGATGACAGTGATTTATTTGATTGATTTCAAGGACTAATGTTTTATTCATGCCTTTTGTAGGATGCTTTTAAAAGTTTGATCATCTTGATTTGTTTTTCATGGTGCTTCTTGAACTAGTTGAATTGTTTGGATTTCATGATGTGCTTCTCAATCTCATTTTGACTCTTGTTTTTCTTACTCTCATTTGGATCTTTTTGTCAAAAAGAGAGAGAAATAATATTAAGGAGGAGAGTTCATTTTAAGAGGAAGTAGTTTGTGTCCTAGCTAGTGTGTATTAAAGAGGAATAGTTATTTGGTGGTTTGTCATTCTTAAAGGGGAATGTATTGTACTTGATTTGAATTGAAAGACTATTTAAGTTTTTTAGTTTGTTTGACAATTTGTTTATTCATTGACCATTGTTTTATGGTTTACTTTGGCTCTTTTAAGCTAATAAGAGAGAGAAATTTAGGGGGAGCATATTTGCAATGTAACATACTCTTCCGAATCATTGTACTATACGTGAATTGTATTATATGTGACATATTTATGAAGAAATAAAATTGAATTAAAGTACCCAAAAGTGAAATTAAATTTTTGTAGAATTTCTAAATAGGTCCGGGGGTGATTTTCATTTGTGAAATAATAAAATACTTTAAGACAGTTGAATCCGGATGAATAATCAAATACTAATAAAATTTTCGAATGTGAAATTGGATTATAATAAAATTTTCAGATGGACCCCAAAGATAGGAAGAATGCATGCACATGAGACATTTGTCAACAAGTGAGGATGAAAGCTTGACAAGTGTAAGGTGATTTAAGAGTTTTAATGACAAGCGTACGGGTAAGAAGAAGTATATATATTATGAAATCAAAAGTGAAAACAAACAAGTGACTGAAGAGAACACATACTTGCAAAGTAAAACAAAACAAGAAGAAGCAATTCGGCTAGTGAAGGAGAACAATTCTATCGAGAGTGAAGAAGAGACTGAGACAGCTATTGCAATGGTAAGTTTGGAAACTATTGTTGAGTAATTTTAGTACATACTAGAAGCTAATCGGCAAGATAAGAAAGAAAGCAATTCTGCCAAGAGAAGAAAGTTGTTCTACTATGAACCATAAAGAAGACAACAACTGTTCTGTAAGTTTTAGAAGCCATTTTTGAAGCTTTTTCACATATGCAAGAAATGTACATCAACCTAGAAGAAAATCTATCCATTTGAAGTTAGTTTGAAAGGTAAAATTTGAAATTTTCATGAATTAGTTGTGTAATCTTTGGATTTATGGTCTTGAATTATTTTTATGATGAAATAATGTTTGGGTTTGAAGTGTTGTAACCTTGAAAGGATGAGAATGAACTTACATGTAGCTTTAGTATGAAATTTGAAGAAAAATTTTATGTTTGATGCATGATATGTCATGGCCAAGATGAGATAATATAGATCAAATTTGAGTTTGAATTATTTGAGTGATTTTCATGCTAGTAATGTGTTGAGATGTTGGATTTTGATGTGAAGAAATGGGATGTTTTGTGCTTGTAGGAGGTTCGGCCAAAGCAAGAGTTTTAAGGTTATTTTGAGTTTGATTTATTTGAATGATTTTTATGCATTTGGACATGTTAAAATGTTGAAATTTGGTATTGAAATGAGAAGCAAAAATATTAAGTATTGGAATGCTATGTCTTAGCCATAATGTGATTAGTGTGATGGAAAATTGTTTTGGATATTTTGAATGGTGTTAGGAGTTGTTTTGATGATGAAAAATAGTTTGGAAATTCAAAGGAATGCATTATATTGTAAATAAATACTTTGCGACAAAACTTTGTAGAATTACAAAAGTGTGAGGCTTTATAAATTGAGCTTGCAATTACACCCCTAACCATATGTTCAAATGTGATTACGATGGAAAGGATGCGAATAAGTTTAGTTTCGACGTTGTCTAAAAATAGAATGCTCAAATATGAAGGTAACATGGAGATGAAGCTATCTAAAGTCGAAAAGTCTCGCAAACTAGGAATTTGTGAACATTCTGTGAGCTAGGAAACTATGAGTGTAAATTTATCTTACGAACGTCAAATGCATTATTAGCTTATTATTTTTAAAGCATTATTATTTCTAAATGAATTTTTATTAAACATGTTGATTTATGAAATGATTTTGCGTATTAGTTTAATAGAAAGTATTCTAAACATGAAATAGTAGAAATATTAAGCTTTTATGTTTAGTGAGATTTAATGAAATATGTTTTAGTATTTTCATGCTTATAGAATAAAAAATTTAAGTTTGAAAATATATACATGAAGTTTTAAACAACTAATGGTTTACCCAACCTTATAGACTATTTATAGATTTAAACCTGACCGGAATACTCCATACGTGTATGGTTAGTATTGGGAGGGCATGTTACTAACATCTGTATGTGGGGATTGAGTCAATAGTGTTGCCCTCTACACGTGTGGGTTATTATTTTGCTCTACATATGCGATGATAAAATTCCGCTACATGGTAGTTGAAATATCTTTGTAGTTTGTCACGGTAAGCGCTGCTAGCAATATCGTCACGTAACCTCACATTGAGCGGTGCTATTCTAATCACCATGTGATTGTAGCTTATCGGGTTTCTATTAGTATGTTTTATAAAGAAAAGCAAATTTATTAAATGTGAAATTTAGAAAAATAGTTTTGTAACTGATTTTCGAAAGGTTATGAAATATATATGAGAACTTTAAAATGTTATTCAAAGTATGAGCTTTTCTAATTGCTTATTTAACTTATTAAGTATATGATTTCAGAAACAAAAATGTTTAGGAAATCAAGATTTCTGTTAAAATGGTTTTTGGGAGGATATTTTTAGAAAGAATGTTTATATAGAAACGGATAACACTTACTAAACTCCATTAGCTCACTCTTTTCTTGTTTTTATTATGAAAAACCTCTCTAGATGCAGGTATAGGTGCCCAAAACGAGTGAATTTACGACGCAAATATAGACGAGCATTTCTGACAACACAGTGGTGAAATCAATGTATATATTTGATGTCTCATAAATATGCATAAAGTGAATATTTGTTTTTGATCTTATGTAAATATTTGAGATTTTTGTACGATGAATTATTTTGAAATTTGACGTGATTTCTGATTTAATTATTTTAATTTATGATTGAGTTATTTTATTTTATGATTGAGTTTGATTGTGAAGAGGACATGAGGTTCCTATTAGAAGTGAAGAAATAAATGTATGATTTTTTTGAAGTGTTTATAAATTGATTTACAAGTGCTTTGAAAGGATTGGAAAGTCAGAAAACAGTCGTTGTACTGCTGAAATTTTTTCCACCCTGATTTTTAGATGATTATGAAATGGAGATTTATTCACAAGTTCACTCCACAGAATCCTTTTAAGTCAGTCATCGATAGAAGACTGTAAGGACTTCTGTTAGGGTGTCGGGAGAGTTCCGCTCGGGTCTTAGTAGGGGAAATCAGGATTGAGTCCCTTTATACAACTTTGTCTTGATTTGTTAAGAGGGAGTTTTATTTGCAAGATTACAGGTTGTGGATAGCAGGTTTCATGTGGACATGAATCTTGTTGCTATTTTTTGTTTTTGCCTTAAAAGATGTCAAATAGAGAGATTGTGATGCACGACTTGATGTGCATAAGTATTGGCCTCTTATTAGAGTTAAGGCAAGTTGTTCTGAGTAGCAAAATTCATAGACTGTTCTTATTTCTTGAATTAAGGAATGATACATGCTACAATATCATAACACAAATGGTGTTACAATACTCTTCGTTACTGCTGTTATAACATTTTTTGTTTTATAAGGATTAGCACAGAATTCAAAGTATTTATTGTTTTTCTTATAGGTTTTCAAAAGGTCACAAATAATGATGATATGTTGTTGGTTTTGCCTTAAAAAATGTTAAAGGGAAAGATTATTAATGCATAACTTATCGCGCATAAAGTATTGACATTTTATTTAAAACGATTCAATATATTACAAGGATTGTTGAAATGTTGTAACATTTTTATGTTAACAGACTTGACAAAATGTCGTAACATTTTGTGTCACTTGGATTGACAAAATGTTGTAACATTTTATAATATCAAGTTTGATAAAATGTTGTAACACTTTTCGTGGTGACAGGTTACAAATTGATCAAATCAGGAACTCAAATTCATTTATTTTAAGATATATCTCTTTAATAGTTTTATCTCTTGTATTTATCCTCTTTTATGTCATCTTTCATGAAATTATCTATTTACTATTACTTTATGTCAAAAATATTAAATCTCCAAAAAGATAAATGTGTTTATCTTTTATATTTATTTTCTTTATCTTTTAGGAAACATATTATAATTATCTCTAAGTATTTTCTGTAGGATATAAAGATAATCAGCTGATGTGTAAAAGAAAAATGAATCTAGACAATTTCTTGACCAAGTTCGGATAAACAAAAGAAAAGAATGTGGACATTGCTAAAAATAGGACTTATCTATTTTTTTTTTAGCAGATATTGTTTTCTTTATTTGAGATATTTATTTTTTGATTAATCTCTTATTTTTATCTAGCTAATAATGTCATTTTATTTTACAGATTTCAAGCTACACACATTTTGTATAAATACCAAATTTTATTTTTCTTTATTTTGAGATATTTACCTTTTGATAAATATCTTATTTTTTTCAACTGTAACTATTGCATATTTTTGCTATAAATACAAAACACATCAGTGTAGCAGAAAAGCAAGCAAGTAACATTGAGTTTAGTGAGAGATACATAGTTTGCTTGTAAACCTTAGAGAGTTTGTTCTCTAAGTTGTTTTTATTTTTAGACTTAGAAAGTGAGCTAACTAGGTTTAAGTTTGTATATTTATTGGGATGACAAGTCATTAGGTCTTTGGGAGAAAATTGATTCATAATTCTTGAGGGGATTTCAAAGAACATAAGTTCTTCAAGAGGAAGAATGTTTTTGTCTTTAAGAGGAGATAGCTTATAAAGTTTTGAAGGGAGTTCAAACAACAAGTGTTCTTCGGAGAAAGAATCGATTAGCTTTCGAGAGTAGACAAGTTTGCAACTATTGAATGGAGTTCAAGGAGCTGGTAACTATTGAAGGCAAGGGGAGCTTACTGCAACCTCATTGATGAACTTAGACTTGCATCAACTGTAAAACCCAAAACTTTAGCTATTGAAAAATAATTATTTTTCCGGATGAATAGTATTTTCAGACAGAAAGTGTCCAAATAAATAGTAATTTTCAAAAATTAGACTTTGTTGAGTAGAAGCTCCGAAATTAATATTAGAATTAATGAAAATTTAAGCGAAGCAAAGATGAGTTTATTTGAAAAGATTTTGAGTAATCCGAAGTTGTTGGACGAAAATACCCCTTTTTGGAGAATAATGGGTATTGATAATTTTATACCCTTCAGAAATTTTTTTAGTATGAAATTGAGAGATAGAGTATTTTATGGTCAATTTAAATATTTAATGACCATAGAATAATTTTGGACATTTTTGGGGCTAGAATGTAAATTAAATTTATTAGAGAGTCAAGTAGATATTTTTCATTCTCAAGCACACATGAATTATATGTGAGTATTACATGGAATGAGATTTCATGAAGAAACGCAATCCATGTGAAACAAAATAGACCAATGAGAGCTTGACACTTGGAATCCACTAACTTGGAAAAGTCTATATAAAGAGGAGTTGTCTTAGAAATGAAAAGAAAAAGAGACGAGAGAAATTACAGAGAGGGAGAAAGGGGAGGCTTTCAGCTATTCATGAGAGAGAGTGTGTGATCAAGTGCAACATATATATGATTTATTCTATTCTATTAGAGAATCAATTAAGAGAAGTCTTAAGAGTGAATCAAGATAAGCACGCTGCAAGAGTAGAAGTAGAGCTTGACCCAAAAGGAAGTCTTCTACCGAGAGGAAAAAGTAAGGTAAGCTTGCTGTTATTGTAAATCTTAAGTTGAGTTTGGGTATTTCTAATGCTTGCAAACCATTTGGATTGAAGGGAGCTCACGATTAAGAGTACTCAATAAGAGCAATAGTCTTACTAGTAGTTTGAAGTAAGGTTTGAGTGATTTTCAAGTTAATTGAAGTAGCGTGTGAGTTAGTGAAGAAGGTTCACTCGTTTGGAGTTGATATGAAGAGGTAGGTGCAAGATCTCTGATTTTCCTTATGTGAAATGGAAAATGTAATGTTAAGTTTAAAATAAATTGTGATGATATGAGCTGTCAGAGATTGGTCATAAGTGTCTTAAAATGTTAAGTCATTATTCTGGTAGTATAAAATCTAGAAGGAAAAGTTAAGGATTTTGTATGCGTGAGTTCGGGCTGATTTAGGTTAAGACAATAACTCGCCAGCAAACTAAGGGCTGCGAGCAGGGTGATGCTGCAGTCCATAGCAACACCTGTCCAAGTTGGGCAAGTGGCAGTAGCTTGCAAAAGGGCGAGTTTGGCAAGCTAGGTAGTACTCTCATTTCAGATTGAGCTAGTTATGGCAGTAGCTCGCAAGCACGAGTTGGGCTATGCCTATAGTCTATAAAGAACATGGCCGAGCTGAGCGAAGAAGGCACCTCACGAAGGGCGAGTTGAGCTAAAGCAGTAGCTCATAAAAAAGGCGAGCTGGAAAGAGTTTGTTGTCCAGGCCAAATGAGTTGGACAGTAGCTCCCAATGGACGAGTTGGCAATAGCTCGCAGTTCGAGCTCAATCCGTTGTCAATTGTAATACAATGTTTTGTGTGCTGAAATGTTGAGTCTTTCAAATGGATTGTTGTGACTAAGAGATAGTGACTTTAAATTAAAGTGTAGGTGAAGCAGCGAGCTAACAGAGGACTCAAAGAATGGTTAAATATTGGAAGCAAGTAGTGAGTGTGGATTTTTACAAGCTTTTATGAATTATATCAATTATTTATTTATAAATGCAATATCATATTTTGTATGCAAGTTATTATATTAAGCATTGAGCAAGTTGATAGCATGTTATCATTTTTATTGAAATGCATGAACAATTTCCGTAAATTTATGTTATATATGCACGTATTTCTACAAGCTTAGCAAGTTAAAAATTATAAAAAAAAATATATGCTAAGAGTATTTCGAACGTTTTAGGCTTTTGCCTTAAAAAGAAAAGATTATTTATAGGCAAGATCAATATGCTTTCAAGCTCAATTAAAGAGAAAAACAAGAAAAGTTTTAAGCATATTGAAGAGAATCGGATGCTTTGGGTTTCCCTAATCCCCAGTTATACCCGGTTATAGTATCGTGTATGTGTATGGTAGTTTGGTTGGGAGAGTCACTAACTTGGGGGGATTTGAGTCAGTATGTCACCCTCTGCACTCATACGATAGTGTAGATCAGCTGACGACTGAGAAGGGGTAGGTAGAATGGAGGGGGGTAGAGGTATCGCAATCCTTAAGGTCTCGCATCAGCGACTACACGGGTAGCATTCCCTAGCCCGAGTTCTGTGACGTGTAAACGTACAGTCACGTGAGGGTGAGTTTCCTAAGATTACCTAGTAAGACAGGTTTCAGAAAGAGAAACACGTCATTCAATGTGAGATTTCAGAGAAACAAAAAAGCTTTACTACAAGAAAGACTTATGATTTATGAAAATCATTATCATCAGTTTTTAGTGAAATCATTTTTATATTATGCTTGATTTATATTTTATCAATATGAGATATAGTACTAGCTTTTTTCAAATTATTTGGGAGGAGTGTGTATATATATATATATATTTTTTTTTTAAAGCAAGTTTCAAAATTGATAAATTACCTACTCACTGAGTTATTACTCATTACTTTTTTTCGTGTTTTATGAAAACCCTCCCCAGGTGCAAGTGTAAGCCAGAGATCGGAGGAAGCTCTGTCAGGCGTACAAGAGGGCTGATACGCGACGTTACTGCACTAGTTTGTTTACTTTCGCACCATCATGTATTGTATAACTTTTAAACATAATACATGTTGCATAAACTATAATTTAAGAATCCATATTTTGTATTTTGCATTATATTTTAAGAACCATATGTGCACTTAAATTTTATTTAGTTTCAATGAATTTTAAGTTATCTCTTGAATGAAGTAATAATTGTGATTACTTGTGGAAGTTGAATAAGAAATAATTGAAGTGCACAGATTTTCTTTCTTGTTTTTAGAGAGTCGATTTTCAAGAAAGCAGTCGTTATGCTGTCGAATTTTAATCAAACCTGATTTACAAACGTATTTTGAGAAAGTATTTCAAAGAGTTTCATAAAAGCTTTCAATAAAAGAAAAATATTTAATTTTACGGGAACCTTTCAACCGATGCGGATCCTGTCTAGAGGGCCACCGTGGGGTTATCGGGCAGGCTGCCTAGTGTATAAGAAAGAGGGTATCATCAATACTAAGAAAGAGTCTTGGTTTATATGAGTTAAATATAATTATATCTTTATTTGTTAATTAATGAGTTGATATCTCTAAACATAGTCTTATGGATGTAGGGTAAAATCAAATCACATTAAAAATGTGCTTATGTGCTTTTCTTTACTTTACTATTTTTATTTGTGTCGTGTGTTATAACATGTGGTATTAAATTTGTTGCATCATTTTGTCTCTCAACATGATATAACATACTTATTTTTCTATGTTACAACACTTCTACAAAATTTTCATACTGCACAGTGAACAAGTCTTTTCATATGGAATAAGAATAGATTTCTTGGTAGATTTTCAAACCGTACATATATTATTTAATCTCGATAAATTTCGATAAACTCCTATAGTGTGAATACATTTTCGATTACCTTTGTAATTATATAAACATAAATTTTTTCTTCATTTTTATATTCTTTACTTTCGAAAAAAAAATGTTATATTTGATATATGAATTTAAATCTTAATTATTTTTAGTCCATACTTATATCATCTAATTTAAATGTTGATGATTATATTAATGTGTTCTTTAGAAAAATCTTAATATGTTTTATGGTCATAATATTGTCTGATCTTACGTATGAGAAAAGAATTATTCTTAATTGTTAGAAATAAGTGTGGTGGTGTGACAATACATATTTAAAAAAGGTTCTATGTAAAGCCCTAATCCAAGTGGATTTAGTAAATAAATTGAGCCCAATTTAAGTGCGAGCTCAATTGTTATTTTGTTGGATGTATTAAAGTCCAAAGTTAAGTGGGCCGAATTTGTAACAGAGTCCAAATGAAAAAAATAAAATAAAGTAAAGTTTATATGCCGATAAGCCCAATTTAATTGGGCTATGATTGAGCAAATTCAAAAGTCAATGAAATAGAAAACAAAGAGTGGGCCGAATATGGAATTGAGTAAGAAGGAAGATAGTGAAATTTTTTAATGAAAAGCGAACATGTGTCATGTGCATAAACATAGAAAGCTATTTGAAATGTGAAGGCCAGAGACATTGAAAAGCAAGCGGTCAAACAATAAAAGAAAAAAGCAAAAAAAAAAAAAAAAGAATATATGTATAGAAATATGAAATGAAGAGTTGGCCGAGAGAAGAGACAGCGAGTCGAATATTTTAAAGAAAAAAATATAAGTGTCACAAGATGGTGAAGTATAAGCAATATTGGGTTTAAATGAGGGACTGTGATGCGATCAAGCATGATAGAGATAGATATACATACATATATATATATATATATTTTTTAAGGCAGCAACTACAAACACACAGAGTACAGAAGTGGGCAGTCGACTAATGAAAACGAACAGTGTGGACAAAACCGAGAACAAGAAAAAGAATGAAAATAGAAAAATATTTGAGTGTCTGATTTATCCAGATAAGTTATTTTATTTCAATACGATTTGAATTCCAGAAAATTAGTTAAATTTTGTATAAGTTTTAAATTGAGTTTATATGATTTTAGGGTAGATCCAAGTTTATAAGAAATTAGATGAGAACTCGTATTAGATTCGGATTTAAGCAAATAAGTTTTGTGAGTAGATAGTTTTATTTTAATTAAATTGATTGAATTATGTTTATCTATATTTCAGTTTTATTATTTATTTGAAGTAAATGATATGTTTAATCAATTGATTTATAGATTATAAATTATGATTTACGACTGGATTATCAATTATGTTTTATGATTCAAATGAGAATTTATTATGTATTCGTATATAAGTATACGTGTTATAGAAATTCCAATCGAAATTTTATATTTTCAAATTGAGTTTATTATACGAAATGTTCAGAGTATTTTAAATAATATTAATTTATGCTTTGAGAAAGAATATTTTATTTATGTTTTGAGAAAAACATTTATTCATAATTATATATATATTCAAAAAGAAAATTACATATATTTGTTTGAGATTTGAGAATGAAAATAAAAATGTTTTTTGAACACTCTCCTTTCCAAGGTGCAAATAGACTCTATGAGTCATAGATTACTCTGCATGTGCAATTTTTAAATTACAGATATTATAAACTGAGTTTAACAGTAAATAAAAAGATTTACAAAACACCAGATTTAAATAAAAAGATTCTAGAAAAGTTTTGCATACTATAAATTTTTAGACCGTATATTATTAAAATTATAAAGATAATTTATATAGAAGTTATAGTTTTACTATGATATAAAATTCAGTTTTATTGTTCAGATATAAATACATATGAATTATGAGAATTATTTACTATTACAAAAATATGTTATGTTTTTATTTTAGAAATCTTTATGAAAAGTTATATCCACTCACTAGACATCAATGCTCATTCTTTTATAAAACTGTAAGCCCTCATCCGGATTTATTATTTTATAGTATTAGAAATCTTCGAATTGAGTTACGGTCGAATCATATAACTTCAGTAGTGTTATCTGAAGTTTATTATATTTTCGTATCGCAAGTCGGATGTCGTTTGATTGACCCCGGTACGATTACAAAGTGATTAGGAATGAATTATATATTTTTGGGTATTAGTAGATTATTGAAAGTTTGAGGTGATTAAATGAAATTTGTTTGAGGGACTAAATTGTAATTGAGCATAAAAATATATAAAAATGGATTTTTTGTCTCATTAGGAGACATTTGTGTCGAGAAAGAAAAGAAAACCAGAAAGGAAAAGAAAGAAAAGAAAAGAAAGAAAAAGAGAGAGAAAGAGAGAGAGAGGAAGAGAGAGGAAGATCTGGTCCGATTTTCGTTGAGGTTTCTTCAGGAAAGTTGTTCCTCGTCATCTCCTCTAGCTAACCCAAAAATTTGAAGCGAAAAGATCGCCTATTTGGTGAGTTATTTCAGTTTAAAGTTTGATAGTTTATATGAAAATTTATTCTCTCTCTTGTTTCTTTTTCAAATCTTAGTTTAAGTATGATAAGAGGGACTTGTGAGAATGATTTTGATGTAATTTGTGAATGATTTGGTTGAGTAAAAATGGGTGAGAAAAACAGAGAAAGTCTTGATAAAAATGGGTTTTTATGATATCCGAATTCGTTTTCGAATCTAAGACTTTAGATAGATGTTTTAGAGGTTAGAAAATAATATTATGAAGTTAGATTTCGAAAACGAAAAGTTTATGATCGATTTCGGAGCTAAACGGACGAGTTGAAGGGTATTTTCTCAGATCCTTCCAAATGTGTTTATTTAACGTTCGAAACTATTTATTTAATCATATTTGGGTGTTAGAACGCTAGAGGATTGATTTTTGAAGTTGTCAGACGTTCGAAACGAAAAGTGATTTTTATTAGTAAGCGAAATAAAGCGAATTTCGTTTCGAGCTTCCGACTATGAAATTAAGTATACTGGGGTATTCATAAGAAAGAATAAGTAGGATTTATGTAAAGAAAACGGATTTCGAAAGTCCCAATTTAATAGAAATTGAAATCCTAAAGTTTAGGCATTAAAGGATAAAAGCGGAGAGTTCCAGCGGTATACGGAGGAGGATCAGATTATATCCGAGGACGTGTAGTGAGTGGAAATACAAGTTTTAAAAGTTTACAGTTCTTTAAAGTTTATTTAAAGTTAAAAGAATTTATTATAGATAGTTATTTATTTATTAATTGAATTTATATTATAATTCTAGCATAAAATTTTAGTTTATTATTTATGTATATGAAAATATGCTAGAATTAAAGATTTTAGGCTTACTGCCTTGAGATTTAGAATATTTCAGTGTATTAAGAAAAAGAGATTTTAATAGCCTATGGTTTACCCTAACCCCAGTTTAGTACCCGGTCGAATGCCCTATGCGTGATACGGTAGATGAGAGGAAGTCAGTCAGTGAGATTTGAGTCTAGTCGACTCCTTGTGTGAGCGAGGTATGAGTGATCCGTATACACGTATAGGGTAGTGTAGTCGGTCCGCAGCGTGGGCCCGCTTTCGGCGACTACACATGGTAGATTCCTCACTCCTAGTGGTTAGCTAGATTTCATGTGCTACCACGCCAAGAGTAGATATTCCCTGGGTTACCATTTGGGCGAGTATCAGAAAAAATTTTAAGAAAATATTCCAAAAAGTATTTTAGAAAAGAATTTTAGAAAGCATTGTAGTTTTAAAAACTGTTTTGGGGAGAATACTTTATACATAAATGAATTTTAGTTTACATAAATTATACCACTCACTGAGTTATACTCATAGTTTTCTTTAAATGTTTTTCTTAAAAATTCTCCTCCAGGCGCAGGAGCTAGTCGTCCAGTCGACGAGGTTCATTCAGACGTGCAGGCGGACGCATAGGACGACACCTACTACATGTATATCTTTTGTTATTTTGATAATGTATATGTTCATGTATATAGTTATAAATATTTTGAAGAAATAGTGGATGCTTTAGTTAAAAATGTTTTATTTAGGTTTTCTGAAATTCAGTTTTCAGATTTTATTCACCTGTTTGTGGTTGTGTTGTGAGAAATGAGTCGGAGGCTCTGGAAGTTGAGAAATTGATTTTATAGAAGTGTTTTATAAATTGTATTTGAAACTTACAGGGTGGCATAGTTTAGAAAATAGACGCCATGCTGCCGAAATTTTTATAAAAAAAAAAAAAAAAAAGGAAAAATTTCTATCACTGTCACTTTGTAAAAAAAGTTAAAATATTTAGATAGATGAGTTTCCGGTGCCCTGACGGGATTCCTTCGAGCTGAGTATAGGGTTCGTGAGAATTCTTTTGGGGTGCTACGGGATCTTTTTCGAGTCTAGAGGAAGGATTCGGGAAGGGTCCCGACAAAAACTCATTTTTTCAAGTATCCACCTCAAGTTCTTGTAAATTGTTGCATATTGTGAGAAAAACTATATGATGATAAACATTTTGCATTAGTGTATATTATTTTTGGGTAACCAGATTTCTTAAATATGTTTCAAGAATAGTTTTAGAAACAAAATATGTTTTCCAAATATTTTGTGAATATATTTTATATATTCAGTCTAGGGGTCCAATACAAGAAATGTAAAAAAATTTTATTTGTTCAATTTATATAAAGTGATCATGAGATTTACTATGATTTTTCTAAAGACTTTTCAAAAAATCTAGATTTCAGTTAGAAAAACCTTAGTTTTATAGGATCCTTCTATACTCGAGAGAGAAGATGGAAATGTCCGGTCATTCTAACTAGAAAAGACTTGGTATTTAAGTATGTCTATTGTGACCAACCTCTTTTACCTAGGAACTTACTTGATCACTATTCATGGACTACATATAATATTCCAATACACGGTTATGTCAAAGTTTTCAAGCCCTATAAAGTTTGATATGGAGAAATTTGATGGAAATATTAATTTCGGCTTATGACAAATGCAAGTCAAGGATGTGCTAATACAATTCAGGTTACATCAGGCATTGAAGAAGAAACCAAACTCTGTTCTCAATGAAGATTTCAATAAAGACAAAGATTCTAGCAAGTTTAGTAGAAGCGATAAAGATTACGAAGATCTAGATTTTAAAGCTCCAAGTTTGACTTGTCTGTGTTTGGCAAAAATGTTCTTGCAAATGTGTATGGAATATTAATAACCAAAGAACTCTGAGAGAAGCTTGAAAGGTTATATTAAGCAAAGGGCATCTCAAATTGGTTATACCTGAACAAATAATTTCATACTCTACGTATGAATGAAGGTATAGAAATCTTGGATCATTTGAGTGTTCTCAATGGTATTATTTCTAAACTAGAGGCTATTAAGGTTGAAATTGAAGATGAAGATAAAGCATTAAGACTTATATTGTTTGTTCCATCTTCCTATGGGCATATGAAATCTACTTTGATGTTTGAGAAGAAGACTTCAAATTTTTTGAAAGTTAACAACAAACTCTTTTCTAAGGAGAGAAGGCTAAAGAATGAATGTCGCACTTTACTAGAAGACACAATGTTGGTAACTAAAAATGAGAGCAGTCAAAAGAAGCAAAACTCCAATAAGAATACAATTCATTTGGGATGTGGACAATTTGAACACGTTAATAAAAATTATCAAGGTGGAATGAATTTGACAAATGGCTCCGAGTCAAAAGTTAGCAGTGTCTCTTTCCTCATAGAAAACGAAGATTTCCTTTGAGAAGTGAGAAATACATCCTTATGGTATGTCTGCTTTGCCATGGAAGAGGATGTGTTGTTGTTAGCGGATCCACAATTGCACATGAGCATCGATTTGGCATTGACACAAACTGTATGATGAAATGTATGTCAGTGGTTGATGAACTTCTAGTAAAGTCAAATGTGAAAATTATACCATAAATTGTTAGCAAATTTTTTTCGATATGTGCCGAATTGAAATTCTTGGAATTTGTTAATTCTAAGTGAGTGTACTATTTTATGGTAGAGTATATAGTACCTCGAGTTGTGAATTATGAAATCTTTCAATTTAATTGTTTCTTAAATTATTTTTATTATTATTTCACCATAATTAAATTTTATTAAAATATAAATAAATTTATAATAATTAGCTTATTTTGAAGGTATAACGGCCATCTTATAGTTAGAAAGGATTTTAGAATATTCAACCAAATAGTTTTCGAAACTCTTTTAAACTAAAAGGTTCTTTTAATATATGATATCCAAATAGTTTTGAAAAACTCTAGCGTTGACTTTTTTCTTTTACTGTCAAAAGTTAAAAGCAGAAATTATGCCAAACAAGCTTAACAAGTTTGAGAAATTGATGACATCATTGTACACGTCACAAACCCAAAATTCCAACCCCTCAACAAGAAAAACTCATATAGGATTATCTTACCACATCAACAGTGAGATCTTTGATTAAATTAAATTCTACATGATCACATAATTTATTTTTAAAAGCAAAATTATAATTTAAAATCTTATAATATTTATGACATGATAAAATATAATTAAGTAGTCTCACAATCGTTACAATGAATGATTGCTCATTCAAAAAATTTTAAATCTATATGAGGGTCTCATCATCATGTTATGGTAAATCATGTCGTATAGTTTACATTAAGAAAGCAATATCAACATTTCAAAATTTACATTACAACATGATAGAATGTAATTAGGTAACATTAACGCTAGTACAAATCATACAAAGGTTATAAATTTATTTGAAATGATCTCACTCACGTTATTTTAAATCATACCAAACAATTTATAGTACATATGTAAATTCAATTTTTAAAATTTTAGAAAATTTATGAAATATGTAATATAAAGTTAATTACAAATTAACTACCCAATTTAAATCAATTGTCAGGTCAGGTAAACTTTATAAATTTATTACAATTTAGCTATTTGTTGTTAGTTTAAGTTAGTTAACAACTAGTCCATTTAACACATTTAGGGGTATTTTTTATCTTTTGATTTGATTTTAATTTTTTTTATAGCATTTGATCTCCACTCCTTGTAACTTCTTTTTTAAACTTTTAGAAATATATTTAATTTGATTAATTTATATTTTTTTATTAGCCAAGCCAATCAAAGCGTATAACTCATCAACAATTAGGGCATCTTTGTCTTTGCCACACTATAACACTATATGCTATTAAAATTAACGAACTTGGGATAACTTTGGATGAGTATTTTGTAATAAATCAATAAAGTTTACTCAATCTAACAATTGGTTTGAACTAGATAGCCAATTTATAATTTGCTTTGAGGTGGCTCTATTACCACCCAAAATATGTCTCCCAAAATCTATTAAAATCTTATGTTGTTTAAAATAACATGAAACAAAATGACTTAAAAGCCCTCATCTTCTTCATCTTTGAGACTTAATCTTTGATATCTAGATTTGTCCCACAATATTCACAGGAATCAATCTAACAAGTGCCTAAACATTAACCAATCAATCTTCAATGCAACTACCCTATTTCAAAAACTAAATCTAATGCATAAACTTTCAGGACAAATCTCACATGATCTTCAATACAAAAATTAATAAGTAGTTGATCTCTGGGTCGCACCTCAAAGTCATATCACAATTAGTCCTAACAACACTTTGGGTTAGTCCTAGTAATTCATAAAAAAAAAAAAAAAAAAAAAAAAATTGTTGTTAGTTTTTTATTCTTATATTTAAAGCTGGTTTTTGGTTATTTATATGTTTGTATTTCATAACTATATGTGGGAATATATGGAAACACTTGTGATGTTTTTACATAATTTTATATAGTTAAGTAGAGATTGTTTGATGAAATAGAAAGAAAAAATATGTATATAAATAATACGTAGAAGAGCTAAGGGTCATTCATTTTTGTGTCTGAAGACTGAGCAGTGCTGCTGAAGATTAAATAATGACTTAAACTTGAAATCTGAATAATAAGTTTGCTTCTTTTTTTTTTTTTCCTTTACCTCTTAATTTATAGTAATCTTGTTTGTTTTTTCAAATTAAAATTATCTAAAAAATAATAACTTGATATTTATATTATTTTACTATTAGTTGTTATGTAAATTTATTTAATATAATACAAATAATTATAATAAATTATTTAGCAAATACCAAAACACTTTTATGTATATATTAATAATATTTTTATTCACAATTAAAATATGATTAATTATTATAGTAAAATATATTTTTTTAAATTTTATATACATCAATAAATTAATATAGTAAAGTAAATTAAATTTATATATTTATATAAAAATAAATAAAATGGTCTTAGATTGAATTACTATTGTTATATATTTAAATAAAAAATTAAAATGAATATCATTAAAAAGAATATGTATAATATCAAATTAGGACAAATTTGAAAATATATTATTTTTGAAAGGATAAACTTGGAATAATATATTTTAAAAATTATTAAATAATTTGATGTTCAGCTAAAAATCAGAAATTGTAGTGTTTTATTTTTTGTGATTTTTAGATTGTTTTAAGTGGTTTGGTTACTTAAGAAAATAAATAAAAATTACTTAATATGTGCAATTCAAACCCATTAAGTGAAAAATGATAAAAACAAACGACCTCTTAAATACACAAAACCCTCTTGAGGTTAAGCTTAGTATAGACAAAAACAAATTTTGATTTTTGTAACAAGTTATCCCCAACTAAATGGTCAAAGGATGTTAGGTTTGACGATCAAAGGATGTTAGGTTTGATAGTCAACTGTGGTTTGAAGGCCAAAGATGAAAATGCTCTTAGTTTTTAAATTAATTTTCTTTTAAAATTTAAAATAATACAAATTAATTTAATAAAAATAAATCTCTACCATCCATTTTGAGATAGAATTTGTTTTTATTAAAATTTTTTTATTAATATGAAAAATTAAAAATTAAAAAAATTAAACAAACAAAAAAATTAAAATCTTCATCTTCATCTTCAAACAAGATGAAGATCTTCTTGTTCTTTCTTATTCTGCAACCCAACATCAACCGATTATCAGCAGCAACCTAAAATCATCACACTAGAATAATAAAAATCATAAAAATTAAAATGAAAAAATAGAACCTTTTGATTGAAGAAGATGTTTGACAGAACCATCAAATGGTAAACCAAACCCAAAATCATAAACAAAATCAATCACCCAAACCCAAGGTTGTTCATTTGCAACTAACCAAAAAAAAAAAAAAAAATCAGTTGCACCATACCGTTCTCACACGAAACGTCAAAACCCTTGTCTAATACCCTTCCGAAAATCCATTTGAAAATCAACCATCAACCTCAAATTTATCTTCAACTAGGGAAAAAAAAAAAAAAAACTCATCTTGTACTCAATCACACCAACTCAGTCCCATCTTAAATGTATCTAAAAATCATCATCAACCTTAAGAAAATCAAACCAAGATTTCAATAAAATTAAACCAACATCAATTTGAACCTAGTTGTCGAAGGAAAATAAGAAGAGGAGAAGAATAAAAGAAAAAGAAAAAAAGAGAGAGAGAGAAAGTGATGATCCCAGATTTACTTACCATTTCTCCAACTCCGACTTTGCCTCCAACCACAACTCTACCCACCTCAAAATTGCCATCATCAACAACCAATTTCTCGTCAAAACCCTTATCTCCCAAAACCACACTGTCTTCACCCACTCTCGCTTAGAGCATCGTGTCGCAGCCAAAAAACTCAGTATCATCTGGGTTTATCAAAAAAAAGAAGAAGAGAATAAGAAGAAGAATCATTTAGGTTCAAAGCAGAGGAGAAGAAGAAGAAGAAAAGAAGAATAAAAGGAACAAGAGATAGAGACGACTCATCTGGGTTTTTTTCGTTTTCATTTTTTTAAAATTTTATTTTTATTTTTTATTTTTAAGTTCTTAAATTCATTTAAAAAATAAATAAAAGTTATAAAGTTAAGGGCATTTTGGTCATTCCACTGAAATAACTGGTCAACCATCACTTTTGACACCGATTGACTATTAAGTAGGTGATAAGGTGTTGCAAAACATAAAATATTCATGCACCTATGTTAAAACTAACTTCAAAGGGGTTTTGTGTATTTAATTTTAGGTAGAAAAAATTTAGAAGTGTGAAGAAACTGAAAAATAAAAATTCATAATCATGTAATGTTCCTTTTTGAACCTTAACCGGTGTAGAGAGTAAAATTTTATTTTTAAACTTTGATGTTAGGTGTTTTGAGTAAACAGGTGTTATAAGAACTTTTTTAGGTGATAATAGTCTCACATTTTGCTCTATAATATAATCGAGATAATTCTAATATCCCTTCTGTTATTTGACCTAATTGTTAATAATTCTCATATAGTTTGGACAAATCCTTCTTTCCCTTTCTGTTAACTCTGTTAGTAAAAACTGAATCTTGACAATGACATTGCATGAAAAAACGAAATTACTCCTCAATTATAAAAAATGATGAAAAAAATAAAATTAACAAAACAAAATAAAAGTACAAATGAAATTTAAAAACAAATTAAAGGAAAAAAATACCTAATTATACATCATCCATCCCGAA
This sequence comes from Litchi chinensis, assembly GCA_019925255.1. Taxonomy (NCBI): domain Eukaryota; kingdom Viridiplantae; phylum Streptophyta; class Magnoliopsida; order Sapindales; family Sapindaceae; genus Litchi; species Litchi chinensis. The sequence goes on along the minus strand of CM034461.1, from coordinate 27,755,869 downwards.
ACATTGCATCCACTGTAAAAACCCTAGACACCTACCAACTGCAAACTCATCATCAATATCAAACCAACATCAATTCAAATCTCAAACCAACCAACATCAGTTCGTCATCAATCCAAAAGCCATACCCCTTTCAAGAGGGTCAAAATATGATTTTAGCAACGATAATGGTTGTCTAATTGGTAATTGGTTCATTTGGGTTGTCGAACTCAAATGAGATATGGGTTTGATGAACCACCCCAATGATGATGGGTTTGAGATGAAGAAGAAGAAAAGAATTAGAAGAAAAGAAGAAGAAGAAGACAAGAAAAAGAAAAGAGAGAGAGAGAGAGAGAGAGAGAGAGAGAGAGAGAGACTTATGGCTGGTGAGGGAAAGAAAGAGAAAGGATTGGTTGCCGATGGGAGAAGAGAAAATAGATTTTTTTTTTTTTTTAATTAGTTGATCTCCACTGTCCATCTTAAGATGATAGAGAGTGGAAACCTGATAATTTTTTTTTTTTTTTTTTTTTAAAATTATATCTATTGTCCACCTTAAGATGGATGGTGAAGATTTGATTAAAAAGTAAATAACTTATTTCATAATAAATTAACAGTTTTATCCTTTTTAGTTAGCAGTTAAATATTGATTTTTAATATGCAAGTTGACGATAAAGGGTTCCTTTGGCTATTTTCATAAACTAAAGGGGTTATTTTATTTATTTCATGATGAATTATGAGGGTCCTTAGTGATTTCTAAATCATCGGTGTTTTTTATTTATTATACCAAATTATAAGAAGGAAATTAGAATTATCCCTAATATAATTAGATGATCACATCCTTGACGTAACCAATTGTAAAAGTGCATATTATAAAGCTCAAATAGGCTTAACATTGATATATTCTATACCAAGTTTCGAAAAGGAAAAGTAACTTTTACTTTTGACGACTACAACAATTATGACATGATATATTGTGACTAGATGGTTTTACTATAGGTAACAATGAGAACGTTTTATTCAAGTTTTTCTCATGGTCTCATACATGGTGTTGTGACAAAATGTGAGTTGAAGTGATGAACTCAAGTGGAGTGTCCGAACTCGATACAGTGCTGATGATATGTGCTGCCAACCGACACGTGCGGGTGGAAGTTGTTGGTATCGCGATTTCAACATCGGCGCCAGATCTGAGTCAGGAGATTGGTCTCTCGAATACGGAAGTAGGTCCCACGGCTGGTAATTGGTAAAATTTAGGGCAAACAAGCGAGGTGATAAATATAAAAGGGCAGCCTTTTCTCTAAGGAATCAATAGTGATTTTTTAAAAAGGACTTCTGTTTTTTGTTTCTTCTTTTCGTTAAACAATATTGTAGAAGTTGCTTGTCCTTGACAATCTTGTCCTTGTGTGACGCCAGGATTTTGAAATAAAATTACCAAGGTGCCCCTGAGTCCCTGACTTATGCTCTGCGAAAGGGCTTTTTTTTTTTTTTTGAAATTAACTGCGAAAGGGCTTTTGCTCTAAATATTTTATATGTGTGCGCGCGTCTACAGATTTATTTTTTTTAGAGTGAGTTGAAAAACAGAAAAACAGGATCACCAACTTAAACATCCAGCCTCACTAATTAATAATAATAATATTAATAATAATTTCTTAATAAAGAGGTCCTCAATAATATGATATTGAGTAATTGTAAATTATAACTTTGAAATAAAAACTGAGACTCAACGTTGTTGTGCCTTAATGGCATAACACACCCGTATTGGTCTTGTCCAACAAAGAGCACGTGAGCTATCAGACTGTATAAATGTGATCAAATTACTACTTGCTCGTTTTGTGTGTGTGTGTGTGTGAAGAAATCACGTTTAAGTAATCTCTTCAAAGTGGTAAGAGCAATTTTTCCCTTAGAATAGGAGTCATCTCACCTGATTCCTTAGGAGTAGATTATAATAAAAGTATTGTGTCCCAAACTATATAATCAGTATCTTTTTATAGTGGTCTCGATAGTTGTAATTTGTAAGAGTAATATTTAAAAAATAAAAAATAAAAATTGTGGACTTCTTTATTGAGGAATTATAATAATAATTATTATAATATAATTCAATTTATACATGCTTTACTTTGTATTTATTTACTATATTATGCTTTTCATGTTTATAATTACTTACAAAAATGAGATAAATGATGATAAAATATATTTAAATATTGAAAACTTGGATCTTGAATGAATTTATTCATAATATGATTAATTTATATTACATTTTTTGTTAGTTGAATTGGATTATTGTATAAATTACAAATTTTGGAAATATCAAATGATCTATGTATTTTAAATTTATAGTATACATAAACACCCATCAGTTTTTTTCCCCTTTTAAATTAGAAATATATAAATTGTAAAAATTATTAATTTTTCCTTGAAAAGTTATGCCAGTTTGTCAAGTCATTTCTTTAAATTTCTAAATAATAAAAATTCATAAATTATGTACTTATGGTGACTTGAGCACATATTTATTTAAATTTATTTCATACGTGCGTGTAATTAATGCTTTTATAGCCAACATTATCCCTTCAAAGTCTGCCAAGACCTATCTAAATCTTTGCCTTATAAGTCCACATAGTTTAGCCACAAAAATGGAGAGTTTGATCTATAGTTATTTAAAATTAAAAGTAGGATGTGTTTTACTATGAAAATGAAAATGAAAGAGAATTAGTAAAAGAAATTTGATTCTTGGGTGGGATTCTGTAAAAACTTAATTTTTGATTTGTATGCGATATTCATATAATTTGATTTTCAATTGTTTTTAGTGAACTAAGTAATTGCAAATTAGGAACTAAAGTTTTTGTTTTTTACCTGATATTTAAGAATCGGGACAAATTTAATTTATACCATACCAAAAAAAAAAAAAAAACCGTTTTTTAGCACAAAAAGTAAAAGTAACAAACTGCTATTGTTTTTGGTCCATTTTCAGTTTGTGTAACATTTCACATTCAATATTGCAAATATTTCACCTGCATGAAATAATCACCTACATAAAATATTACATAAATTGGAAATGAGTAAAAAATTATTAATGTTTCATTTGGAGCAAAACTGAATTTAACTTTTTTTGGTCGAAAACTAAATGTAATTATCTTTTGGGGTGATATTTTTCATAATTTTCAATTATTTTATTTTAAAGAAAGAAATTGAATTTGTTTAAATTATTAACTCACAAAACTTTGGATTTTATTATTATTATTATTATTTGAAGTCATTAGATTTTAATTTTTTAATCATTTTTAATATTTTATTGAAAAGTGAAACTTCCTCATCTGTCTTTTTTTTTTTAAGGAAAAAATATTATACTTTATTACTATTTAGAAATTATTATGATTTGAAAATAAAAGCTTTCCATATATTTCTCAATAATAATAATAATAAGCTTCCCGTATATGGAGTGATTGTTACCATAAACACTAATTATCGAATTTCACAACTATTGAATGGTAATCCGTAAATTTAACTAAAACTAGCTGAAAATCAGTTAATATGTAATTTATAAAAAATTATTAAATTGATGAGGTAATAAATACTGAATTATGAACAATATGTAAATTTACACATTGAGGAGACCATAGATTTTATAATTAATTTGAATTTTGACAAGCAATTTTCTATATTGATAATTTTCATAAAAATTTATAAATTCGATTAATTCTTGAAGAACTTTTATTATGAAGAAAAAAACCTACTCATAAGTTTTCAAATCATTTAAACATATTTATATTTACTTCATTTCTGAATGAAAAAGAAACTAAGTGTTTACAAACTTTTAAAAAGTAAAATATAAACAAACTTATACACAATTCGAAAGGTAGGTAAAATATGTTACTTAATTCTTTTTATTTATTAAATAAAAAAAAAAGGAACTTAACAAGTTTATTACTTGCTAATGAAAATCGAAAGAGTAATGTTATACTACCAAAAAAATTGCTCAAATTTATTATCTAAAAGATATGATAAACTTATTTATGATTACCACATCATCAATACATCATTTCAAAATTAATGTGATAACTATAAATCAGCTTATTACATTATTTGAGTAAAATTTTTGGACAAACTTTTAAAACATATAGCATTATTCAAATTGAAAATAATAATAATGTAATTTCTTGGTTGGGACGAGGTGTTTGATTACTAATCTAGATATAAGGTCCACATAATTTGATATCCAATTAAATTTAAAATTGCACATATATTTGTAATTTAAGTTGTTAGTGCATTTCCCACTTACAATTGTGACAGAGATTTTAAATCCTATCATGCACATTTATTCACATATATAGAGAGAGTTTTTTCCCCCTCTTTTTCCTAATTATGAACGTAGATATTTTTTGATATTGTGGGAGTACGTTGTTGGATTGCACATATAAAACGTGTATTTGATCTAGAGTTTATGGTGTATATACTTCAATTGCAGGAATCAAAATAAAAATTTAAATGATCTAAAATCGAAACAGTTTGTAATTGAAATAATGTATTGGAATCAAAATAAGTTGTTTACTTAAACTGCAAGAATCAGAATAGAAATTAGCAATATTAATATTAAATTATTTACTTTACTTTGAAATCGGAATGAATTAATTATAAGTTATAAAAATGTCATTGATTAATGTTATCTTCTATCATGTAACTCGTCATAATTGGTTAAAAAAAAAAAATCTTAAATATATTATATTGTAAGCATATTGTGTATCCATTTTTCTTGTTGAAAGAACATATTATACATCTATATTGTATATAAAATCATATATATTATATATATATATATTAAATGTTACCTAAAAATATGTTTACAATAATATCGTTGAAAAACCTTTTTAACAATATTATTGTAAATTTATATACATATTATATGTAAAAAGCTGTGATTTAATACATGTTGTGTGTATATGTATATATTAAAAAAAAATATAAAAGACTTTTCACTTTACTAAAGAGAATGAAAATGAGATTTTTAAATGGAGTGGGTGGAATGAGATTTCTATTTCACAATCCTAAATTCATGTGGGACACACAATTTCATTTCATTACGAAATAATTTTCGAGTACGTAAATACCATCAATCATTCTCATTCCCTAATCCATCAAGTAAACACATAATTAGTATTTTTTTCAAATGATAGAATGTGATATGTGCATTAATTCCTTATAAATTTTGTTTGAATTTTGTATATTAATCTATGAGAATGAAACAAAATTTGTTATGAACCTTTTTATTCATAAGTTTCATCTAAAACTCTTATCAAATTCCATCAATTAACAAATCAATAATTTTTTTTTAATATACTCAAATTTGTTTAGACTTTTAAAACTCTAAATTGAATATCCTTATGGTACATTTACTTTAATTAGAGGAATTATAATAATATGAAATCGAAATGACTTAGAATCGAATGATATATCGGAATCAGAATAAATTGTTTACTTTAACTATAAATATCAGAATTAGAATCAATAATATTTCTATTAATTACAAGTTATAATAATGTCATTTATTAAAATTATAGATTAATTACAATATGTAAAATATTATTTAAGATGTAGTGTCATAATTTTATCATGTAACTCATAATGATAGGCTAAAAAAATTGAACTTTTTTGACAATATTATTATAAGCATATTGTGTATCTATTTTTTATGTTTTTTTGTTTCAAAATAACATATTATGTATCTATATTGTATATCAAGTTGTGATATATTTTTTTAATATAAAATGTTACCTAAATTTGTTTTGCTTTTATAAATATAGTAGCCTAGCAACCATGGCAATGGTAGTAACAACTATCTTAATATGTAATATTCTTCAATTCCTCGTAAATTTAAGTGCTAACTACAGATTATTGAAAAAAATATAATAATTTGCACTAGCATACATTTTTTTTTTGAAAGCTTTTAGCATATGTAAATATTCTTATTTATAAATAAGAAAACAATCAAGTACAATATATTAATTCAGAAAACAATCAAGTACAATATATTAATTCAACAGCAAAGAATTATCAAAATAGATATATATATATATATATTATTTTAAAGAAAGGCATAAAGGACTTTTGCATTGGTTTCAGAATGAGATGAGATTCACAAGTGAGATGCCATGAATGAGATTCTTATTTCACATCCTCAAATTGATGTGGAACTCATACTTTCATTCTTATTAACAAAATGAATTTTAAGTAAATAAATATTATCAATGAATCTCATTATATATTCTCATTCTTTAATCTATGAAATAAATATATCATTATATTTTAATCAATCTTTAAATGTTAGTATTTAATCTTGGCAAACCTTTGAGTATTGGTATAAGTAGATTTCTAATTACTTTACCTTAAATTTTACCCCAAAAAACAAAAACTAAATCAAGAAATAAATTCATAAAGATTTCTAAAAGGTAAAGGTTAAATTAAGTTTCCTAATTTTAAAAAAGTAATAGTAACGGTGGAAATCCATCATGTTTTCTATTAGGATTAGGAAATGCAAATAGGGATTTTATATATTTGTTGCTTTAAATAATCCATGATAGAAATGAAAAATATGGGTCCACACAATAAATGTGGATTTGTAGAATGAGATTGATATTCTCCACCCTTATTTTTTTTTTAATAAAAAAAGTGAACAAAATCTGTTTCATATGTATGAATTGTTTAGCAAATAACATTGAATTATTATTAAAAAATATATATATATCTTGATAACAATATTAAAAGAAAAGCACAATTTTCTTTCAAAAATGCTTGTAGAATGCATAATTTTAATCAAAGACTCCCTCATGTTGCACCCCTAACAAAGTAGTTAGATATTTTGCAAACTGTCTTAGTAAGAATGATTAAATACATTATTTGATCGTAAAAGGTTAAAGATTCAAATTCCATCATTATTAAAGATATGAATAGTTTTTTATGAATTTAGTTTTTTTTTTCTCTAATCATATCTGCAAAAAAAACAAAAGTCAAAAACATTATTATAATTGATAAACAATTCATTTCATTTTAAAATTAAATACTTAGAATTGAATGACAATATTATTGATTCCATTATGATTCCTACAATTAAAGTTAAAAAGTTATTTTGATTTCATATCATTTTTGTTCTAGATCATTCTCATCATAGGTAAGTAATAAAAATCATTATTCCTAAACTAGGAATCATACTTTTATTTCTTTTGATTTTATATCATTTTTATTCCAGATTATTCTAATAAAAATTATGATTCCTAAACTAATAATCATGACTTTCGTTTCTTTTGTACTAATTAGGAATCCTTCCTAATTCATAGTACCGAAGAAGTAAAAATTAGTACATAGTAGCCAAAGAGGGTAAAATCGTCAAAAAGTAGAAAAAGAGGATCCAAATTGTATCTCAACAACAACCAACAAGGACATAAACGTAACTCCAACGTGATTATTGCCACCACCGCCACTTCTCCCACGAAACAAAGAAAACTAAAAAACTAAAAAACTAAAAATTAAAAAACCAAACAAGGGTTTGCATTGGTTTTGTTTGGTTTGGTTTCTATCTCTCTCTACCACCGTCCTCACAATCTACTTTCTCTTCTCTTCTTCTGTCTCCGCAGAGAGAGAGGAAACAAAAATCTCTTAAAAAAAAAAAAAAACTACTCGTCTCTCTCTCTCTCTATCTATATATATATCTATATATATATTGATTGATATTGGTGTGTTTGTATCGAAAACGTAAAAGGTTAGAGGTTGCTGATATCTGTTGTGTGGTGGGGTTTGTTTGTTTTGTTGGAATTCGAACGGTGGAGATTTGATCGAGGTATGCAGCAGGGTGATCAGACGGTGTTGAGCTTGAGACCTGGTGGTGGTCGAGGAGGCGGCGGCGGCAGCAGCAGCAGACTACTTGGTCCTCGCTTCGACTCTTCTTCATCTTCATCTTCTACGTCGTCGTCGGCTGCGCCTGCTTCTTTCGCTTTTGGCTCGTTTTATTCTGATCTTCCTCTCTTGCGTCCTCATGGCGGCGCTGCTGGCTTGTTTGCTTTGACGGTATTGTGTTTCGTGTCTTGATGCTTGGATCTAGCTGTTTTTGTGTTGTCTCGTGTCTGTGTTTGATCTTTTGATGTGGGGTTGTGTTCTTTTTGCGATGTTGATTGGATTTTTGAGCTGGAAAGATATGATTTTTTTAAAAAAGTTTGGATCTTTGATGGGTTGTTGTCGTTGCTGGTATATGTTTGATGATGATTGCTTGGTATATTTTTTAAATGCGATTGAGCTTGGTGTTTTCGCTTTGGATGTTTTATCTTTTCTTTTGAATTCGAAAGGTAGATTTTGTATGTATCTGCTGCTGGAAATTAATTTGTTTGGTTTATTGTTGTTGTAATGGAAGTATGGAGAGAAATATATTGAATTTCCATTGTGCCTTTCGTGTTTTTGAGAGTGCACAAGCAGGATGAGTGCTTTTAGAAAACAATTGGAGGGAAGCATTGAAGAATATAACTTTTTTTCAATAATAGCAGCATTACACCGTTGTTGTGAATATTCTTATTCTGTTGTCTACTGGTTTGGTGTCTCATTTGTAATTCGATGGAGGAGACTGTTTTGGATTTTTATGGAATTTTGGTATTGGTATCTCCTGAAGAGGGAAAAGAAATTAATGTCCTAATTCTTGGTGGGACACTAAAAACGTGTGCCTGCTGTAAATATGGACAGATAACAATAAGTAGGCTTTAGGTGGGCATTCTGTGAGTTTAGTCTGCCCATAAAGGACCTACATATATTGCAATTTTGTTTGAGGATCGAGAACTTCTTTAGGGTCATTATTGGTGAAATCTTGGGTGATCGGTTGAATGTTATTGAGCTCTTTGTAATTTGTTGTTTAGGCTTCATGACTATGTGTTCTAGAGTTCTATGGCTTTGTGGTTGATTATTGATTTGTGAATTTTCCTAGAACAGATTCTTATGCAGAAAACTTTGATTTGTCAATCTCTGCAATTGTTTTCTGATCTGGTGTCGTTTTAGAATTCGATTATCTTGGAGTTCATTAATTTGGATTGAATAATACATTTGTTTAATTACAGAATGTGGATGCATTATAGCAATCATGGTCATGCATTAAATTAGGTGATATGTGCAGCAGCAATTTCAGTTTTGTACTTCAAGCTGTTTTAAACGGAGTCATTTTGTTGCTGGGTTGCTCTACACTCTGCGCATTTTGTAACAATTTGCACTAGATGTTTGTTGTTGAAGGTTCTTAACTCCTTATCCTCTTATTATAGGCTGATGACTCAAGGTTTGAGGGTCGTGAGCGTGTGCGGTACACCCGAGACCAACTATTACAGATTAGAGAGGTTAGATAATTTGATTTTATTCTTGTAATTACGAAAAATGCTATTATAATATTAAGAAGAATTATCACTCAAATCTTTTTTATGTAATAACATCTGAATATGCTTTTAATCTTGTCATAGGCTGTTCAAGTCTCTGATGATATTCTCAAAATAAAACGCGAATTTGAAGCTGAAGTCTTTGGTGAGGAGCAAAGCTGGGGTCGCGCAGAAAGCAATGTGAGTAGTAACTGGCCATTTGCTTTTGTTATTATTTAATTTATTATTCTAGGTGAGAGAGGAAGGAGGGAGAAGAGTGGGGTGGGGGGCTGTTTGGTGGGAGGGAAAGAAATTATAATTTTTATGGCTGTTTGGTATTCTTGCCCTAGTTTTCAGTTGATTACATGAAATGGTATGTTTTTGATGATTTCAATTTTTCATATATATTTTGCACTCCCATATGACGAGTTCTTCTTCCTTCAGCCACCAACTCAACCTCAGAGCCGTTATGCAGAGCCAGATAACCGTGACTGGCGCCGTCCTGCACAATATTTTCCCCCTGGAGAAGAGAGGTCACGTGAGAATAGAGAGTTTGGCGGCAGATATGACTCCCGACAGTCAGATGCTAATCAATTTTCAAGGCCACCTACGGTAATTGTTTCTATGGGTCATTATTCAATTTTTCATTATCAGCTTCATGTAGTTGTAGTTTAGGGGTAATTCCTGTGTTGGCCGCAAGAAGTTGTTGTTTGGACATAGGGGCATTATTTTATGCTGTTGTACTACATGGTTCTAGTACTTCAGCAAGTAATAATGTGTTTTGGCAAATACTATATATATTTAACAATATAATTAGAACATTGGTGTCACCTTGTAAAGTTTTACTATACATTGAGGAACTCTGCTGCCTCTTCCAATCACATCTGTTGGTTGACTTTTCTTTATGTGATTGAAGTTCTGGAAGTATGAGGCAGTGAACTAGTTTTCTTTGGTTAATTATTTTATTCCCTAAAAGGTTTAATTGGCTCTAGTGCCTCAGGCTATGAAATGCTTTCACAAGTACGAGAAAAAACATATGTAAGAAATTTGGTAATGTGAAATGGTGGTTCGTAGTGTGCTCTTTACATTAGAGTTCTAGTGATTTATTTCTTCTATTGGTTGAACCCTGTGGTTCATTTCAGATTTGTCTTAAATTTATGGCTGGAATTGCTGTTCAACTTAGCAGATTTGCTATGTTATGGACTTGATTGGTGAATGTTGTGTTATTAATTTTTCAATTGTTATAATGTGACTTTTGTAAATTCTTTCTTAGTATGCATTGATGATATATGACTCTAGTTGCATTGTTTGAACCAGGGAGGGCCACCTCCTGCTTTAGTCAAGGCTGAAGTGCCATGGTCAGCTAGAAGGGGAAATCTTTCTGAGGAGGAACGTGTCTTGAAGACTGTAAAAGGGTATGTGTATTATGCCAATGAAGCCTCTCTTATTTTTCATTAATTATCTATTGTATATATGCCTACACTGTGTGTGTATTTGAATGCTTGTAATATCTAACATACTCTGTGAACCTGCCTTTAGGATCCAGTTAGATATTCACTGAAATGTGTGCAAAATTGAAATAGCTATTTAGCAGAGTTGGAACTGTTGAATGGTGTTTGTATGTTCTGTGTATGTTAAAATGTCTGATTATGTTCTTTAATTATCATCTTGGAAATATTTCAGGTGAATTGAAAACAATGCAGTTGAGAATTCAGACACTTGTGCATGATTATGGTTTGCAATATTATTGAAAAATTATTATGTTCTTCACTTTTAATTTTAGGCGTTGGTGTGTCCAGACATTTTGTTAATGAGATCTCTAATCAACGTGTGATTATGTATGATGGTAAAATATTTATCCATCTGTATATTCAGGTGAATTATGACTGGTTTCTGTGGTCATAGATTTATTTTGTTTTGTTGACTTTTTTCCCTTAACATATACAGTGTACATGTTTTCTATTGATAATTAAGGCTCCATTACATGATATGTAGATGTACTCTTGCGGCTGGGTTGTGGTAGGTTGTGGAACATACAAATTTTAACTTGTTTGCTAAATACTATTTTTCTTTTTCCTTTGCAGAATACTGAATAAACTGACACCTGAAAAATTTGATCTGCTAAAGGGTCAACTAATAGACTCTGGCATCACATCAGCTGATATCTTAAAGGTTAATTCTGTTTAACGTTTGTTATATGCTTACCTTTAAATATGTTGTGTTATTCATTTGTAGAAGTTATTAATTGAACTAATGGGTTACTTGCAACAGGAGGTTATATCTCTAATATTCGATAAAGCTGTACTTGAGCCTACATTCTGCCCCATGTATGCTCAGCTATGTTCTGATCTTAATGAAAAGCTTCCGATGTTCCCCTCGGATGAACCTGGTGGCAAAGAAATCACGTTTAAGCGAGTCCTCTTGAATAACTGCCAGGAAGCATTTGAGGGTTCTGACAAACTGAGGGAAGAAGTAAGGCAGATGACTGCTCCAGAACACGAGCTTGAGCGTAGGGATAAGGAGCGAATAATCAAGCTACGTACCCTTGGAAACATCCGTTTGATTGGGGAGCTTCTAAAGCAGAAGATGGTTCCTGAGAAGATTGTCCATCACATTGTTCAGGTTGGTGTTGAGGCTGCTAACTTAAAAGATGAGCTATCTTTGAATTACATTGGTTATATTCTTGGTTGCTCATTTCTTCTCATTCTCTGAAACAGGAACTTTTAGGATACGATAGTTCAACTTGTCCTGCAGAGGAGAATGTTGAGGCCATATGTCAGTTCTTCAACACTATTGGTAAGCAGCTGGATGAAAGCCCAAAATCGCGGCGTATAAATGATATGTACTTTGTCCGATTAAAGGAATTGACTACCAACCCTCAACTTGCGCCACGACTGAGGTTCATGGTCCGTGATGTGCTTGATCTACGTACTAACAATTGGGTTCCCAGGCGTGAAGAGGTATTTCCTTTTGCAATTTTTATTTTTTAATTTCAGGTTTAAGTCGAAATTTGATGTCGTATATATGTTAATCAAATTCAAGGTTTTTATCTAATCATCTCTTTGCCACTATTAATTTTGCAGGTGAAAGCAAAGACCATTACTGAAATCCATTCTGAAGCAGAAAAGAATCTTGGGTTGCGTCCAGGTGCTACTGCGAGTATAAGAAACAATCGCGGCATTGTTTCGGGTGCTACTAGTCCTGGAGGCTTTCCCATCAATCGACCTGGCACAGGTGGTATGATGCCTGGCATGCCAGGAACTAGGAAGATGCCTGGGATGCCTGGGATGGATAATGAAAATTGGGAGGTTCAAAGGACACGCACGATGCCGAGGGGTGATGGGTCAGGAATGCAGCCTATTGGACGCACACCAACTGTTAGTAAGTCTGGATCTTTGAATACAAGGCTATTACCTCAGGGTAGTGGTGGTGTTCTGAGTGGACGAAGTGCCCTGTTGCAGGGCAGTGGTGCCCCTCCTGCTCGTACTTCAAATTACATCCCAGGCGTTGAACCTGCATCCCAAGTTTTTAGACCTTCTAAGCCTGCTCCTCTTGCCTATCCCACTCCAGTTGCAGAGAAACCAGTGGTCCCAACTGACAGTTTGAATGTGGATCAGCTTCGTAGGAAAACAGTTTCACTTTTGGACGAATATTTCAGTGTCAAGCTTGTGGATGAAGCACTAATGTGTGTGGAGGAACTGAAGGCTCCAACTTACCACCCTGAAGTTGTCAAGGAAGCAATTTCCGTTGGACTTGAGAAAAGCCCTCCCTGTGTTGAACTAGTTGTGGAACTCTTGGAATACTTGCTCACTAAGGAAGTTATCACAGCTAGGGACATAGGGACTGGATGTATGCTCTATGCTTCTTTATTGGACGATATTGCAATTGATTTACCAAAAGCGCCAAACAATTTTGGTGAAATTATTGGGAAACTAATTTTAGATGGGGGATTGAATTTTAAGGTGGTGCACGAAGTCCTCAAGAAGATGGAAGAGAAGATGTTCCGGAAAACTGTATTCGATGCTGCAATGAGGATAATTAGTTCAAGTCCTTCCAGGCAAAGTGTACTGGATTCACAGTTGTCTGATATCGAGGCCTGCAAGAGTCTGATCTAGCCAGGCTATAGCATATCACCGTCAGTCAGCAGCAGCGTCCACAAGGAGAGTTTCACTGCTTGCTTTTTCAGGTATTTACAACCTCTTGAGGCTAGCAACTTGTATTATGTGATAAGAGTGGAGCTGCCAAATATTATACCTATAAAAAAAGGGATAGTAATTTTATTGAGTTGTATATTTTTCCGAGGTCATAGCAATGTGTTTACTGAGGAAAGAAAATGAAAACATAATGCCATGGATTTTGTTCTCAAGTATATGATGGCTTTAATCATGTGCCAAATTGCTTGAGAAGAGTTGGCTGGCCCCTTTTACGGGAACCGGTTGTTTTGTATTTGATTAGTTTTTTTGAATCATTTTTTGTTTTTCTCGACTATTGCGTAATTTAGTCTATTGTTAAAACTGATGTCAGTTCATAAATCCCAACTCTTTTGCCCTTCCACTGCTAAAGAGAAAAAAATTCAATTCCCATTTGTTGTGCTGTGTTTTGATTGAATTCGGATGTTTTTCCCCTCTATGTTTGTCCTGTGGCACTTGTTTATGCCTTTACACATTGTTCATCAATCTTGCGGGGATTGCAGAATTTTGAGTTTTGCTGTGTGCAGTGGCCAGTAAGTGTGGCCTGGAAACTGGATATAGTATGGGCTTCTTGTAGAAGCATTTAAAAGAAAGCACTTCAAAAGTGCTTATTTTAATGTCCATAAAGCCTTCAAACAGAAAAGTTGTCTTTTGAAAGGCTTATTTTATGAGTAGCTTATCTGAAAAAGCCCTGCGTAATTATATATAATTATTTAAATAAGACTGAATGTCTATTTTCACATGAGTTTACTCATAAAATAAATTGATATTTTGCTTAGGTTTACTCATAAAATAAATTGATATTTTGCTTGGATTTACTAGTACATAACTTTCAAATTTATGTTCACAAATACAAACCTAGCAACTTCTTGTTATAATTTTTATTGGATTGAATTTAGGATTTTATAAAAAAAAATGTTTATTTAGATCTCTCAAATCGATGAAGTATTACAACATTGTCTATAAAATCCGTATTAAACAATTGGGAACATTGCAAATAAATTTTCTACTTTTGATCTGAAAAGTAGAAAATTTTCTATAAGTGTGAAGAATCCTTTCAATCTGAAAAGTGAGCAAATAATGAGTTGGTTTTGAATCTTTTGATTAAATTTAATAAAGAAAGCTTTTATTATGTAATTGAATTAATAGCGTACAAAATATTAATAATAAAAAATCAATTAAATAAAAACCAAATAATATTTAAATGGATATAAAATTGTAGCGAAGACAAAAACGTTGTTGTGAGAATCTCCTCCATTATTTACTTTATAATTCAAAATAATATGTTTATTTTATTGTAATTAAGCTATACTTTCTATTTTTTGTTTTGGTTTTTTTTTTGAGTGTTATATTTGTATATTTAAAACCTTATTCAAAAAACATATATATATATATATTGTTGTTTTTAGTTTGACTACATAAAAAAATTAAATTATTATATTTCTTTAAATTTAATCACAGCTGATTTTTCATATCTAACGGATTTATTTGACATTTTATAATGGAAATATTAGTCTTCTCCCTTGAAAATTTTTGAGATATACGTTGGTGTTGTGATGAAACTCACAAGCATAAGAACTTATCCTAGCTAGAAGTGGAAAAAATATTGAAACCGTGCAAAAATCCTTACAAGGATTTATGTGCAAAGGATTGGCAAACCCTTCTGGGTTATATCCAAATACTTGGAAAAGGAATATTGTTAATTTTGCAGCGGTTGTATAAAAAAATAGTGGTAATATCGCGTGAACACACAATTTCAGATTTTATCTTCCTACTTTTTAAGAGTTCAATGTTTTACTACTATATTAAATAGAAGAAATTCACAATCATTAAGTTTGGATTAATAGAGGCGTTCATGTGACTATTATTCTAAAAAATGGCTATCATTTCAGATTTAAACAGTTATATTTTTTCCAATATATCAAGAAAAAAAAAAAGGTACACATTAATATATCTAACATGAACTATTTTTGTGCATTACATAATGGATTAAATACATTGATTATATACTTATAAGCCATGCAAATTATGAAATGAAAAGAAATGAAATCAAGTGTGAAATTGATGTTAGAATTAGTAATGCATGATCATATATTTGTCCCCCCCTTTTTTTTCTCATTTCACTTTAGTTTTAAAAAATTTTTCATCTAAAAGCTATATTCTTTGTTTTTCCTTTTTTTTTTTTTTTTTTCAATCATAATTATAAAATGACACATGTAAAATATGTATCATTTTGCAGCCCTTTTCTTATAGAAAATAGTGTGGAAGTTGTGCCAAGTCATTTCACCACCTTTATTGGACATTCATTTTATATATTAAAAAATTAAAAAAAAAAATCATTTTTACATATTTTTAATATATTTTAATTATGAATAATCATTTATTGATATTTACTAGTTTAAGATTTAGTAAAATATTAGTTTAAATACATAATTAAAAAAAAGATATAAATGTCAAATTAATTGCTTTCAAATAATTTTATTATTTTTTTAAAAAGGTCAAAAAAGAAAAGAGATAAGTAAAGAAAAAAGACTTGTCAATTAGATACAAATTCAGTCCCATTCAGTCTTTAATACTAAACTTATCCATCAATTGAAGTAATTGGATTTATTGTAAGAGTGATTATTTGAGCCAATTTAAGTGTTCCATTTGATAGGTATTAGTGTTTGAGTAAGATAACTAAACTCTAAATAATATTATTTAGTCTTTAGACTGAAAAACCAAAAAGAAAAAAGAAAAAAATCCTTTATTTTGAATGCTAATCTAATTCCAGTTTTATTCAAGAAAAGAAAAAACTAAAAAGTTAATTCAAGTTTTATCAAGAATATTTAAATAAAATAAAAATAAAAATAAATTTGAGGAGGAGACCGGGTAAGTTAGTAGTCTAATTACATGATTCAGTATTTTGTTTTCTTCTTGAAAAAAAATTAAGATACGTGAGAAATTAAAATGAATATTTTGAAACTTTTACTGAATTACAATTGATTAGGAGCCTAAAAGCAATTTTAATAAACTGGAGGTCATTAAATAAATATTTAAAAATACATTTTAAAATTTTTGTATTTAATAATAAACTATTCCTTACTAATCAAGGAATACGTAAATAGCTCTATACATATGAAACTCGGATTTCTTTTAAAAAAAAATTCAATACGACGACAATGACCGTAAAGTTGGTGAAGATGAAAAGGAACAGTACATGAAAGTTTGAATGAAAGAGGTTGCTAGTTGTGAAACTAAGAGATTCCTTGTTAAAGAAAGTTGTGCCTCCATTTACTTGATTAGAAGAAAACCCTCCAACATGGATACTTTTCCAGCGGAGATGGTTGTCAGAATAGTAAGGTGGCTAACTTCATGTCTCTCAAGTGCAAGCAAAGACTTCTTTCATCAGGAATAGTGGTGAAGCTTTCTCATAAAAACAATGAGGGTGATGCTTTCCTGTGACTATTATCTTAATAAATGGACCGTCTTTAATTTTTAGATTTAAACAGTTAATTTCCTCCAATATATCAAAGAAGAAAAGTACAAACTAATATATATAACATGAATTATTTTTGTGCATTACATGATGGATTAAATGCATTGATTATATACTTATAACCCATACAAATTACGAAATGAAAAAAAATGAAATCAATGTGAAATTGATGTTAGAATTGGTAATGCGTGATCGTACATTTGTCCCCGTCCCCCCCCTCCCCCCCTTTTTTTTTTTCTCATTTCAATTTTGTTTTAAAAAAATTTGCATGTAAAAGCTACATTTTAATTTTTTTTTCAATCTTAATTATAAATGAAACATGTAAAATATATATCATTTTGCATCCCTTTTCTTATAGAAAATAATGCGGAAGTTGTGCCAAGTCATTTGATCACCACCTTTATTGGATATTTGTTTTACTTTTTAAAAAGGGTAAAATGCACAAAATCCCCCTAAGATAAGACCTTAATCAGTTATAGTCAAAGTTTCACTTTTATAACAAAATACCCCCATGTTGATGGTCAAAGACCGTTAAATGTAACCATTGACTATGGCTCGATGGACAAAGACTAAAATACCCTTACTTTTAAAATCAATTTTCTTTTAAAATTTAAAATAATAGAAATTAATTTAATAAAAAATAAATTAAAAAACAATAAATCTCTACCATCCATCTCAAAAGATGGATGGTAGAGATAAAATAAAGTATAAAAAATATGAAAAAAAATTTCAGAATCATCGTCTCAGAATCATCATCAACAAATAAATCAAACTCAAACATAAACATAAACTCAAACATCTCAGAATCATCATCATCAACAAATAAATCAAACTCAAACATCTCAGAATCATCATCAACAATCTCTTGGTTCGACATCTGGGTTCGTGGAACCGAGATGAAATCTGGGTTCGAACAAATAGAGATTTCATCATCTGGGTTCGATGAAACCCAGATTTCATCATCTGGGTTTCATTCAAATCGAACCCAGATGATAAAATTTGGGTTTGATTCGAACTCTGTTGACGTTTGGAAACGGTCAACCAGAGATTCTGGGGCCCAGACGGCGAACTTGGTAATGAATTAATGGTTCTAGTCGTATTTATGGAAGGGTAGTGAATGGATAATTAATGAAGTTCTAGGTTGGTGGCGATTAATTCAGGTGAAAGAATGTCGGACTTGGTGGTTGGTCGGACTTAATAAGGTGTTCAGCAAGAAATTAAAGAGAAAGAGAGGGAGAGAGAGAAAGAAAACACAAGGATTTTTACGTGGTTCGGTGACTGCACCTACGTCCACGGCCACTCTGGAGTAATTCCGGCAGAGTGACAGTTCTTTAGTATGTTAAAACCTCTTAGTACAGTAGAATGTCTCACATCTTTATAGAGGAGGGAGATCACAATAAAAAATACAAAAGAAAGTTACACAAGTTATTGGCAACGGCTAGTTTCAGCTAATCCTGACACTGCCATGCTGCATTAATTGTAAAAGTAATGATGATTTCCTCCCTGTACAAGTCTGCATTAATTGTAAAAGTAATGATGATTTCCTCCCTGCACAAGTCTGCATTAATTATACCTGAAGAAGTCTTTACTTCATTAAATGCTTCTGGGTAATTGTGTAGACAGTTTCCGGCGGGAAATCATGAGAGTTGGTAATTCTGACAACTTGCTGTACACGATATCTCCTGAGGGAGCCTTCAGGTCAACCAGGTGATGTACTCTGGAGGAGAGCTAACGTGGCCAAGAGGAGAGGTAAGGCGATCTGGGGGTCTATGCGAGCTCGCAACCTCGCGACCTCACGAGCTCCTCGAGCTGAAGGTACAAGCAGGGGATATTCTGGGAACTGCTGCTAGCTTGCGACCTGGACGGCCTCACGAGCTGGGCTTGCAGCTGCTGGTTCCATCTAACAGGCCCCTCTTCTTACTAGGCCTGCCGACCGCCTTACGGTAGCCCTCCAGAGGATATCTGATCCAACTGGAAAGTTTCCGTAAAGCTACGCCGTTTACTTTTTAAAAACTTTCTGTTAATGCTGAAACGCGGTAAAAATTTTTCTTTTTATTTGAACATTTATAAAACAGATTTATAAAAATTTGGGCATCATAACGACTGTTTTTCAAACATGCCACCCTGTAAATTTCAAAATTTAACACTTCTATAACAAACATTTCTCCACTACTGGGCCTCAGGCCCTCAAATCATTTCCACAATCCAATCACAAACATTTTCAATTTAAAATCCATAAATATACTTCATTTTCATTTTAGGCAAATAGATAAATTAATTTATCAAATACTGCATTTCATATATACAAAATATTGTATAAACTTTAAAATATTATTTACAACTTAATCATTAAACATTGCATGGAATGCATGAACTTTACTTTTAATCTAACTTATGCAGTGATGCTGTTGCGTCAGGCCACTTACGCGTCTGATAGAACCTTTTCCGGTTGACGGCTTGTTCCTGTACCTGGGGATGATTTTTATAAAATACGAAAATCGAGTGGTGAGTATAAAACTCAGTGAGTGGATAACTTTTCATTAATATGTTCTTTTTCTAAAGTGTATACTTCCTCCCAAAATACTTGTAAAATAAGATTCTTTCTATAAGTTTATTAAAATTACAAAACTGGGTACTTCTTATAAATCTTTCTTTATTTCTTAAAACTGGAAACAATTTCTACTTTGATAAACTTCACGTCTATGGACGTGCTTTTCTCTTTTATCAAAACTGAGTAATTTTTATAAACCTTTCTATTTTTTTCTTTTATCTCGCCAAAGGCAACCCAGGGAATATCTCCTCCTGACATGGTAGCATATAAAATCTCGCTAACCACTAGGAGTGGGGAATCTACCATGTGTAGTCGCCGAAAGCGGGCCCACGCTGCGGACCGACTACACTACCCTATACGTGTATACGGATCACTCATGCCTCGTTCACACAAGGAGTCGACTAGACTCAAATCTCACTGACTGACTTCCTCTCATCTACCGTATCACGTATAGGGCATTCGGCCGGGTACTAAACTGGGGCTAGGGTAAACCAAAGACATCTAAAATATTTTCATAATAAAAATCTTACTTTTCTTTTCTTTGATTTCTTGAAATAAAACTTTACTTTTCTAAGGCCGAAGCCTATAATTTATAAATAACTTTAATATTTATAATTCTCGAATATAATTACTCAATATACTAAATTACTTCAATACTCAAATGATCATAATTGCAATTTAATAAAATATTTATGCGATTCATATAAAAATATATCATATGCTAAGATAAATATAAAATCGCATAATAAACTCTTTTACTAAACAACAATTAATTAACTCAATTCTCATATAATAAATTCATAAATACTTTATAAAATAAAACCACTCACTATTCACTTCCAATATCTTCACCACCTCTCCAACACTTCCTTTTGATTCGTGAGACTCTCCTACAATATAATCCAACCAACAATCTTGGTTTAGGATTCAAAAGATATTACAATTTCACTTCATTACAATCTCATACATCAATACATAATCATATTATATCCTTGAAAATCTTCCACTCACTTTCTAACCCAAACTCTTTATATCTAAACTCATTCAACTATCCACAATATATTCACTTTAGATTTAACACATGCTTTACCAATAGATCATTTAGTCTAACTCAATATATATGTTCTTTACTTTACTTTATTTTCCCTTAACAATCATACTTCCATTCAATTACTTCCTTTGATGCTCAATTATTCAAACACATCATGATCACCATCCAAACACCTATAATAATTCATTCAAGAACTTCATCACTTACTCACATAAACTTTCAATAAAATATATTAACTAGTCAATTATTTTATCCATCAATATATATTCTCAAGAAATTCATAATTCCATCAACTATCTAATTAATATTCTCACATCCATTTCTATTTATTTCTTTGACATTAAA
The DNA here is from genome assembly GCA_019925255.1 of Litchi chinensis. Classification (NCBI taxonomy): domain Eukaryota; kingdom Viridiplantae; phylum Streptophyta; class Magnoliopsida; order Sapindales; family Sapindaceae; genus Litchi; species Litchi chinensis. Next base: position 27,734,913 of record CM034461.1, on the reverse strand, counting down.
GTATTCAAACACTTTATAACCATCATCAAAATACATGCAAATCTATTTGATGACAAATTCACCTCCACACTTAACTTTAACCAACTTAATTATTTATCTTTCCAATTTTCATCTCTCTTGGATCTTTTGATACCAACCCACTCACTTACATCCCATAACCTTCTACAACTCATTTAATCTTTTAAAATAAGCTCAACATGTATAAAAACCACAATTGATCAAGCTCTAATATAATTATTCAACATTCAAGTTTCCCACTTTCTTGCATCTTTTTAGTTCTAATCACTATAAACTCATATCCAAACCTCATACCACTTCTTCACATATTAGAATCACTTAAATACATGCAAAAACACCATAAACCATACACTAATATATATATATATATATATATATCCAACAACACAATCATTTGATGTTTCTTTTCAAAGCTTCAATTAAATCATCATACAATCTCACATATAATTACATTTAACTATCCAAATAATCCCATTACTTCTACTTTTATCATTTAATCACATACTAATATACAATAAACTTCATCTATCCTTTTCATCTCAACCCAAAGAATCACACATAAACTTCAACAATTCATCCATTAAATCACTACAATCTTAAACTAAATCAATTAATCTTATCAACTTTAATTCATCAAACCCCAAACCCTTACCTCTCAACAACCTTGATCCAAGCCTCTTGATTCTCTTCCTTCACTTCCAAGCTTATATTGATGATGATTAACCTTGATTTAACCCAAATAGTTCATCAAAATCTCATATAAATCAATAACTAAAAATTTCCAGCAACCAAACACAAAACAACTTCACTTACTCTCACTCTTTCTTGATGAAGATAGAGGGGATTGAGAGGTTACAAAGGGTGGGTTCTCTCTTCTTCTTCTTCTCCTTCTCCTCCTCTTCACGGCTGCAGAATTTCTGCTTCTTCCTTCGGTTCTGCTTCAGCTCACGTCTCTCTCTTCCTTTTCGGTTTCTGCTCTATCTCACGGTTTCAGCTCACTCTTCACGATTTCATCTCCTCTCAACCGACTTAACACTCTTTCAATGCCAAAATTGCCCTTAAATTATCCTTATAATCACTCAAATGCCATTAGTTAATCATGAGCACTTTTGATTGGTTAATTCTTTCATCCAATTCATTACTAACAACTCATCCTATCTTTTAATTAACTTTCAACTAATCACTCACTTTTTGACTTAAAGATGTCTTAACCTCATTGGCCCTCATCCAAGCACATGGATTGTGCTTCTTTAATACATATCCTTTCATACACATTTGATGATATAATTAACTTAAATTTTAATCCTCACTTAACACCAATAAATTCCAAAAATATTCCACGATCATCCTATTATGAAATTAACCATGCAATCCTCTAATTGGGCGCCTTAACTTCCAATTCCATGCTTTAAAAAAAAATTTAATCGGCTATAAACTCATTAAAATCTACAACGTTCTCAATGAGGGCATTTTTATCAATAAATAATCGGAATCTTTAAAATCCATTCAAACGAACTCATTTTTACTCCAATTCAGTTTCTAATAACTCACATTCATATTCTGGGGCTTTTGATGTTCGGGGTCCCTTTTCCGAAAATCACTATTCACGCGGATACTATTCATCGAAAACACTATTCACTCGAAAACTTTTTATTTCACGAAACTTGAGGAAATATTCATTTTCCCGAAAATCACTATTCACTCAAAAACACTATTCATACAAAATCACTATTCATCTGAAAGCACTATTCCGTCCGAAAATACCCTTTATCCGGGAAACACTATTTTTCCCAAGAAAATAAAATTCCAGGTCTTACACCTGGAATATTCATTTTCCCGAAAATCACTATTCACTCAAAAACACTATTCATACAAAATCACTATTCATCTGAAAGCACTATTCCGTCCGAAAATACCCTTTATCCGGGAAACACTATTTTTCCCAAGAAAATAAAATTCCAGGTCTTACACCATCTTTGGGCCTCCTAGGTCCTTGTTTCTGTTTAAATTAAATAAGCATGTACTGGCCCATCTGGGCTGAACCGAAAAATGGGCATAACAAACTCAGATGATGAAATCTGGGTTCAACGAGAACCCAGATTTAATCATCTGGGTTCCGTCGATGGAACCCAGATTTCATCTAGGTTTCATCGACGAAACCCAGATGAAATCTGGGTTCGATTTGAACCTAGATCTGGGTTCAAATCGAACCCAGATGTCTCTGGTTCGTGGAACCCAGATGAACTTTGGGTTCCACGAAACCAGATGAAGAAGAAGAAGAAGAAGAAGAAGAAGAAGAAGAAGCAGGTTGTGAACAGAGGGGAGGGGGGTGGTGGAGGTCGGCGTGAGAGATGAAAGAGAGAGATGGTGATGGGGGTTGGTGGGGAGGGGGGGTGGTGGAGGTATGAGAAATATGAAAATGAAGTTTTATTTTATTTTATTTTTATTTTAATAATCTTTTTTAAATTATTTTGAATTTTTAATAAATATTATTTTTTATATCTTACATTTTTAATAATTTATAATTTATAATTATTTTTGTTAGTCAAGTCAAATAAAATGATAGAAATGCCCTTGGTCAAACTAACGCTCACTAACATGCACTTCCGTTGTGGGGGTATTTTGTTATAAAAATAAAACTTTGATTATGACTGATTAAGGTCTTACCTTAAGGGGGTTTTGTGTATTTTGCCCTTTTAAAAAATATAAAAATCATTTCTACATATTTTTATTATATTTTGGTTATGAATAATATAGTATTGATATTTACTGATTTAAAATTTATTAAATTATTGTCTTTCGATTGCTTATACCATATTAGTTAAAAGTACATAATAACTAATGATTAAAAAATATATATATATATATATATATAAATGCTAAATTAAATGTTTTCAGATAATGAGAGTTTTTCATTTTTACCCAAAACCAAAAGAAAAAATTTGTTTTTACCCACTTTTATATAGAAATTTGGTTTTAGCATCTCAAACAAATTATTTTCATCTTATATCTAAATTTACCAAAATACCATCAATTCAAAAAAAAAAAAAAAAAACATGGTTTTTAAGTCCATTTAAAATTTGATTATATCCAGTTGTCGTCTTGATATTATATCTTACTGAAAATCTCTATTTTCAAGCTAGCTACATCTAAATTCAATCAAATCTAACTTTAAACGTTAAAACCTAATATCCAAAACACAAAAATACTCGAAAGATTACAAAAAAAATTTAAAAGATCCCAACAAAACTTAAATAATCACGGAAAAAAAAAAAGTCAGAGATATTATTCTATGAGCAATGGAGGAGGAGAATAAATCAAAAAATTATGCAAGGATAATTTAGGTAGTTTGGGTATAGTGTTTAAGAGGCTAAAAACAATTTTTGTTTTTTTTTTTTAAAAAAAAAAATTGGTAAAAACAAATTTTTCTTTCCAAGAAGGGTTTTTTTTTTTTTTTTTTTTTGTAATTTTCACTTTTATTTTTACAAAACAAACAATCTGAAAAGAAAAAGAGATAAAAAATTAAAAAAACTCAATTAGATTCAATCTCAGTCCCATTTAAGCTTTAATAATATTCAATATTGTTCAGTCTTCAAATTAAAAAAAAAAAATTGGAAGCTAACCTAATTCTAGCTTTATTTAAGAAAAGAAAAAACTAAATGAAGAAACAAAAACAAATTTAAAAACCAAAAAGTAAGTCAAGTGTTATCAAGAAAATTTAAATAATAATAATAAAAATAAAAATAAATCTGCGGAGGGGACCAGTTAAATTAAAATACGAGAGAAATTAATATGAGTATTGTGAAACTTTGACTAAAAATCAATTAATTAGGGGACTAAAAGGAATTTAAATTTAAAAATTCATTTAAAAATTTGTGTTTTTACTAATAAAGCGTTCCTTGCTGATCTAGGAATAGTTAACGGCTCCATGTGTATAGATTTATTACAAAACTATTGTTTCTTTATTAAAACTTTCAGAAAAACAATAAAGAAGATGGTGAAGATGACGAGACAATGACGGTGAAGATGAAGAGAAACAGGTACATGAAACTTTGGAAGGAAGAGGCTCTTACTTCTGAAACTAAGACATTCCTCGGTAAAGGGAGCTTTGGCTCCGTTTACTTGATTAAAAGAAAAGCCTCCAAAACGGATACTTTTCCGGCGGAGATGGCTGTGAAAACAGCAAAAGTGGCTGACTCCGTGTCTCTCAAGTTCGAGAAACAGGTTCTTTCGAAGCTGACAGCGAGTACCTACGTGATAAGATGTTATGGAGACGAAGAGACTGAAGAAGTCGTCAATGAAAACTCCTCTGGTCATGTTGAGAGGGTTTATAATTTGTTTCTTGAATTCTGTAGCGGTGGAAGCTTGTTTAATCACATCAGGAATTCGGTGCATGGGTTGCTTCCATGCCAGGTTAGGTCGTACACTAGAGATATCGTTCGAGGGCTTGTGTACATTCACAGCCAGGGCATTGTTCACTGTGATATCAAGCCTGATAACATCCTGCTTGTTCCAAGAAACGACGATCATGATGGGTTTATTGCTAAGCTTGCGGATTTCGGGTTGGCCAAGAATCTGTTTCTTGAGGATGAAGAGAGCCCCTACATGAGAGGGACTTGGCGGTACATGTCGCCGGAGCTGGTAAGGGAAAAGCTGTTGACGTTCACAGCTGATATCTGGGCACTCGGGTGCGTGGTGGTGGAGATGATGAGCGGACAGCCCGCATGGGGTTGTGATTTGGGTAAGGATGAGCTTCTGAATCGCATTGGCTATACTTCTGAAGTGCCTGAAATTCCATATAATGCTTCTGAGAATGCGAGATCTTTCGTGAAGGAATGTTTCAATAGGTGTGAATTCTCTAGATGGAGTGCTCAAGAGTTGCTTAGACACCCTTTTCTGTCGGAAGATGATTGAAAGGCTGATATTCATTAATGGCAACACGTTGGCAATTTTGTTGTTAGTAGATGTAAAAAACAGATGTGGATTATAGTATTTGATTCCGATTTATATTTTTTCTTTCATGATCATGAATCAAAGAATTGTAAATTTAATTTTCATATGAATGGAATACACTCTTAATGTCTCTTAAGATAATTTTTTCAAAGATACTTTGGCATACTTAAATGTATGTCTTATATATCTTCTCTATGGTCTTACAGCTTTCCGTTACTGATAAACAAAAATTCTGTATCTTTTTGTTATTGTTGAGTCTTAGGGATTAATTTCCATTTTGTTAGATATACATTTTTATATAATTTTTAATGTATATTCGGATGATTCTCTATTGATAAAATATAGGCTGTTTGAATTTATTAATTAGAGCATCTAATTAGAATTAATTTGGTAATTTTCAATTTTCATATTTCTTATTATTAATTATTTTTAAAAAATAATTATTATATTTCTCCATAAAAAGTAAAAACCCAACAAGACCAAAGGGAGTCGCATTTGGTCCCCACTAGTTTTGTCTACAAAAGCGGAGAAGCCACAACATGAAATCTAAAGTGGTTTAATTTGCTCCTCTGCTTGAATTTTCATTATCTTGAACAAAACCCCACCAGGTATCACTCCTCTACTACACTTGTCTATCTCAGTTTCTCATATTTTGATACTTGTAATGGCTTTTTGAAGTTGGTGTCCATTTCACTGGACACAACCGCTGATTCAAGGAAGCTTTATTTCACTGCAAACCCACCTCAATTTGCATCTATTTTTTCACTCACTAGTTGTATTCATTTCACTAGGTCTTGTATAGTCACTTGTTTGAATAGGGTCCGACACGTTAATGGCTCTTCTTCAGAGACTGAATCGTATAGTATTAATGAACCAACCCAATTGGATGATGACAACAATTTGGCTAAAAGAAATCGGGGTAATGAGGCTTTTCATGAACAAAAGTCGAATTTTTCGAGGAAAGTTAGGAAGAGAAGTTATGGTGAAAGAAAGGGGACTAAAAGAGAATTGGGTTTGAATTTTAGTTTTGGAAGGAATTATAGTGAAGAAGAAAGGGAGTATTTTTCGGTGAGTGATGGTGAGTTGGATGTGGATTATTCTGTTGTTGGGGCTCACTTGAGCTTGGAGCAATGTAATGCCATCTTGAAACGGCTTGAGAGGTGCAGTGATAGCAAAACCTTGAGGTTTTTCGAGTGGATGAGGAGCAACGGGAAGTTGGAGAAGAATTTGAGTGCTTACAATTTGGTTCTTAGAGTGTTTGGTAGGAGAGAAGATTGGGATGCAGCTGAGAAAATAATCAGGGAAGCGAGTTGTAACGCAGATGGTGAGCTGAGTTTTCAGGTTTTCAATACTCTTATTTATGCGTGTAGTAAGCGTGGGCATGCGAAGATGGGTGCAAAGTGGTTCCATATGATGCTCGAATGTTCAATTCAGCCAAATGTTGCCACCTTTGGGATGCTCATGGGGCTTTACCAGAAGGGTTGGCATGTTGAGGAGGCAGAATTTGCGTTTGCTCGAATGAGAAGCTTTGGAATTGTGTGTCAATCTGCCTACTCATCAATGATCACGATTTATACCCGTTTGAATAAATATGAAAAGGCGGAAGAGGTTATTGGTTTGATGAGAGAAGATGAACTGGATCTGAATTTAGAGAACTGGTTGGTTATGCTTAACACTTATAGTCAGCAAGGCAAGTTAGAAGAGGCTGAACTGGTATTGGGCTCAATGAGAGAAGCGGGTTTTCCTCCAAACATTGTTGCTTACAATACCTTGATTACGGGGTCTGGGAAGGCATCTAATATGGATGCTGCTCAACGCCTATTCATGAGCATTCGAAGTCTTGGGTTAGAGCCAGATGAAACTACTTATCGCTCCATGATTGAAGGTTGGGGTAGAGCTGGCAATTATAGGGAGGCAGAATGGTATTATAAAGAACTCAAGCGGATGGGTTACAAGCCCAACTCATCCAACTTGTACACGCTTATAAATTTGCAAGCCAAACATGGGGATGAGGAGGGTGCTGTTAGAATTCTTAATGATATGCTGAAGATGGGATGCCAATATGCCTCTGTCCTTGGTACCCTTTTGCAAGCGCATGAGAGGGCTGGAAGAATTGACAAAGTGCCGGTAATATTAAAAGGGTCTTTTTATAAACATGTTTTAGTTAACCCAACTTCTTGCTCCATTCTGGTTATGGCCTATGTGAAACATGGGTTGGTGGATGACGCTATAAAAATCTTGGCGGAAAAGGAGTGGAAAGATCCTGTTTTTGAGGATAACCTGTATCATTTGTTGATTTGCTCATGCAAAGAATCAGGTGATGTTGAGAATGCTGTTAAGATATACTCTCAAATGCCTGATTCTGATGACAAGCCAAACTTGCATATCATGTGCACAATGATTGATACTTACAGTGCTATGGGCCTATTTGTTGAAGCAGAGAAACTTTATCTGAAGTTAAAATCTTCAGGAATTGGCTTGGACATGATTGCCTTTACTGTTGTTGTAAGAATGTATGTCAAAGCTGGATCACTGAAAGATGCTTCCTCTGTTCTAGAAACGATGGAGAAACAGGGAGAAATTGTTCCAGACAAATATCTATACCGTGATATGCTCCGCATTTATCAACAATGCGGCATGCCAAAAAATTTACAAAATCTGTACTACAAGATCTTGAAGAGTGGTATCACTTGGGATCAAGACCTGTACAACTGTGTCATAAAAAGCTGTGCTCGTGCCCTGCCGATTGATGAGATTTCTAGGATTTTTGATGAGATGATTCAGCGTGGATTTTCTCCTGATAACGTCACCTTCAATATCATGCTTGATGTTTATGGAAAAGCCAGGCTTTTTGGGAAGGTTAGGAAGTTGTTCCAGATGGCTAAAAAACTAGGTTTAGTGGATGTAATTTCTTACAATACGATCATTTCTGCCTATGGTCAAAATAAAGACATAAACAATATGGTGTCAACTGTTAGGGAAATGCAATTTGACGGTTTTTCGGTTTCCCTTGAAGCTTACAATTGTATGTTGGATGCCTATGGGAAAGAGGGTCAAATGGATAATTTTAGAAGCATCTTGCAGAGAATGAATGAATCGAGTTGTGTTTCTGATCACTATACTTACAACATTAAGATCAATATCTATGGAGAGCAAGGATGGATCAATGAAGTTGCTGGTGTGCTGACAGAACTGAAACAATGTGGGCTTGGTCCTGATTTGTGCAGCTATAATACGTTGATAAAGGCATATGGAATTGCTGGCATGGTCGAAGATGCTGTTGGTTTGGTCAAACAAATGAGAGAGAATGGTATCGAACCTGATAAGATTACATACACCAATTTGATCACTGCACTGAAAAAGAATGATAAGTTTTTAGAGGCTATTAAGTGGTCCTTGTGGATGAAACAGATGGGTGTCTAAATTACATAGAGCTGCTCGATATGATCTTCTTGGTGCTTTGCCTTCTATGACTCTCCACAACTGAGAGAGCTTGCACATTAAAAACTTCTCAAAAGTATCCAAATTTCACTTCCTTGGTATGATAACTGATATTAGTACAAGCAAATTTATTTTTCTGTTCATTATTCATGCCTTCTGTCAGCTTACCTCATAAATGAAGTTCTGTCATTCGTTACAATTACGATTATGAAATGCTATACATAAATGATCTGAACCATAAAGCAAGTCGACAAGAATTCAGAGCTTATATTCTTTTGTCTGTTCAACTTGAATTATGTTTACCGCATCCTTGCTTTCCTGGACCCTCTGACTTGTCTCATATAAATCTTACTGCTTGAAGTGTAGTTATTAAATTACATGGTTTAATGCAGAAGTCAAACATTGGTTAATGACACTTGCAGGTGCATAGACATATAGATGGTGGTATCTTGGGCTGGTGGCTCCTATATTCTTGTACAGACATCATGTAAATGTCTCATAATGGCTGAAGCTTTATGACAGGATTTGCGAATGTTACTGAATGGTAAGTTTTAAATCTGTTTAACCAATATGATTATATTGCATTCTTTCTTCTCTGAAAATACACATGAAATTTGAGAAAATGGATTATGGCTAAATGTTGTTGAACATATTTTCTGATTTTTTGCAAGTTCTAAATGACAAATGACATGAAGTATCAAAAAACATTTATGCAGTCATTGCATTTCTGGGAGACTTATTGAAAAAATCTATTAAGAAAGCTGTCTGGTAAATGATTTTGAAAACTGAACGAGATTCTCCTTTGTTTTCTGGTAACTATCATCATTTTGAATAGAACAACCATTTGTGCCTTAACATGTTACGGTATGAAAATATGTATGATATCAGATTGCTTTCAGTCTTGAATAATGTCCCGTGTTCATAAAATTATAGTCCGCTTTACTGGCTAAATGATTGTGATATTACTCTACATTCAGGTGTGACTTCTGCTCTTGGATTCAAATTGTGAAGGGATTCTGTACATCCCACAACTAAAATTTGCAGCAAGGAAAATTGGTGGCCAGAGGTGTTCAGTACTTAAAAAGGGAATCCCTGCAGATGTCTTACTCACAGCAACAACACAGGAAGTAAAATTTCTCATTTGGAGATTCCTGGAAATTAGACTGCTACTTAGCACTCAAATGATAAGGCAGATCCACATATGCCATCCTGCTCTGGTTCAACCAGAGCTTTTAGACAAGCATTATATTTTGTGGCAAATGATATGCATTGCTGCTGAAACAATTCCATTTTTATTCTCAGCATATATTGATTTTACAATGTCTTGTGTAATTGTGTCTAGGGAATTTAGACGTACAAACACTGAAAGTTAAAAACTTATTTATTTCCAATAATATATTAACTCTGACTTGCTAGCCCCTGACCCTGCATTGTATAGTTGTCCAGGATAAATTACAGTATTGTCTATTAAATTACAAAAATGAACCAGTAACTTACAAAAATTATTCCCATGATACAATGTTATAACGATTTTTTGGAACAGAAACAAGAATAAAAGAATAAACTAAATCACACAAAATTTTCATTCTATTTTCATTAACTTGATCAAGATGATACATAGTAACTACTACAAATAAATAGATTACAGTTGTTATGGGGACAACAGAGCTGCTAAATTATACATTACAAAAAGAACATTATACTCTGTCGAGATATTTGATGATCATATCCTACAGCAAAAACTAAAAACTTTGCTGTGAGATTTAAGCAGAATATCTACCTCAACACTGGAAAGAGCCGTCCACGTGATGAAAATTATGACAGTCATTCCATCTGTGCTCAAGTTTCTTCAAGTGTATTCGAATAGGCAAGCTGGGTGGTCATTTTTTGGGCGATAAACAGCTGTTTCGGAGTCTATCTTAATCACCATCAGATGATACTCTGGTGTCTTTTCAGTCCATAGACTTGCCATAAACTGTAGGCATTACATTTTTGCACACCTACCAGACTGTCAGCCCATCACAAAAGTTAAGCTTTTATTCTGACCTCAACTTTCTGTATAATTCTGCATCAACTTTTCTTACCCAAGCCACCATAATCCTTTCGCAGCCAAGAAGTAATTGTGCTCCTGCATCTTTTAAGGTATATGATTCCCTTTAGCTGGTCTGCGGAGAATCAGTTGAAAAAGTATGGAGACTTGAGAACCTCTTTTAAGTCAAAGTTGCCTCTTTTAGGTAGAGGAGGAAATGTCAAAGTTGGATATGATGTTTGAAAGCTCTCAAGCAACTGGCACGATCAAAATATACAAGGACAATGTCAATAAAATAAATGACCAAAAAATAATGGCAAGTAATTCTACAACAAGACCAATCATCGTTAAACAATATTCCAACTCCTCAATGTTCAAAAGTTGTTCTAACTGAAGTCAAAATGAAATTCTGCAATGTCACAGGTTCATTACTAAAAAGCCTCGCAGGATTTCTGTTTCTCAACTAAGTTCTACACAGAAACATGTATTCAATTAATTTTCTCATGGTAAAGGACATGATAGAAGAATCCCCAGGATACCATTACTGATAACGAAGTCATTCTCCCTTTAACATGTTTCCTTTTTTTTTTTTTTTTTTTTTTCGGAGTACCCCTTTCACATGTTTCTATGCACCAAAAATATAAACTCTGGATGCTCTCTTTCTAATATAAAGAAACTAGGTCAGGTAACTTACATTTTCGAGTATTGGCATGTCATAAAGCTCCACAAATTTCTCCCGAAGTATCTGATTCAACTGGTCTACATCGCATGCATGTGTCCAGAAGGAGTCATGAACCCCTGTAAACATCTTTGTTAGACAAGGACAATAATTTGATATAAATGGGAAAAATACTTTTTTGATCATTCAGCTCCCATAATCCTATCACAACAGGCATACAAAGAAAGATTGAAGTATCAATATCTTGAAGCACGAATAGATACTCCAAGAAAAATGTTACCACTCAACTGGATAGCTATTAATGTTACTTTAATCCTATTTTTAAATTTATACTACACCACATGATAGGATCAAGGTATCAGAGCCTTAAAGCACATTCAAGTTCAGGCTAAAAAAGCATAATAATTTAAATGTTCCAATGTACATTGCAGAACCATGAAACTGTGGGTATTTAGCTTAATGGTTAATATTTGTTATTGTTGTATAAAAGGTCTTGATACCAAATTATTCTCACAATAGTGTTCATACAGAAGAGATAGGACAGGAATGGTATCAAAAACAAGTCAACAACAAATGAAGAGTGACAAGAAATGAGACGAATACTTTTTCTTTAATGTCCCTTTCTAAAATATATTCATGAGGAGTTCTAAACCAAGTCAATCTGCTTGTTCCCAGTTTATCGAATAGAAGACAGCACTCTCTACAGCGTACTAGAAAACAAACCTGCAAAATGTAAGCCAGCATCTCTGCAGGCAACAGCAGTCATCATCATGTGAGAGCCGTCCAATGAGTGCACAAAATTTGGAGGAAATGCAGTTCTCTGCTTCCTAACCTCTACCTGGAGAATTGCCATAAGACTCAGTCTTTTGGGTGACCATGAAAAAACCTAGAGCAAACGGGATCTTAATGCTAGCCCATAACATATGCTTACCGAGTCACCTTCCCGCTGCAAGGCCAAAACTTGGAGAGATGTTCTTATCTGCAAATCACAGGCTGAGTTCAGTAAACCATACTATCGCAAAAATATTTAAACAGATTGGATGTTGAGAAAGTATATCTTTGGTTCAGGGCATAGTTTATCAACCTCCAAGAAATTTCATTGTCCAAACATGATAAAATTTACATGCAACTATAAACAAGGGCATTCTACTTTTCAAAGACTCCTTAAAAGATTCCAAGCACATGCCTTTGTAGAATAGAGAGCTGAGTACCAACTGACCTTGACCACATTACTTGAAGATCAATCACAGATAATCATGGGGAAAAATAAATACATTTTGCCACACACGTTATTCCATGAGGTGATAACTCAACCTTCAAGCCTGATAGAAGCCGACTCTCCAGCCACATAGACTTTAAAAGCAACATCACCAACTATTCAGTGTTTCGATGAGAGGAATTCTCCCCCAATGCATAGAAATTGAATTTAAATACTTACAAAAATCTCTACCAACAACCCCTCATATATGGAAATTTGTCATCAACATTGTTCAACATTACCCTCTGCCACCACCATAGAATGCAAAAACATATGCATTCTTTTGCAAAGGTTAGTAATTCTATCTAACAGAGGGTGCACAATCACATCAACGGTGAAACCAGCCTAAATATTACTCCATTGGAAATTTACAGTGGCAGAGTTTTCAAATGATAGTATGCAAATAAACTATTAATGACAAAGTTAAAACTCACTAGATGCCGTTCACTTTTACAGTAGGGTTGCACTACAGGAAGACCTAGGGGAGTGGTCCACCGAACAGGTTGATTTTCTGAAGCAATAACCTGTGCACAAGTTTCATAATCAAATCATATTACCACAAAGTGCTAAAAAAGTACCATAAACAGGTCAATGCAATTTGATCCCTTAACAAGATAGAGAATCTTCAAATAATAACATAACAGTGTGCCTTAAAGAGAGAGCAATTCTAGTACACAATAAGAATACAAGACAGCATATCAGAAATTACTACCTTTGCACAATCACCTAGCCAACCCATCATGCCGCGAGCAGCTTGGAAAATCTCTTCAAGGGCAGTCAATGTTACCTGCATAAAAGATAATTTAAACTTGATAATACATCCGTTTGAATTAGTAAGCAGAGTTCATCAAGCTCTAGCCCCTTAGTATATGAATTAATACATAATAATTTCAATAAACCATCTGTTACGAAAATCCAGAACCAAGGCACTAACCAAATAATCTCCACACCAGAAAAGGCTAGAAATATAATGTTGAGCACACATTTTGTTATAATTATAACCCTGAACTTTAGGTTTATTAGTTCTTTTTCTTATGAAATGAGTTGAGGCAGCTATTTATTTTATTTATTTTTTATTTGTTAGAAAACAAAAGTACATTAAGAGAAATGGAATACACAAAAAATTGCCTAGTCAGCAGGAAGGTACTCAACCCCCTACTACAAAAGAAGCCGGCCAAATCGATAGTCATTGCCACTAACTGCTAGCTTTCTTCTCTTTTCATTGGTCCAGTAGGCTTCAATTCTTATTGCAAGAGCTGTGATTCAAATTGGCATGTTCACACATGTACGACTTCTCAAATTAATACAACTGCCAAGTCAATTTAATTTATCTTCTTCATGTAAAGTCATGTTAGACATTTTGTTTCATTTGTTGACAAATTATAGCCAATATTGGAATTGCATTTTGCCTCTCCTTCATCAATATACTATTTTACTGAAAAGGAATTAATTTCAAATTTATTTTTAATCTTGTTTTGGTAAATTACCTTAATTAAATAAAAATCATTGAAGAAAAGAATTAATAAACCTAAAATCAACGATTATAATAGTGGTAAAATATGCCCTCTAACACATAATGCACAATCTCAACTGTCTACTCAATTTTCCTAAAAAAGAATCAAGTTTTCATTTCTTTCCGGAATAAAGGTCGCCCCCATTAACAACTCAAAGGTCACAATAAGGATGCTATTGCTTACCTTAGCAGCATAGCAAGCTGCAGCAAACAGCTGTCTATCATCAGTAATAACACCCTTCTCCTCCAATCTTCTTTTTATTTGCTCACGTGCCCCCACAAAAGTGACACCATATACTGAGGTCATCACAGTCTGTTTTACCAATTTCCGATCTACCTGGAACATTCCAAAAATTTGACAGTCAGTTTGAGAAGTTAAAACAAATACCACAGCTAGCACTTTGAAAGACAGACCTGATCAATCAAAATCTTGGCCAATGCCGCATGTGGATTTTTAGTAGGATCCTTGTTGCTGTCCCTTTTCATGATATCATGAACCCTGTCCAACAGAAAGTCACTCTCAGTCTCATGTCACATCAATGTACAAGAAGATTGTAATTAATTAGAAAATACAATGCCAAAAGAGGAATCTACATATAGAGCATAAGAAGTTGGTTTGAAATAGAAAAACCAAGAACTGCTTAGTAGAATAAAAAGAATGGGAATAAGAAATGTGTAGACAGCATGTAATAGGGTTAAAAAGATAAAAATTCTCAAGGTCCCAGAAACGAGGTTATCTTGTTGGCTGCACACCTCCTGAAATTAAACTCTTTACACTAATTTTACACCTGGAGTTTATGAATAGTCTTTTCTTTTCATTATTTGCTTTATTTAATAAATTTTGAAATATGTTTTTTATTTTCTGAGTTACACTTAAATTTTAGTTTGTTGGATTACTACCTATCCATGTCTGACTACAAAATACAATTAAACAGTGTACGTCATATTTCTCTCTGATTAACTATTCCACTGTGCAACTTATGGATTGCTTTCCTCTTTTGTTTTCCCCATTTGTTTGAAGAATATGGTCCTAGAAAGAGCGCAGGGGAAAAATAGATTATAGGTAGGTAGATCCAGAGCATTTGATTCATGGCTACACTGACTTGAGATGACAGATGTTATTTTATTCCATTGTTCTTCCTCTTTGTGTTCAACATCTTTCATCATTTTCAATCATAAACCAAATGACATACCAATGACTGAATTTTAAGCTCATAAGGTATACCATACCTCACAGCTATTTCTGAGTAAACATCAGCTGGTTTCTCTCTGGCCACTAAGTTAACTGCAGCTGCTTCTAACTGAAAAAGCAAAATGAGTTCTTAAATTCCTCCTCCCATCAAGTAAAAAAGAGGAAAACAAGCAAAATTGAAAAATTAAATTACTTAGCTTCAAAGATATAATATATATGCACACAGAAAACTTACACCGTCTCTTCCCAAGGCGGCATAATGTTGTAGGCCATTGCATGAACCATCCTTCCTTACACAAAGAGAGAAAAAAGAAAGGCACTCAGTTAGAATTAGAAAAATTGAAAGGAAAAACATACAGAAAAACTAAATTTTTTAAGAAAAGGAAAAGCACTGGAACTACTTTGAAAGGTAAAGAAGAGTTTGTGATGCATGCGAGGAAACCAATTAATAGCACCCAATATAGGGTAGTGAAACAAACAAAGGTATGAGTACGAAAATTAGCATATCTGCACATGGGACAACAAATTGTAAAACATAAACTACTCAAGCTTGCATGTCTGTACAACACAGAAATGCAGTAGATGTGACAATTCCACTACGTAACCTTGTCAGAGGTTTACATGCCCAGATGTCAAATCTAATTGGATGATAAAAAATAACCTATAATTTTGAGAAGCAGAAAGATCTAAAATTTCTTAACTATAGCAACTAAGCAAAGGAAGTAATAACTAATTAGGAATCTATGGTTTCCAATCAGAAAAATTGACTTATTTCCAAGCATAAGAATTGCATTCATCCTTAGATGTTCATTGGGTACTATCCCTGCAAGAGGATGGACAAGCTTATAGGCTTCTCAACAAGATTTTCCCTTAGTTACTCAAAGACCATGCACAAAGCATTTACCTGATGGAGTGGCAAGTGAGAGATGACAGTATATGGTGATGTGCCCTTTAATGCTTCTGACAAATTAATACAAGCAGCTAAGCACTGAAAAGGATCTTCAGCTGATAACCACCATTGGCTTCCATAAATAGGATTTTCTGCCGAATCAAATATATCATCTAAATGATTATCCACAAATGCCAGACGCCCATCATGTGATAGCTTTTCAACACCGCCTGAATACAGGTTTGCTAAATGTATTTTCAGCCAACTTAACCCTGACTTCCCTAATGGACGTCCTTCGGCAAATTCAAGAACTCCTCGACAGATATCGGAACTTAGATGATTTAGATGTGAATGCATTGGGTATGCGCGTCCTCGGAAATCAAGATTGTGAGGATAGTAAAAACCTTCCTCATCTTTCATTCTCTGAGCCACCTGTTTCAAGTCGAGTTAATGCAATATCCATGTTGACAAAGTTAAAACCTTAAAGAGATCATAAACACTAATTAAAAAGCCAGAATTTAAGACACCCAGCAAACAGCATTAAAATTTCTGATAGCTCCAACTTATTGTTCTCCCCTAAAGCCAACCCAAAATGAATATATCCCAACATCTAACCAGCATCAAATTAAAGTGGAAGTCACAGATTGATGTAGCTGGGATGGACACAGCACAAGACTAAGCAGGAAAGGATTACACTAACTTAAAGACTGGACTCATTATCATCTTATTTCTACAAGGAAGTCCTTGGATTACTAAATGTTGAAGAGTACTGTGATAGAAATATCTAATAATCTCATAAGGATGGAAATTTACCGAAAGCTTAAGTTCGGTATCACAACGTTGAGAATGCCTCTCTAAGTTAGTTTTCTTTGCCTTTCTCACACTCCATCTCCACTTCTGAACATCTGTCAAATCCTCAGAGTAGGGCTGCTCTGGTATGGGAATCTAAAGGTCAAAGAAGCAAGAGTTCAGGCAAATTCAAGTAATAGTAAAATACAAGAAAAGTTTATATTCCAAGCAATTAAAAATCCCCACCAATTTTATCCCAAAAAAAAAAATCCCCGCCAATAGCAGGTCATGAACTGGTCAGCAAGGAATACAAGCAAAAAGGAAATTGATTGACTGATTCCCGTTAGCTTAAGAGTTCAAACGGATTGGTGGGTTGGGAAAAGGCCTAATAGTTATATTTTTTAAAACATAAATTGAATAACCCTTTTCTTTTCGCACCATTTCAGATGATCTAGTGATATGGCAGACATTCAGGGGAAACTTTTACATAAATTTTTTTGGTTGAAACAACGTTGATTTTGAACAATTATATCAAATGAGAGGTTACATAAATTTTTTTGGTTGAAACAACGTTGATTTTGAACAATTATATCAAATGAGAGGAAGCCTTCAAGTTCAGATTGCTAGGTGATGGCAACAAGCACAAGTTCACACCTGCAATCTAGCTGTTGTCTATTAAGTATGACTCTCTATAGTACCAAAAACCAGAACATGAATAGTTTCTTTACAAGAAAAATTTATATCTGAGACGAAAATTTGTTATGTGCTTACATCCTGACGATCAACTAAGCCAGCAATATTGCCCCCACTAGCCCAAATGCTCTCCAGCACAGTAAGTACTCTTTTATTCACCCTCCATTTGGTGCTTCCAAGTGTATCCAGGGCCTGGTCATATGTAAGTCCAGGAAAAGGAAAATAACGTCAAACTTTATTTAAAGTGTGTCAGAAACAATTAATGAGTTCAAATAGCACTAGAAATTAGATCAAGAACAACGGAAAGAAGTAACTAATATCGTGCTTTCATTGACTAAAAGGGAAACAAAGGTAGATATTAACTCAGAATCCACTGGTAATAATTTAGGAGAAAAATAAAAGCTAAATATGATAGAAGCCAAAATCTGAAATGTTAGCCAACTAAGGTCATATTAGAAATTAACTAATACAAAACAACTATATTAATCTCCACCCACCACACACCCACTCCTCCCTCCTCTCCCCCTCCACCAACCCTTCCCCACCCCCCTCTCTCTCCCCTCCCTCTGTGCTGCCAACCCATGCCTTATTCATATCAATGTTAAATATTTTATCATTAATCCTTCGGTATATTAAACAGGTTCATTGAAAAGTATTGATAAGTGTAAGAATAGAATGGTTACTGCACAAATTTAACATACAGCCTGAGCCTAATAAGGTAGCCTTCTGTGTGTATATTGACCTAATGGATATTATTCTGTTCCAATATATTAATTTCTAGCACGGTATCATAATCAGATTTATCTAGTGGGCTTGATACAATTGAAGATTTTTAAAAACTCAAGCCAAAAAGAAAATCAGAATCTCAACTCGGTCAAAACAGCCAAAAAGCTGACTCAAAGTCTCAACTCAACCAAAGAAGCAACTCAGAGTTCAGCAAAACGAAAAAAATAAATAAATAAATAAAAGACAAATACGATCACGAAATCAAACCCCACAAACGGGTGACAGAGAGTGTTAGAAATCATGTGACAAGAACATCCCATATTGGAAAAGCATAAGAAAAAGTGGTTCATACACAAAGTAGACCTGCAGTCTACTAAGCTAGCTTTTTGGTTTGCACATTAATTAAATATTAGCTCATTCCCAAATATTAATTTCTTGCAAGTAATAAGAGAAGATGATACCAAACTCTAGCTAGCAAAGTTTGAATAAACTTAAACCAAAAATATAGTCATTCTCCCATAACCACAGTGTTAAAATTTGAACTGAGGCGCTGCCTTGAGGTGTGCCTTCAGTGCCTCAGCCACCTGGTGGCTGGAGGCACCCTGAGGCAGCACCTCAGCCCTCTTGAAGCACAAGGCCACCTCAGCACCAAGTCAAGGTGAGTTGGTATTGAGGTGGTGGTATAAGGAGGCCATTGCAAAAACCCTTTTTTTTTTCCCCAAAAAAAGCCCGTTAGTTTTTTTTTTTTTTTTTTTTTAAATGAAAAATAAAAAGAAAAACATATGCAAACAGAAAGTCGGCACTTTTTGGGATCTTTCATCCTCCATACCCTAGAACTATTTTTCAATCTCCATTGAACCCTCTAAACTCAAATGATAGTTTATTCGATATTTAGTGGTCATCATTAGGATGATATTTTTGTTGGTTATGTTTTATTTGTTGGGATAAATGTGTTTTTAATATTGACTATGACTCATTTATTAAGTATTACTGATAATTTTCTACTTCAGTTTTTTTTTTTTTTTGAATTTTATTTATTTATTCTTTTATCAATTTTGAGTTAAGGTGAACGCTTCGCCTCCAGGGCCTGACCACCTCACACTGCGTCCTACATTGTAAAACGATGCTCATTACTAGTCATTAACATATACTTATTACAGATTACATATTTTCCCCTTTTTCATCAGGTAGCTCAGAAGAAGCTAACTATGATTAGATAAATACTTGATATTAGAGTTTAGTGCATCTGAAACAAATTATTACTAGCTACGCTACACAACAGTTTTGGCCCTGTCCTATAACCAGAGGAAAACAATATGAAAATAACTAAAAGAAGAAGCTTTAATATTTCTTTACCTCAAATACTTTCTTCATAGATTCTCTATCAACAGTCTTAAGTGCATCTTGCTGCTTCCTAGATCCATGAGTACGCATGACATAAGAAGGTAAGAATAGGTACCCACCCTTGTCATACCTGCAACAAATCCAACTTGTTTAGAATAAAATTTCAAAGATAACTAAAATAGATGTGGTAGCTATTGCAGTCCATGATCAAATTTCTATAGATCATACCCTTGCCATTTTTTTGGTGGTATCAACATTGGCACATAAGGAATTAACATATGCTTTGCCTGCATAAAAAAGAAGCATCATATTAACTAAATATTGAACATCAACAACAAATAGGTAATCTAATATTTCTATTGCATAATAGAACTTAATACAGGTTGGCATTAGTCCATTTTTAGCATAAATTAAAAGCTTTGACCACAAGTAGTAAAAATCCGGCGTAAGAACTGAGACAAAAATAACTTAGATTTGAAACACAAAAAGCATAAATTATAAAAATTGAATTTAAATATTAGTTGGTAAGTTAATTGACTTTTGCACGAATTAAGAACATAACCAGAATCAAAGCATGTTGAATCCAAACTCAATATATGCAGACCAAACATATAACATCATCATAGAAGGATAAGGCTTAACTCACAGATCTATCAAGCCCTGCAAGCACTAGTGGATCACATTGTATAACCCCATATTTCTTCGTAATTTTTTGCCTGCAGAATCCACAAGATGATTCAGACTAACAATAAAAAGAAAGAAATTATACAGAATAATAGCATCACTAATGATCCCCGTGAAACCTCCCCATATAGGTATGTATATCACCCCAATAAAGCACTCAATTCAAACAAGTAAACAAGTTAACCAACTATCAAATGTGGCATCTTGCATATACATAAACAAACAAGGCTTATTCCAACACAAGAATTGACCAATTATCAAGTTATCCATACCATGAAGAAGAATTACAGATAAAGAGTAAATAAAATCTCACCCGGGATGCTTCATAATAGTTTTAAATCTATGCCTAAACGCAGGCCGAATATCAGGTGGACTTTCCCCTGCCTGGTCACCTGGATGTTGTACATAAGCTGATTCCACTAATAGCTCTAGCAGACGACTTCCCAGCTGCAGATACACATCAACAGGAAAATAAATATAAAAATGAAAACCCAAAGATGATAAAATCTCCTGGAAAAGAGAATGGTGAACTGATAATTTCAACAAAGAAAACATGACACAAGCCACAAACCACAAACCTTAGCCTGTGTATCTCGGCCCCAAGGTACATACTCTTCATTTTTTAGCAGCTTCTGCACCTCCATAAGCCTCTTGCTTCTGATCATCCCATTAACGCGTTTCCTTAGTATCTCCTTCTCCTTACTCAAAACCTCTTCACTATCATTTGCAATCTTCTTTCTCTTGTAATTCTTAGTTTTCTCCAAGAAACCATGTATCCTAACCTAAAATCAATATAAATCAACAACTATAGCAATGTTCACATCACAAACATACTTGTAAAGTCTTTATCTAAATCTCACATACTGTAACATAAATTCCACAAACCTCTACTCATAAAAACATCATGAAAACTCTCACCTCCTGCTCAATGGCCATGCCAATATGCACGGCAGCCTGGACAACCTGAACACACCCATCTTCATTTCCCCGCCATGACCAGTCCCATCATCTTATGCATGACAATGACAGCCATCTTATCAGCAGGCAACAGTTCAATGTGGGGTGCATAGGCCGCCCTTTGCTTCTTCTTCTTGGCCCTCTGCAGCTTCTGCTCTGTAGCTATGGCCTGTCTCAAGGGCTCAAACCACCCCAAAAACAGCCCCTTTATGTGGGGCAGATTGGGGGCCAGCCTCTTTTCGATCATTTTGGCTTCCAACTGTTTGTATTCATCGACCATCCTCTCCCAGGCCTCCGTCTCCTCCCTTACTTGCCTCCTCCTCAGCAAATTGTACTTCCTCCTATCCATCTCTCTGCCCTCCACCTTCAACTTGGCTTCTTGCTGCTTGATTCTACCATACAGACCCTTCAAAAATATAGCAGAAATCCAAGGAGGGTCCTGGATAAAAACCCTCCTCCTTGGCTCCAAGCACGCAAGCTGTCGGCTTTCGCTTTGGGGCACCACTGAATCCACCGAATCATCGAAATTGTCCACTCCCTGGTCGACATGCCGGTGGCTTTCAATTGTGGGTAGGAGCAAATTCGTCGAATTCTCGCCGTGGAGGGAGTCGCGTAGTGGGTGGAGCTGAATTGGGTTAGAAGAGGAGGTGCTTTGGAGATTGAGAGGGAAAGAAGAATGAGAGGAGGAGGAGGTGGGTTTGGAGTTGAAGAAGAAGTAGAGGGTTGTTCTGGTTGTGGCGGTGGTTGTGGTGGTCCATGTTGGTGGGTATTGGAAATGAGAGCCGTGGTGGCTCAAGCAGGAGGAGGAAGCCAGCTTTTGTTTTGTTTGGGTGGAGAATGGATATCAGATTGTGTGAGGGAGAGAGAGCAAGAACGTGCAGAAGTAAAGAGTTAACTTGAAACCTCTGTAAAACCTCTCTCTCTCTCTCTCTCTATAGATTATTTGTTTGGCTCTTTTTTAAGATATATATTTTTTGAAATATTTTTCAAGATATTTTTATTCTCTCTCTCTGTACAGTGAAAATTCATTTCAATATAAATTTACCATACTTAAAAATTATCTAAACTTTCTGAGGGCTAAAAGGAGAAAACAAAATAAACAAAATTATTATTATTATTTTGAGTTAAACAAAATTATTCTTATAAAAAAACAAAATTATTTATTAAAAAATAAAAAATTATAATAGAATATCAAAATAAGAACAAAATAAAGAGATAATCCTAATTACCCATATATTATTTGATGTAATCGTTAATTGTCTCTTATAGTGGTTAGAAATCCAATTTTACTTATTCTGCGAATCCATATGTATAATGATGAAAATAACTAATGGGTTTTGAAGATATTTTCTTAAATTAAAAGAGGTTTTTTGGGTATTTCCTTAAACTACAAAGGAAATTTTGTCTATTTAACAAATAATAGGGGGATTTTTAGCGATTTTTCAGATTAGTGATAGATACCAAACTATAAGGAAAAAAATAAGATTATTCCTAAAATAAATTAAGGCAAGTATTTAAAAATTTAACTGGTTATTCTAACAATTTTGAATATCAAATCCATAAGTAAAAAATTTGAGTTACTTAATAAGATTTCAAAATAAATTTGTAATTAATAAAAAAAATGGCTTGTTGTGTACATACAAATTATAAGGAGAGCCAATATCATCATTTTATAGAAATTTTTATACCTTACATTAACTAGGGGGATGGGAAATTATTAGTCATAAATATGGTATACATACATATAAAATTTAGAAATTGACAATGAAACTGTGTCTAATAATCTAATAATAATGCATTTTTAATGTGCATACATTCCTAGTCATGTAATTGTGTGACATGCTTAATATGAGAGCATCTTCGATGGTTCAATAGATTATGAAAAAATAAAAGATCACCTAAGATAAATAGATATTGACTCAAAATAGGTTTATCTAATACGATTGTTAGCATTCATTATCAAGTTGGAGGTTGCAATAAATAAATAAGTAAACACCAATGATATGATCATTTATTTTCAAAGGGTCTCTTGGATAACTCAACAAATGAATATTCGTTAGATATTGACTCAAAATAGGTTTATCTAATACGATTGTTAGCATTCATTATCAAGTTGGAGGTTGCAATAAATAAATAAGTAAACACCAATGATATGATCATTTATTTTCAAAGGGTCTCTTGGATAACTCAACAAATGAATATTCGTTATAACATAAAAATAAAAGGCAATGAAAATTTGAGTGCTAAAGAAGAATACATAAACCTCTTCTTCTATGGTTTCTATTTGTTTCTCTCATTTACTTTCACCATTTCCAACCTTTTCATTCAGATATCCCGCTTCTTGCCTCTATTTTCTACAAATTTTCTAGTATTTTTTTGCCCTTTAGAAAAAATTGCTTTTTTTTTTTCTTTGTGGTTTGAAGAATGGAACCTCTTATTTATATAATATATTCATCCAATCTGTAAATTTGAGTCATTTTCAATTCGTTTATATTATTGAGTTTACCTTGTGATCGATGAAATGCCCCGATAAGTTAAAGATTGTGTTTTTCTTCATCTTTTATTTGTGTTTTTAGCCTTTTGAAGTTATTGATTATACTGGAAGGGTTGTCTAATGCATTGCTAATGTTGGAGTTGGTCTAGTATTTTTACGAGAAGTCTTTGTTGAGAGGAATCCAAGTTTTAGGGAAATTTTTTTTTTAATAGTATGCACTGAACCATTTGACTTATGTTAGTAGCCTGGATGCAGTTGTGGTCTAATAGTTGTAATTTTACATTTTATTGTCTCTATCTAAGTTTTATGAACTCTGCAGTTTAATTTGGTTGTAACAATATGTGTAAATTGCAAAATGCTGGTGTTTGTTTGGAAGTTTCAATCTGTTGGTGCTTGTTTGAATGATTTTAACAAGATATATAGATCGTTTAATGCCTGATGCTTGTTAACAAGATGTGCGATCAAGCTATTGTTGATGGTATGCAAGTAGTTTGGTAATACACATCCCTAATACGCCATGATTTAGCACATATTTGCAAGAGATTATTGAACAAGGTAAGCTTATTTAGCATGTTACATTTTGATTAGTAAAAGATTGAAACTTATAATTAGGATCAATTTACTCAATTCATAACTTCAACTAGTTTTGACCTATCTATGTCCGCACTTATCTAACATTAACAATTGTTAATCACCTCAACCAAAAATTGTGGGAAGTATGATTGATGCCATCTGCAAATAATAATTTGGTGCGATACTAATTTGGTTGTACTGAACTTTTCAACTCTTTTTGTGGTACTTGAGGTACTCAACAATATATTTATTTATAGTTTGACCTTTTTTTGAAATCGAATTAATTTGTTATTATTTGCGGATGACATCAATCATGCTTCCTATAAATTTTTGTTAAGGTGATTAACAATTGTTAATGTTAGATAAGTGTGGACACAAATTAGTCAAAACTAGTTGAAGTTATGAATCGTGTAAACTGACCCTAACAGTAAGTTTCAATCTTTTACTAATAATAATGTAACATGCTAAATAAGCAAATGTTCTACCAGGTCAATGAAGGTATATAGGAATTGGTGATTTGCTAATTAACGACACAAGTTTGTTAGGTATGCATTCTCACCGTCTAGTCCAGTCCAACATAATTCATAATTGACACAATTGATAGCAAATCTCAATGTTCTTAGAGATATTTAGAGGACTGCTCTGTCACAAATTACAACCTCTAGAAGACAACGAAAAAGCAGAAGTTGAACTATCTACAAATTGAGATGACTAAATTTTTGTTTTGAGAATGACTGGCATAATCCTTATAGCTACCATCTTAATTGGTGACAATCTTACATTTTCCAATCTCTTGATCACTGCTTCTTTGTCACTATTATTTAGTTTAATGCGTCCTGGTCTTATTTCTGTTGCCTTTTGTTTATATTTTATCTCATGTTCACATTTTGAACCCATACGTGCTCCTAGTGATGGTTATTTGCAACTTCATAATAGAGTCAACAATAGATGAAGCTAATTTTATATTTATTAACCATAACATGATAGGGAGAATCCATTAATAAATCATAAATCATCAAATTTCTAATACACATATGTATAAGCTGTTGAGGTTGCCTTCTTGAAGGAGTAATCACTGAAAGCGCAAATTTTTAAATTATATGTCACAACTAGAGAGAGAAGGAAGGCTAGAAATGTCAGAAAGATAACATTAATTGGACATATCATATAACATTGCCACAATGAACTAATATCATGTGTTTGAATATATACATATACGTGTGTATATATATATAGCTTTCAACTGAAGGACTGAATGTGGTTAGGATACAATATTGTTTAGAATAATGATTGATTTTATAATAGCATTTTGTTTAGAATAATAGGTTTTTTTTTTTTTTTTTTATAGTTAATATGTTGATTAAGTTTTATATTTTGACCCACAAGTCCTATAGTAGCTTTTACTGTTTGTAATAATTAAAGTAGTGGTCATGATCTGTGTGGGTCAGTCTGCAATAATTCAAAGTTGTCTTATGTCTCTCTCCTCCTCTATATAAAGATGAGAGCTTTCCCTTTGTAGATAGAGATCCAAAAAAATCAGTATTTTAATAAAAATATCAGTATTCTCTACAAAACATGACATTCTAAACTCTCTTTTTCCAATCTCTAATATCCTATCTCTCAATGATGAAAAACAACTCGTAATAGATCCAAGTATGTTCTGTGCTTACCTCTTTTAGAGGATCCTGCACAACACAAAGGATGCCTAGATCCATGGTTATGGCTTACAGTCCCCGTTCGTCTGTTTAAAAACCCTAAGTACCCCGTTTTAGGCATTGGGTGTAGTCGCTTTGAGGGGAAACAAAGGTGTAAAAGAGAGACAATTCAGGGCTCCTGATTCCCTTCGTGGTATTAGAGTCACCAGTAGTGGTATCATACCATCTTTGAGAATAGATATATAGGCTGGAAACCAGTAACCTCAACCTATCCTTCGGGAGTTAAAACCTATAGTGTAACAACGTCACGTACCTAATAGGCTACGAGCACCCTCTGATGACTGGAGTCCAGTCCTCTCAGAGTTGAGTTGTTTGAATTAAAGAGGGATTAATAAAGGAGAAAGGGAATATTTCATCATGGATTCCACTTCTATTTCTACCACTGATTTACAACCTACTTCACTTTCTTCTTCTGTTTCCCTTCCACCATCTATAAAAAGAACCCGTTCCTCTAAAATTTACAATTTGGTTGAATTCACTTATATCTTTGAGTTAGTTCAAATCTTAAAAACATCTCTTCCTTTTCTTAATCCTTATTCTGTTTTCAAAAGACAAAAATCTTTTGTCAAGAAAATGATTGTTCTTACCTCTCATTAGTCTCCACCTCTCAAGGAGTATATTTAATCTACAGCTTTAGATAACTATCTTATCCTCTCTTCCTATGGTGAACAATATGTTGATCTAGAAATAGATCAACATATGATTGATCAGTGGATCAAGGAAAGATACTCCTACCTTCATTTGGGAGCAATATGACTCATCTTGACACTTCATGGTCGAAAAGGTTTACTTACGATTGCCCAAATAAAATTGTTTAATATTATTTACATGTATTATGAGCATGCTGTGATTGGCACCTGTTTGACCTCTCTTCATGCTAGAAGTGTATCCCTCACATACTACCCCAATTTCAACATTCCCATCAGGGACAAAAATCTTCACAACTATCTCAAAGTCCAATTATAAATCACAGGAGTACCTCTTGTAGCCTCTTCCTACATGGCTACTCTCTACCACCAAATCGCATACCGTCTCCAAGATCATGCTATTGATCTTCCTCTCCCAGGATCCACGGGAGACATAATCTTCATCACTGTAGAATGAGAAGATGAAATCCCAACAATTCTTTAGATTCCTAGAGAGCAACTATTAAAGGTTATACCACTTGAATGGATAACCAACTATGAAAAGTGTCATCAAGACGATTCTTTAGTTGTTGCCTCTGAATCTAAGCATATTAAGCAAAAAGATGGAACTGTAAAAATCATTTATGAACCACAAGAAGGAACATCTTCAGCTACTCCACCTATTTTTCACTCCCTTATGGTTCAGCCTATGATAGTAGAAGCAGATATTCCCATCCATCATTTTAACTCTGATGGGTTGTCGGTTTACATTGACAAGGTTAATGGTTATTTTATTTAGGATATTGACCTAAATATGTGTGATCCAAATTGTGATTGTAGAAAGAATTATGAAGGTCTGAATGACTAGTGTAATACAAGGCGAAGGTCATACAAACCTGATGACCTTGATAGTCATTGGATAGGACTTCACCCTCTCAAAAGTAAGCCTTTTCCGATTTATGAAAGAGCTATTGAGATATTAAGAGAAGAAGGCCTCTTGCCACTTTTAGAACCTAAGTTCATTAAACCACTAACCATACCAGTGCTACCCTGTTTCATGGCATCATCATATAATAATGATTTTTCTCCTTTGGAACTTATAACGGAACCAAACGAGCGGCTATTTTCTCGACCCTTTGTCTAACCTATAGAAATTCATCCTGATGATCCTCGTCCTCCCACACAAGTAGAATAAGTTCTTAACTAGCAAACTAAAAATGCTAAGGCACAGAACTAGGTTCTCAGGACTCTAGATCAGAAGATTGACAAAGTTACCCAACACATATCCCATTTTGACTAAAAACTTCTGCACATGGATTCGACATTTTATGATCTGTACATTGATTTGCAATCTAAAATTTCACAATTATACGTAGATCATCATCAATACATCAGTCAGGGATATTTTGGCTCAAACTTTGACAGAAAAGAATATGAGATTCGCAAGTTAAAGGAGCAGTTAAATCTAATGAATTAAGATCAATAAGGACTTTCTCTCCCTCCACCTATATTCCAAAAGTTTACGCATATTCCTCTTCACTTGTTTTCCCAAGCCAATTACCACCCTTCTCACTTTCTAAACCATTTGACTTATCCCTATACTTCAAATCCACTGGAGAACTTTTCCGTAAGCACCCCACCATGTCTTCTAAGACATCATCAGCTTCCACCTCAAAAAAGCCTTCTATAGATCTATCACTCAAAAAAGGAAACTCAAAGAATCGTCCTCTGACCATCATAAACCTATTTATTATACCTACCCTAAAACACTTTCCACTTCATCAGAACCATCTGATAGTGAATCTATTCCTAGCGAATCTTCCTAAACCTTATTTGAAACTAATTCTGTTTTTACCTTTGAAATAGAACCTGTCACAGATCTTACTCAAATCTTAATGACATTTGGAACTCAAGTAGAATCAAACATTACATAGAGAGATTTTACAGGACCAACTCCTATTATTGAGCAATCACGAAATTTATTCATGATAGATTCTCATAATCAATCTAAACCTACAAATGGACCATGGTTTAATCTGGATGATTTTTCTCTAGAACAATGGAGAAAAAAGATATCGAAAATGAGTGCTTGGCTTGATTTCTAACTTTCAAAATCAGACCGATCTCTTGAAACTATTCTCAGAGAATTTGTCTTCAAATTTACTGGCTCTCTTAGAGATTGGTTTCAACACCTTAGTGATTACAGACAATTATAATTCATATGATCGGCCTCTGTTTCAGCAGCAATAGGAACAATTTTCAAAGAATTTCTTAGTGATGCCCAACAATATTACAGACAAGCCAGACATGAGTTCTTTAAGATGAGATATTGTTCCTTAAAGAAAAAAATATTTAGAGTTCCATTACAACTGCATGTTTGTAAGATACCATGCTTTAGACGAAGTCAATGATGAAAGTCTGCGACAAGTCTACATCAACTCACTTCCCACAGAACTCTAAGATGAGCTCCAGAAAAAGATTGATTTTATAGGAAGGCTTCTTAAAGACATTATCATTGGAGAAATCCATATGATGTCTCTACAATCCTTGGAAAACATTTATGCTATACAAAGATTCTTTTTCAAAATGCTCAAAAAAGGAAAGAAATATGAACGGTAGTGTAAACAGCCTGACTTGCAAATTAAATGCAAGGCAACATACCAATATGACTATAAACCAAAAAAGAAGAAGCATTTTCAACATTCTTTCAAGCACAAGAAAAAGAAGAAATATAAGTATTACAAAAAGAAAGCGAGACGTGCTTGGAATAAGTCTTAACGATACTTCATTTACAGGAAAAAAAAAGGCATTATGCAAAAAACAATGTCCCTCAGAGGGGGCCAACAGCCTTGTATTATCTCTCTTTTATACCTTTCTTTCCTTTCAAAGCGACTACACCTAATGCCTAAAAGTGGTACTTAGGGTTTTTAAACAGACGAACGGGGACTGTAAGCCATAACCATGGATCTGGGCATCCTTTCTGTTGTGCAGCATCCTCTAAAAGAGGCAAGCACAGAGCATGCTTAGATATATTATGAGTTGGTTTTCATCATTGAGAGATAAGATATTGGAGATTAGGAAGAGAGAGTTTAGAATGTCATGTTTTATAGACAACACTGATAGTTTTATTAAAATACTGATTTTTTTTTTTTTTTTTTTTTTTTTTGGGATCTTTGTCTACAAAGGGAAAACTCTTATCCTTATATAGAGGAGCAGTGAGACATAAGACAACTTTGAATTATTACAGATTGACCCACACAGATCATAACCACTACTTTAATTATTACAAACAATAAAAGCTATACGATTACATAGCTGACTCATCGACAAACTATATTAAAGCTAACATGATCACAAACTGACACACAGTAAAAGTTAATTGTTGTGAGAGATAATGATGTTAATGAACTATAGGTTGATAATGTTGAAGACAATGAGTTCTTGATGAACTGAGTTTTCTCTTTTTTAATTCAATTTTTTTATAAAATTAATTTTATATAATAAAGAATTTAATTTTATTTTATTTCAATATAATCTCAATCTATACCAAATAAAATATGGTATAATTTTAATTCAATCTCAAGTTCTACCAAATATGATATAGTAATTTATCATTCCAATCCAATCAAATTCATTTCATTCCATTTCAATCCTGCGTGTCAAACATAGCTTTTGTTTTGAGAAAAATTTAAAGAGAAAGAGAGATGTATGCATGCACACCACTGCTTTTATAAATAATTAAATGTGCACCTTTAACCTCCATAACTTTTCCTGTCGTTGTAATTTAATAGTTTATAACAGAAGAATTTTTTTAATATCAGGTACAGTTCAATAATTTAAATATGAGAGATTATCACATTAGATATGTGTTCTCTTTAACCAATCTATGTTCGATAGTTTTAATATTAATGTTGATTGATTAATTAACCTTTTTTATTCAAAAGTGTAGATTGATTAATTATTAAAACAGCTTTTAAGAGATTGGGCATACCATAATCTAGATATTTCTAGGCATATATTAAGCAATAAACATACACAATTTAAAATAATCTTAAATAAGCAGGCATATGTGTGCCTAATTATACTTGTTACTTTAATGATAATTGGAAATTGAACATAATGTGAAATTGTTGGGTAGACATAAAGTGGCATTCTAGTTCTGGCTCTGTTTTCGTACCATGCATGATATATTTTTGTGTGCTTTAATGCTATAATTCTATAATCCAAGGTTTGGTATATAGAATTAATTAGTAACCCCTTCAAAACACCGTATAATTATATTTTTTAGATACCTACCATGGTGTAATTACTTCAATTTGAGTCATTGTCAAGTTGAATGAGGGTATTACTAATGTAACAAAACTTTGAAATATACCTACTTCCAAAAAAAAAGTGAACTTTGAAGTATACCATACATTAGATTCCAATGTTAATTTAAAATAATAAACTCATCACTAACTTTAAATTGCATAATACGAAAAGTTTATGTGATTAATTAACACAATTTCTATAATGTATTTATAATGTTATATGTCATATGTTAAAACTCAATATGATTGTCAACATATTATAACTTTAAGTATTAAATACTATAATTAGATCATTTTCTATTAGTTTAACTTTTTAGGTCTAATGGTAACTAACATGGTATTAGAACTTGGATGTTTCTGGTTCAAACTCTCTCTCTCCCCTTTATCTGTCATCTTGTTATACGATAGGGAGCGTATACTATAGTTGAGTAATTTCTTATTAGTTTATTAGCTTAAGCTTGTGGATTTGATAATAATTAACAATGTTATCTATGAAATTGGTCGTATGAGCAATGCAATTTTATATAATTTTACTGATTGCAGGTGGAATAATTAAATCCTTTATTGAAGTAGAGTATAAGCATTTGACCAGAAAATTAAACTCACATAAAATTAGAAACCACAGATGTGTTTTATTTCCAGGATGCAGGGCTAGCTGGAGCCTGCATGAATGGGCCAAAAGGCAGTGCTCATATAGCTAGTAGGCTCGATCGAGCCCATTCTTTGAACAAGCTAGTACTGGGCCACTGGCTAAGTGAATGTGCATGCTCATATGTTTTTCACATATTACCAACCTCTTACAACAAAATGTATGTGGTGTGATATTCATGTTGTATATCGTAAAGTTGATTATTAAGCTTGTTTTGCTCTCTGCATCAGTTACAATATTGGAGTGTGAAGCTTAATGTCAAAATTCTGACACTACGTAAATATATCACAGCTTAAGTTGTTTGGTCAGCTCGCATGAGGCGAGCTCAGATTGTAAACATCATCTTATAATGGAAAGAGTATTGATATGCTCCATAAGCAGGATATTTTTCAAACTACATAAAAATTTTACGTGTCTTTTACTTTTATTTGTGTTTGCTTTGCTTGATTTCCTTTATTTCGTCCTAACATACAATCCTTCGACAGGACCAATCACATGTCCCAGACTGAAGTAGTGTGTATATATATGTGTGTATATATATGCATATATATATATATATATATATATATACGCATTCTCATTGATTGACGAAGCTTTGATCTAGAGTAACACAATCCTTAAAGGTAAACCGATCCTATTACCATTAAGTAGATTAATCTTTCGAAATATTTATAGAAAGTCACATGCTCATTCCACTGACATTACTCATCAGTAAATGCATTTTTAAAAAAAAAAATAAAATTATTGTAAAGCAACAGCCTAGGTAGCTTCACTTAGCTGGCTTTAAAATATTTAATTGTTGATTAATTAATAAATAATGACCATTAACTGTATTTATTTGTTAGATTTCTCTACGTTTAACTACTCCTTATTTATAACATTTTTATTTTAATTTATGGATGAATAAAATGTATATATATATATATAATAATTTCCCATTTATTCGTTAGATAAATTTAATGTTTAAATGTAAAATTATATACACTCAAAGTTTAATTCATATGATCTATTTGTTGTGATATTATAATTTATAAGAATTGTCATGCATATTTGCTACAAGGAATAATTGTAACAGTACTAAGAACATTACAGCAACATACCATTTGGCATGTCATAATATTTTTGGTTAGTTTGTAAACTCATTAATTCAAGGAAATGGGTATGCTTTATGTGTTCACAATAACAAATATGACATGAAAAACATAGGCTGCAACCCCATAAAACCACCCTAGTGCAGTCATTCTACACTTAACTCGATCATCATATAATTTATAAACTCTTTTTTTTTTTTAATCATCCCTGTAACTAATTTAAAGGATGATCAGGATTAAACGGAATAGAACACTTATAACATGATCCGGAAAAAGCTCTCATATGAGAGAGATCAACCTATATAAAAATAAGAGGACTGCCCATATAAGGTGAGAGAAGGCAAGCTCCATGAAACTATAGGGTGTCGAACCCAAGTTCACACATGAACTTGAGGGTGCTGCCAACCACTTTGACAAAGCAACAATGAACATATAATTATAAACTATACCTTATGAGGTGCATAAGTTTCCGATTAAAATAAAAGGTATCTAATGATGATCATCAAGATGTATGATCAAGATCAATCCTTTCTTAACCTCTTTGTTTGACCAATCACATATATTTGGATTTTGAATTTATTGGGAGAAGAGTCCTATCTAATCATCAACTCAGTAATGCATTCATAATAATGCACACTTATACAAATACAAAAATTAAAAAAAATATATATATATATATATATATATATATATATATTACAAAGTAGGATCCGAATCCACTGTTTAGCTCTCTCCCTTAATTTGTGTGACTATTTATTTCTGATTTACCTAAGTTGTCAGTATTAATTTTTATAACATATATATTTTATATGTATACTATTTTTATAATCAGTACATCATAATTTTAAAAAATTAGGATAAACAAATTAAATTCATCTATTGCATTTGAATTGAATAGGAGAAAACATTTGTTTTAAGAGAGAAAATATAATTGATGAATTTGATTGGTTTGTTGTAACTTTTTAAAGTTATAAAGTATTGGTTGTAAAAGTATAATATATATATATATATATATATATGATACAAATAGAGATTTTAAGAACTTGAGTAAAGACTTCAATGACCCTAGTATATCCTAGCTACTATAACGAGAATCTTCTGTTCTTATCATACAAATACAGATTTTAAGAACTTGTGCAAAGACTTGAATGGCCCTAGTAGATCCTAGCTACTATAATGAGAATCTTCTATTCTTTGAGTCGTCTTAGACTATCTTCAATATATAACACTAAATTTTACACCATTTTGATGTCAACACCAATTTTTTTTTTTTTACTCCAATGTATGTGACACCAAATTGGTGTAAAGAGTATTTTCAAAGAATATTCTATATATAATTATTTAACCAATATTAATTCATTTATTTGGTATAAAATTTTATTCTCAAATAATTATTCACAATATATTAAAAAATTATTAAATACTCACATAATTTTTTTGTAAAAAAAATTTACAATAAATTATTCTCATTATATTTCCACCTAATTTTTTAGTCACTTAATGTTTTTCAACTCATTTTTATCCAACTAATTGTTTATCCACCTAATTTTTTATCCATCTCATTTTTCCAACTAATTTTTTATCTAACTATTTCAAGGAGGAAACGGATCATCTAATATATTTGACAAGTATTTTGGTGGTTATGGAGGAAGTGGAGATGATCTTTCAAATTTCTAAATGGTTGTTTAGAAGTATTTATGTTAAGTATTTTATTTTTAAGTTATGTTGTTGTTATTGTTGTTTTTTTCCTCTTTTTTTTTAATCATGTATTTTTAATTTAAGGTAATGGTAATATTAATGTTATTGCTATTTAAAACATTATTGAGTTTTTGCATTAAAAATATTACCGGTTTTATCAAGTAATTATTAAAATAATAAATTTTTATATACATTAAATAATTTATTTTATTTTATATTAATATATTATTTATAATATATATTAAAAACTTAAAAATATATTAAAATATATTCAATATTATACTCATTTTAAAGATCTTAATAAAATATTTTCAACAATATAAATTTTTTATAATAATTTAATTTTTATTTATAATTATTAATCAAATTATACAAACAATTAAATGTGGTAAATAATATAAATAGAATAAAAATTGTTATAGTTATTATAAGAGGGTCATGGTTGGAATTTTGAAAAGAAAAAAAGAGCACGTGGCTCAAACACCAAATTTGGTGTTGGCTACACCAAAATTTGGTGTCAAATTGTACTATAAACACCAAATTTTATCTTGATTTTCATGCATTCATATCATTTTGATGTTACGTTGGAATGTTATTTAGCACGTGTTTTATACCATTTTAGTGCTACGTCGGAGAAGTTCTTAAAGAGAAAGATACATAGGTGCATACACCATAACCTTGATAATTGTGAATTGTTCATCTTTAACCTCTGTAACTTTTTCACTTATATACTTTATAATTATTTTTCAACTTGAGCATTTTTATATGAGATCAATGTAGATAGATTAAAATAGGTTATTTAAGAGATTTTGTTGTACAATAATCTAGAAATGAAATATTTTAGGCTTATTAGCAATATTGATTACAATAATCTTAATTAAAAAAGCATGTGTTGCATAAGTTATCTTAATATATGGAACATACATTCTCTCTTTCATATCTTTTTGTTTTTTTAATTTTTTTGGAAACTCTCTCTTTCATATCTAGCTAATAAAGAAATTAGTAAACTTGTTAGGCGAAAGAGATCATGATCATCTTGAATCTGCTCATGCTTCCTATAATCTATAATCAATTATTGTTTTGATAGATAACAATTATAATAATTAATTACAGATAAAGAATTCTCTAGTTATTTATATTGTTCTAAGTTAATTTTGAAAAAGATCTTAAAACACGTGAGCTTTATTATTAATACACGGTTGAGATTTTTTTTAATGGTTTTTAATCAATTAATTAGATGAAAAACTCCTTTGTAAATAGACTTAAGTATATATTTTGGTAATTTTATTTTTGACTGCTTTTAATGAACTTTTTTTCCCCATAAATAATAAGCTATTTTTAAAATCTTTTAATTGTAGAAAAAAAGTAAAAAGCTCTTTGGAATTTTTATGTTAAATTTTCCTTCTTTCAAAAATTATAAACCCAACTACTTCAATATATATACATACTAACAAACACCATTAGAAATTTCAAATTATTTTTCCTCTTATATAAAGTATAATAGGTAAATAATTTTTATAACATATATATTTCTAGTTGTAGCCTAAAATGCATTGACTTTTTTCCGTTTTTCATTAGCTTTTTTCATCTTTATAAGGTCAAAGGCCAAATATATCTATCTGAAATATAGTCAACGAGCCGCAAATTCCATGACACAACGTAAAAATCTGCCGAACATATACAAACATTTCAACTCTCTCTTTCGTAATTCTTTTCTACACTCTCAATATTGTAGATATTTGTTAATTAGTTAATTCCTACTTTGCTTCTAAATAGAAGTTGACAAAACTCATCCTAACCCTAACATACTCAAGAACCCTAAAATTATTCTGGAGTGTAAAGAAGTCCTTCTAACCGGTATGTTGATGTTGATGAGATTGTCCGCATTGATGCATAACAAAATGCATACGATAGTTTTCGTTATTATTAGTATTATTTTGAAATAAAATGCAAACAATAGTTAAGTGGATAAAATCTGCCTCAACTCTTATTAGAATAGCATTTTCAAAAAAGTTAGCAATTGGTTAGCAACATTGCACTTAGGCACGTTTGTTTTTGAGATATTAGAGAGGAGTTTGAAGTGAATCCGATCAAAAATTGATTTATGATTTCGATTTTATAGTGCAATGTATCAATGTACTAGCCATCTAAACCATTTTTTAAAAAAGCCAAACATTTTAGAGAAATTTAAATGTTTTTTTCCCCTTTTTTTATCAAAACATATTTTTACACTTAATAATGTTGCATATCATATTTATAATTTATTCAATCTAGACTAATTCAACTTTGAATTATTAACTGTGTCCCTAGCTCAAATACACCCTCATGCAATTCAACACGAAAACATTAAAAAAAATAATAATAATCATACATGTAGTAACATTATGTATCACATTTCATTTTATGTAACTTAATGTAAATGTTTTGAATTACGAAAACAATTTCATCATTAAACAATAATTAATCATGCCCGAAAACAAATTTATCCATTATTTTTATGTGATTACAGGTAGCCATGACCATAGCTTTTTTTATTTTTGGCTGCATAGCATGTATTAATAACATCTTTTTCCAGGGTTAGTTGCAACTTGCATGTTGAGGTTATCTTAAACCTACAAGGGCAACAATATCCCATTCGAATCAATCAAAGTACTAATCATCTTTAATTTTTAATTAACCGAAACTAATGACATCACTCGACATTTGGCCGACAAGTGTACCAAAATCCAGCACCCAGTTGCCACATCTTCATCTTCCTGATCAACACATCCTCCACTAATTATATAATTTAATTACTTAATTATTTTAAGTCCATGAACAATACGACAACAACCAAATAGAGTGTTAGGCCTAGAAGAGACGCTGACATGTACACCACTATTTGCCTTCAACCAGCCTCTAACGTACTGCTTACATGTCGTCCCACGTGTGCATTTTCGATTGGTCAAATTTGAGTCAAACATCACAGGCGCCAAAAGTAGTTTCACTTCCTTCAACTGCAGTTAGGCACAGCCACCAGGGCCTGCCATGGACGCACAATTTGCTTATTAGACATTAGTGTTTGATAATATTTATATATCTTCTCATTAAGCTTGTCACATGCCAGCACTATTTGGCTAGTGTTTTCAACTGTTGTGTTCAATTTCTTTTGGCTTCAAAATTTGAAGAGAGAGTTAGACAATTCACAAATGGATTCATGTAAATTTTCTCTGTTATGTTTCCTCTACTGGATGGTGGTGGTGGTTGTTTTCGCGGATGAAAATGTTGATGGCATTGCCAATGATCGAGCTTCTTTGCTTTCGTTCATGGCAGGCATTGTTTCAGCCCCGAACAGGGAGATTGAAGGGTGGAACTCATCTGGAGTTCATGTATGCAACTGGGGTGGCATAAAGTGCAACGGTGCTGGAACCCGAGTTGTTGAATTAGACCTCAGTGGGAGGTCTCTACATGGAAGAATATCTCCTGCTCTTGCAAATCTTTCCTTTTTGATGGTTCTTGATTTGTCCAAGAACTTCTTTGAAGGGCAGATTCCAGGAGAGCTTGGAAGCCTTGTTCAACTAAAACAAATTAGCTTGTCCTGGAATTTTCTCCAAGGACAAATTCCTCAACAGTTGGGTTCTCTTCACAACCTGGAGTATATTGACCTGGGAAGCAACAGGCTTGTAGGAAGCATACCTTCAACACTCTTCTGCAACGGTTCTTCTTCTTCTTTGCTATACGTAGACCTCTCCAACAACTCTCTAAGCGGTGAAATTCCATTGAAGAGTGAATGTGAGCTCAAGGAGTTGAGGTTCCTTCTCCTCTGGTCTAACAGGTTGGTAGGAGCGGTTCCTGCAGCTCTTTCCAACTCTTCCAAGCTCAAATGGCTTGACTTGGAGTGCAACATGTTGAGTGGGGAGCTGCCTTCCGTGATCATACGTAGATTGCCACAGTTACAGTTCCTCTACTTATCCTACAATGATTTTGTCAGCCATGATGAGAACACAAACCTCGAACCTTTTTTTACTTCTTTGGTGAATTCCTCCAACCTTCAAGAGCTAGAGTTGGCAGGAAACAATCTCGGCGGAGAGATTCCTTCTATTATTGGTGATCTCCCGACTAAACTTGTACAGATTCATCTTGATCAGAATCTTATTTATGGTTCAATTCCTCCTCAGATTTCTAGCCTTGTCAATCTCACTCTCTTGAACTTGTCTAGTAACTTCTTGAATGGGACCATCCCTCCTCAATTGTGCCAAATGAGAAGACTGGAGAGGGTGTTTTTGTCAAACAATTCACTCTCTGGTGAGATTCCTTCAGCTCTTGGTGACATTCCCCATCTTGGTCTTCTAGATTTGTCCAAAAACAAGCTTTCAGGTTCGATTCCCGATAGTTTTGCCAACCTTTCCCAGCTAAGAAGATTGTTGCTCTATGAAAACCAGCTCTCAGGAACTATAACAGCAAGTTTAGGAAAATGTGTCAACTTGGAGATTCTAGACCTCTCTCACAACAAAATTTCAGGGATAATTCCTGCTGAAGTTGCAGGACTGAGGAGCCTGAAGTTGTACTTGAACTTATCCAGCAACCACTTGGATGGTCCTATACCATTAGAGCTGAGTAAAATGGACATGGTGCTAGCAATTGATCTGTCTTTAAACAATCTCTCTGGCACAATTCCGCCGCAGCTTGAAAGCTGCATTGCCCTGGAATCTCTCAATCTTTCTGGTAACATCTTGGACGGCCCTCTTCCAGCTTCAATAGGACAGCTGCCTTACCTGAAAGTGATTGATGTTTCATCAAACAGACTGTTTGGACAAATACCACAAACATTTCAGGCCTCACCAACTCTCAAGCAACTCAATTTCTCTTTCAACAAGTTCTCTGGGAACATATCAAACAAGGGGGCCTTTTCATCTCTGACAATAGACTCTTTCCAGGGCAACAGTGGCCTTTGTGGGTCAATAAAAGGCATGTCAAACTGCAAGAAGAAACATACTTATCACTTTGTTCTTTTATCAATCCTGCTATCATTGTTTGCTTGTCTTATATTGTGCATATTTGGGCTGAGGACAAAATTTACAAGGCAATTGGCAATATTCAATGGAGGAGAAGACTTGGAAGATGAAGAGAAAGAAAAAGAAGAGCTCAAGTACCCAAGAGTCTCATATGGACAACTCATTCAAGCCACAGGTGGGTTCAGCCCTTCAAGCTTAATTGGTTCAGGTCGGTTCGGTCATGTCTACAAGGGTGTTCTACAAGACAATACAAGAATTGCTGTAAAAGTTTTGGACTCAAAGACAGCTGCGGAATTTACAGGGAGCTTTAAAAGAGAATGTCAAGTTTTAAGGAGGACCAGGCACAGAAATTTGATCAGGATCATCACGATCTGCAGCAGACCAGATTTTAAGGCTCTTGTCCTTCCTTTGATGACAAATGGAAGCCTGGAAAGGCATCTATATCCAAGCCATGGACTGAGCCAGAGCTTGGATTTGATTCAGTTGGTCAAAATATGCTCTGATGTAGCTGAAGGGGTGGCCTATTTGCACCACCACTCTCCTGTCAAAGTGGTGCACTGTGATCTTAAACCGAGTAACATTCTTCTTGATGAAGACATGACAGCTTTGGTCACTGATTTTGGAATAGCAAAACTGGTTAAAGGTGCTGATGAGAGTATTAATCCTGCCAATGATTCAACGTCCTTTAGCTCCACAGATGGCTTGTTATGTGGATCTGTTGGCTACATAGCTCCAGGTTTGTGGTTATTTCTTCCCCGTCTCCACGATATTATAGTTGATACAATTATAGTCATTCTCTGTCGTGTATGTCAGTATTTTATTTTCTGTTGTATATAAACCTTTTAGCAAGATGTGATATCTTGTTATTTAGAGAAAAAAGTACAGAAGTCCACACCTTATGTATGTTTACTAATATTTTTTTGGATTTGATCTAATGCAGAGTATGGAGTGGGAAAACGTGCTTCAACTCAGGGTGATGTTTACAGTTATGGAGTTCTTTTATTGGAGATTGTGACAGGAAGACGACCCACAAACGTATTTTTTCAGGACGGTTCGACCCTGCATGAGTGGGTTAAACGCCAGTACCCGCATAGGCTGGAGCCCATAGTTGAACAAGCACTGGCTAGGTGTGCACCAACTCACTTGTCAACTTATAATAACAAGATATGGTGTGATGTTATCCTGGAACTGATAGAGCTTGGTTTGCTGTGCACCCAATACAATCCTTCAAAGAGGCCAAGCATGGTAGATGTAGCCCATGAAATGGGCCGGTTGAAGCAGTACCTCTCCGATCCGTCCTCGCTAATCGAAGAAGGTTCGACCAAGTATCGTGATCCTATATCGAATAGAAATGAAGTAAATCCTTGACGGAAGACTAGTCTTTTGAATTACTTAGAAATATTTCAGCGTAAAGAAGAGTTGAATGCTTTTTAGATTATCAGAAAGCAATAGAAGTAGCCTTTGAGTAAATGTTAAGAAATGCTGACTTGGATCATTGAGTGTATTATTATATTGATTTGTTAGATTAGTGTTTACAGTTAGGTCATTTATAATATTGTCGTTCCAATATTAATAGATCTAAAACAATTTAACATAGGTTATTGATGGTAGGGTTTGTGTCCTAAGAGTTTATAATTTATAAACGTTTAAATAAATAATAAATAAAATATATTTATTTTATTCAATTTATATGCATTTATGAAATGTTTGTTTCATACAAATATCATGTAGCATTCATGATTATTTTTCTAGTCTCAAACTTAGTACATAAGTGTTACATACATGATAATTTAATTTGAGATAAGTAATCTAAAAAGTCTGTAAAAAATAAATAAAGCTAGATATTTTGTTTGTGATAAATTTATAGCGACGGTCTATTTCGTATTTGATAGCATGATCTTATCCGAGATTGTTCATGTGGTAACATGAAAATGGAGGCACCTTATCTAATAGAGATTATATAGGACTGGACCACAATAAAAATGAATTTCTTATTAATATCCGTTAAACAAACAAATTCATATTAATCGACTAGATGATTATATATGGATTGATCTTAATCCTAAGTGTTTTATAGAATCCTATTTGTTGAATCATATTTTTTTATTTACATGAGTAAGACTATTATAGATTTATGGTCAATAAGTTTCGTATTTTGGAAATATGATTTAATAAGTGGCTGCGAATATTTTACACAATAATGGAATCCACTCTTTCTTATAAGAAGTAGATGAGTAATCACCTTAAATGTTGATTCGGGTCTTGAATAATAAGAGTGCTCGACTTTCTATTTACGATTAAACAGAAAGACATATTTACAAGTTGTTATGAATATTGTTCATTGAAGAATCAATAGTACTTAATGGAAACAAAATATAATTACAGAAGTATAACAAACTTTAATGACCTAGCGCTAATTATGAACTACTCGTAGATGATCAAACCATATGAAATAATTAAATTGATGGACACTGAAAAATCAGACTGTGTAAAATATCTACAATTTTGAGAGTACAACTTTAAGTTTTTAATAGAGTAACTCTAAGGTTAATAATAATAAATTATTAATTAAAGAGTTTAATTAATAATTCTGATATTATTGGAACTCAAATTGTAGGTCCATTGGTCACCTTGCTAGCTCACAACCATATAAAGAAACAATGTGAAGAATATAATCGGATTGTGGGATTATTAGTGTCACGTATAAATTTTATGGATACGTTCTTAAATTATTTAAATAATTTGATTGTTAAATATTTATAATTATTTAATTAATTGTTAATTATTTAATTATCTATAGAGATTATAAGTTCAATTCTAAATTGTGTCATTAAATTAATAGTGATTTAGAATCATTTAATTTAATGAAAAATCATTTAATTTATTAATGTAATAGTAATTTAATTTAACTGGAATTAGATTCCATATTAAATTAAATTAACCGAGTTTTAATTTAAAATGAATTGGATTCTATATTCAATTAAAAGTAAAGTGACAGAACCCGCCCTGAATCCTCCTACGGAACCCAATGGAAGTCCCGTAGCATCCAGATAAAACTCAGTCGAATCCTCACGCTGACTCGATAGGGCCTTGTGGAGGTATCACTCTCACTTTAAATTTCTTTTCTAGTGGAAATAGATTGAAACTTTTTCTTTTTAGTGCACATTTGCAAAACAGGGTTATTAAAAATTTTAATAGCATAATGGCTGTTTTTCTAAAAATTTCACTCTGTAAAAATTTTATAAAAAATCTGTACACTTCTATAGTAACCAAATTCTCAAATTCTAGGCTTCAGGCCTAATGCTTTCAATTTAAAATACAACTTGAAAATCATTTAATTTACACAAAAGTACGATGAATATAAGATTTTTACAAAAACGTAAACTACAAAAATATATGTATATATATATTATCCAAAAATAATATTTACAAAAAATACATCAATTTTTAAGTGGTTATGCATGCATATGACATTTTAAAAATAAACAAGTGCAGTAGCATCGTGTCCTTAACCTACCTGCACTTCTAATGGAGCCTCTTTTGTTTTGTGGCTCACACCCACAACTGGGGAGAATTTTTCAAAAACATAAGAAGAGTTGTAAGTATTTAAACTCAGTGAGTGAGTAAACTTTTAAATTATAATATTTGTTTTCTAAATAATAACATCCTCCCAAAATATGTTGGAAAACTAATAATTTCTTACTAACCATTATAAAATTGTAAAACTTTTATAAAACATATAAATATTACTGATCGAAATCTAATAACTATTTCATGAAGCGAAAATTTTTCTTGTTTTCTAAACTTCACGTTTAATAATGTGTTTTTCTTTCTAAAACTTATCTTATAAGGTAACCCAAGAAAACTCGTTCTTATGTGATGGTACGTATACTCGTAACTAGAACTAAGGAATGCTACCATGTGTAGTCGCAGATGCGGGAACTCTGGGATCGTGATTTCCCCCCAATATCAGGCAGATCTATATTACTATATACGTGCAGAGGGCGACACACTGACTAAACCCCCTAAGTTAGTGACTCTCCCTACCTCTTGCCCTATACGTATAGGGTACTTCGACCGAATATACTGTGGATTAGGGTAAACTAAAGACATTTAAAATCCTTTCAATATACTTAAAAATCTTACATACACTAGGCATAACAGTATGTTAATTTAACTACTTAATATTTTTTTCTCTAGTATATGGTTTACAACCAAAATACTATCTTTCTAAGGCAAAAACCTAAAACTTTACAAATACCCTTAACATGTCTTTTTTGTGCATATACTTCACTTAACAAACTAAATTTCTTTAATAATAAAATATATACATTTATAACGTATATTTAAAAATTTACATACATCATTAGAAAATACTAATATGCTAAAAATTTGACCAATTCAACATAATAACTTAAATACTATAATAAACATTTGCAATTATCAACAATCAATTTATAAAACTCATAAAAGCTTTAAAAATAACCACACTCATAACTTACTATCCAAATTAGCAAACCACTCTTTCAAGCTCTTATTTAGCTCTTCACTCCTCCGACACGTTATTATGAGTATAATTCTCACTTAACACTCATACATGAATCAAACTATTAAACTTAAATTGAATTTAAAATACTATATACATCATAATTTATACACTAGACATAAAATTATGCTAACATCATGAAAGTCTTTTCTTTTCATTTTCTTTATACAAATTTGTTTAACTACATGCATAATCTCATGAAAACACATTAAAGGCTCGTTTGGAATAACTTCTACTTTTGACTTTTGACAGTAGAAGAAGAGAAGCAGAAAAGAAGTAAAGACTAAAATTTTTAAATTGCTTCATTAAACCAAATTTTGACTTTCCGTGTTTTTCAGAAAGAGCTTTCAAGAGAAACTGGGTGGATTAGCTTTGGATAGAAGAGCTTCCTAAGACAAGAAGCTCTTTTATTGAATTGATCCAAACAGGTGGCAAAATGGCTTCTGACTTCAAGAAGCCAAAATAAGCTCTTCCTGGCTCATCCCAAACAGGGCCTAAGTAACTGAATTTTCACTTTGAACACCAAAATGTCATCTTAACTGAAATTGCACATAAGGACATCTAACCTAATTCTTTCATTTTCATGACCACCAAAGACATTAAAATCACACCAACATTCATCTAATGCTCTAATACCAACTCAATTTAAGTTTTTTTGCAAATTGCATAAAACCCTAGAATACATATTGTTATGCCCGTTTTCTCGACTTGGATAAATGGGCCAGTAAAGGCTCAATTGGACATGAACAGAAATAAAGGCCCAGAAAGCCCACGCTCTAACTCGCCACCACGAGATCGCCAGGTCGCAAGGTCGCCCAGACCGCGAGCTCGCGTAACCTCCAGATCGTCCTGGTATTGTTCTGCCCGTGTCAACCCCTACCCAGCTTGCTTGATCTGGCAAACCAGGGATCTGCTCCAAGAGAAACCTTTTGCAGC
Source organism: Litchi chinensis (assembly GCA_019925255.1). Taxonomy (NCBI): domain Eukaryota; kingdom Viridiplantae; phylum Streptophyta; class Magnoliopsida; order Sapindales; family Sapindaceae; genus Litchi; species Litchi chinensis. Next base: position 27,690,116 of record CM034461.1, on the reverse strand, counting down.
AAGTCATCAGAATCACCAACTTTCCTGACTTCCCGTCGAAGATACATGTGCAATTACCGAGGATCAGTTAATACAACAGCCATATATTTAATGCAGAGAAAACTTCTCCCAATGCATTAAATGCGGATGTACGCATGGAATGGACAATCATTACCTTCGCAATAAATGCAGCATGACTTATGTCAGGATTAGTTGAGATTATCGTAATTTTTAACGTGCATTATACTCTTTTGTATGGCTCTTGGTCATCTCTAATTCTCTATAAATATAGGAGATCTTTACTGTACAAACAGGTTGAAAAAATATTAGAATACCGTCACTCTGCTGGAATCACCCCAGAGTGGCTGTGGACGTAGGCGCAGTCGCCGAACCACGTAAAAATCCTTGTGTTAATATTCACTCTTCCCTCTCATTTCTTCATTAATTATCTCATTGCTTTCACCCAGCTATTACGACCAACATTCTTCCGTCTTAATCACGTTCTACCAACCTTAAACCCCATTTACTGCTCATTTACTACACATTCGTTATCGTCACCACCATTTAATTACCTCGTCCGCTGTCTGAGCTCCAGAATCTCTGGATTGACCGTTTCCAAACGTCAACACATACCTTGATCACTTATTTGTCTAATTGCTACCTTTGAGTTTCCTTTCAATTTCACACTTGAATATGAGATAATCTACTTCTAAACATGTCAAAAATTACATAAACTCATCAAGTTATCATAAATCCAAGAAACCATCAAAACACCATAGAAAATCAACTTACTTATCACTTTTTCTTCACTTTCTTTACTCAGGTTTTGCTCCAACACCCATTTAGTGAAGATCAATTGAGTTTGATAGCCAAAAGTGGTCAAACTTTTCTTGCTCTTCTTCTTCTTCTTCCTCGGTTGAACTCTCTCTTCACTCTCTCTCAATTTTCTTTTCAATTTTTCTTATCATTTCTTGCACAATTCAACTTTATATAGGTCTCCCATTAATTGATCAAAATGCCCTTGAACTATTTTCATAACTTCAAACAAGTCTTTAGTTACAAATAATGGTATGTGATTGATTCATAGGCTAACTAGTCCTTAAATTAACTAAATTTCACCAATTTTAGTTGCATAACAACTAATTAGTTAATTTAGTGACTTCCATATGACCTTCTCTCATAGCTTCATTTTTTTTCACATGGATTGTGCTTCTTTGCTACATTTCCTTCCATGTAATACTCCCATGTAATCCACGTGTGCTTGAATTTGAAAATGTCTAATTTACCCTCTAATGAATTTAATTCTCATTCATGTCTAAATAAATTTCAAAAAAATATTTCATAGTCATTTAATCATCCAATTGACCATGTAATACTCTAATTAAGTATTTTATCTCTTAAGTTCATACTTAAAAAAATTCAAACGTGCATAAAATCATCAATACCGATTATTCTCCAAAAAGAGTATTTTCATCCAAAAATCTTCAGAGTTATTAAAATCTACTAAAACAGACCCATTTTAGATCTATTTCCCAAAAAAATCACTATTCACTCATTTACTATTCATCCTAAAATATTATTCATCCAAAAAAATAAATTATTTTTCATAAATAATGAAATTTTGGGTTTTACATAAAGAGTTCCAAGATAATAAAGAATTTGATTCTATATTGGATATAAACTAAATCTTTCAATTTAAAAAGGAAATTAGATTCTTTATTAATTGAAAAACACTAACTTACCATTATAAAATAGTGTTTTATGTTAGTAACAAAAAGAAGTGAGAATTTTTGGCTACTTGAATCAAAAACTTCGATTAAAAATATCTTATTGCCCCATCTCAAAAGAAATCAAGAAAATTATTTTTTTGATTTCTATATAACTTTCTTTTCTGAAAATATTTTGTAATTTGATTATTCGAGATTGGTGTCCATACACAGAAGAGTCAAAACAAGGAAGATCGAGTGGTGAAGAATCTACAAATTAAATGGGACCAATTCAATCTTCATATAAGGTAAGATTCGATTTTATTAATTTACTTATTGAATTGTTATTAATAACATTGATAAAACATATTTTTGTTTTAGAAAATTTTTTAAAATTCACATTTCCGCATTCATAATAAAATTGATTTTTCCCTTCAATTGACAGAATGAATAAGCACTCTACACACACCAAGTCACATTAGACAACTGTCAACATAGGGGTTTTGTTAACTTATTAGTTTGGGTAAGGTTACCTAAATCAGTTTATTCAATTACAACCTTGAAATTGACCGTAAAAGTGAAGAATATTATTTTACAATCAATAAAAAAGTGGTTATTAAAGATTCTTGTTGGAGAGAAGCAGTCAAATCTCACAGTTATATGTAAATGTATATATAGTCTCGTTAGAGGACATTTATAACTTCATTATTAGATAAATTTAATAACAACTCTTCCAAATAAATGCATATATTAATGAAAAACCATTTACAGCCGAGGTAAAGTGAACAGATGACACATCAATATCAACCAAAAAAGATCTCCTTTTCACCGCCCAAAAAGTTGCATAATCTTTTTATCCATACAATATTAATTACAACCAAACCAAAGCATGCCTTTGCATATTATCAATATTTTAATGATTTAATGGGGGATTTGTAATCAAGCCTTGTGTGCTTAAAAGTTCAATCCAATCTCTTTCTGATTTGCATTAGTCTCTCCGTTTTGAGCTTAAAATATCAGCAATTTTGTTTGTGATAAGCTGCACGAGTGATTTCCATGAACCAAGTTGCAGCCGAGTCTCTTTTAGCCTACCATTGAAAGAGAATTGACAACAGTGTGTAGCTAGTGGCTCATAATTGCCATTATATTTTAATAAAATTGGACTTTTGAGGCTCACTTTTTATGTCACTTATGACTATATTTGAAAAAATGAAGTCTCCGGCCCATGGTACTTGGTGCAGTAGGTCAATTTGTCCTAGGCTAAGATGGGGCATCCATTAGGGTGGGCCCGAATCACGCAAGCCGTCCGGTCGATTCCAGGATCTTTTTTATTTTTATTTATTATTATTATTTTTCAATTCTATTCAAACATATAAAGATTGTTTTCGTCTTTAAAATTAATTTCATACTTAAGGAACAACTATATTGACATAACATAAAACTCCCGACAATATTGTTGATTTTTTCTTTTGATATATTATAAGTACATGTATTACTGTTGAACTTTTTTAATTAGAATATTGAGATTTAATTTGAAACTAACACTCTTAAAAACGGAAAAAATAATCCACACGAATTGAGAAAATTGCTCACAAACCAAGTGAGAATGCTGTAGTTTAAACTTTAGACTAGAGAATTAAGAGGAGCCATACCAATTCGTGACAAAAACTGCATGTAGATTACTTAAGAGACCATACCAATTGATAAAGTTGTTTTTTTCTTCTTCATCATCTTCTTCTTCGTATTTCTTTTTTATTTTTCAGATTCTGTCATTAGTGTCCTGTCTGGTAACATTCCAAATAGCCATATAAGATGTTGTGTTCTTTCATTTTCAGATCTTTTGAATAACAACTGTAAATTAAGTTGATTTGATGACCAGTACAGGTGGCCTGTTCAATTGCCTCACGCATGTATGCAGGACACTCCACATCATAATCTTGATATTAACATTTAAATTAATACTTGGCATCACATAAGCATTTTCTGGAAAAGGAAACATTTCCATCACTTTGATGTAATCAGAATTTTAAAAGTAACTTTTCTCGAATGAGTCAGACTTCACATTGGCATTTTTTTAATGAAAGTAGGAGATCTAAAATGACTAATTGGGTTAGATAGCTGTGCAAATATCAGATTTTGGTCGGCAGGGGTTGCCATGCTACAGGTGTACAAATTGAGGACAACAAAACAGAATTTGTCAAATGTCTAAAAAAAAATCGGAATTCATTCAAAAACAGCTTTAATTTCATTTGTCGTTTAGATTTTGGATTGAAGCAGAAGATGTTTTTACAATCGTTTTAAGAGCTATAAAAATTCAATAATCCTAGGATCCCAATTTGTGATATGGATTTATTTAATTGACATATGATAAATGAAAGTAATTTCTTACGTACTATCACTTATATATAAATACTGTCTCATCACATTTTGAGATTTAAATTAGGACATTACTTATGAATGTTAATTTGATTTGATTTATCTACCTTATTCTTATCAAGTAAATAGTTACAATTAGATTCTTGATACATTTATATGAATTTATCCCAAAATACAAAGGTTTAGAGACGAAATACAAACTCCTATTACTGATTAAGATGAATTCAATTGTCTAGAAGAATTTTAACCTAGACACTCTTAGTTAAAATTAGCTTCCATGTCATGCTAAGGTTATCACTTCAATAGACTTAAAAACTTATCAAGGTCCAAACAACATTATCTAAGCAATTCAACAATATAAGTAGTATATATGTATAAAAAATATTTCTTAACATGGCATATGCCCTAGTTAAGATTAATACAATACAGTCACCAGAAGGAAAGTACAAAACTAATCCTTTTCAAGGATGGCAAAATCTCAAGGAAGAGCGCAATTGGTGGTGCGGTGCAATGGCACCCACCCCTTTGGTGTGGCTTCTCTTGAGCCTTTAGTCTAAGTTTCAAACTGCAGCTTTCTCACTTGGTTTGTGGTGATTTTCCCATTTCGTGTGGACTATCTCTTTTATTTTTATAGAGTCTTAATTTCAAGCTATGCTTCAGTGTACTAATCAAAAGAACTTGACGATAATGAATATATTTATACATAGTCCTAGGAAAAAAAAATCTCAAGTAAGAGTAGTTAAAGTATAAGAGAGAACCAACTTGTTAATTTCTTTCTCATTCTCTCAAATACAAAGTTCTAGCCAAAAAAAAGGTAAATTATTGGGAACAAGAACACTTTTTATAGGAAGGTTATGCATCTGAATCATATACAACTAAGTGTTTAAGTAATTAAGTACATATAAAAGTGATAAAAGAACATTTGAATGCTACTGGTCAGATATGTACATGTTAGCTTCAAGGCAGGTACAAATGATTACAGAACACAGTGATCATCCCACTGCAGTTCTAAAGAACCCAATACACACTCTTGTGCATGAAAAAACAGGTGAGCTAGGGAGATATGGTGCTTCAAGACAGCGACATCCACAAACTATGCCACTTCAAAGTCTCTTTTTTGTAATAATGGTAGGTCAAACAAGCTTGAGCGATTGAATTTGAAACAAAAATGTGAGACACAAGGGTTCTATTACGTCCCTGCAAGAATTAGTAGTGGGAGTGTAAGAGAAATGAAGAATAAAGAAGTGGGTTGAAGAACATAAAGCAAATCCTGAAGAATTCAAGAAAATTTTCCATCAGTGGTTTTTACGTGGAAACGATAAAATCTGCTACAAATGAATGACTTTGTGTATAATAAATAAACGAACAAGTCTCAGGTGTTAAATAGAAAAAGAATTTCATTGCTGGTAGGGTTCGGATTTCTTAAATTAACTAGAACAATAGATTCTTAAAAATTATTGAGTTACTGTCAAAATTTAAAACTACTTTTCTAGACTGACAAAATGAAATAAAAATTAATAAAAAAGTCAATTCTTACTAAAAGTTATTAAGATGTAAAACATTATTAAAAAATATATATATATATCTTTGGAACGAAGTATGAAATGGTTGAATTTGGATTTTTTCCGAGCCTATCACAGAGGCCAAAAGCCACGTGATGAATGTATAGCAAATTGAATTTATATATATATATATATATATATATATGAAGTCAGATTATTTGTCTTTAGGAAAATCTTTAATGTGGGTGTATTTACTAAAAGGGTGTGTATACACAACAAGGGTGTACCATCCTATAAGCCCAATTCCAACATCATATGGGCCTCCAGCAGCCCTTTATAAGTGTTTACATCATGTTCATAAAGGAAAAAATGGGAAATAACAAAAAAATTGTGACCCCTCACTAAAAATAACCCAGATCCTATGGCTTCGGCAATGCCTTAGTGGCGTAAGGCATTGCCATCTATGACCTTGGTAAGGTCATGTGTTTTACATCTGCCTTCCACAAAAAATTGTAGGTGTCTCTTCCACATTATGGGTGGATTAATCACTCCTGTATAGAAGTTGTTTCTCAAGCTGCACCACTAGTACCCTAACCGTTTGATCCCTGTTGTTCTTTGGGTAATTACCAATAATAATAATAATAAGATCTAGTTCCATATTTTTATGGGATAATTCTATTTTACTCTTGTAGTAGGGTGTAATAGCCAAAATCCATTATTAATTTGAAAAATTACTAAAAACCTCTATTGTTGATTAAATAGACAAAATACCTTTTATAATTTAGGAAAATATTCAAAAAACATCTTGCAGTTTAAGAAAATATCTAAAAAACACCTTGGTTATTTTTCTTATTATGTATGTCAGAATCACAGAATAAGTAAAATAAGATTTCTACAAACTATAGGAGGAAATTAGCGATTATATCAAACAATAAGGGGAAAAACTGAGATTATCTCTACTTTTATTATCCTGCAAATGATATGAATGGACAAAAATATCTTTTATTATTGATGAAATTCATAAGAACATAACATTGGTGAAACCCCTAAATTCTCTTATCACACTTTTGTAATCATTGTACAATATACAACGTTCAAAACTTAAGTAGGCTAATGTTGAAATTTATTGAAACAGACTGGACATGGTCATGCAAATCTAGTACAAAGATAAAACGCACACAACATTGATAAATAAATTATGTATTTCACTAGGAATTTAAATGTACTATATGAAGCTTATTTATAGGCCAAGAAACATATTACAAATGGTACTTAGAATCATATATTATAAATATGGAAACTAAATATGTCATAATAATGATGTAATGTATATAAAAAGAATCGATATGGTAACAATAATGGTGTAACATATATGAAAAAATTGACATGGTAACAACCTCCCGTAAACTCAAGATTGTGAGATGGATGCAAGTTTGAGTTTAGAAATCAATTCATGAAAACGTCCCGGATGATAAGCTTTGATGAAGATATCAGCAAGTTGATCAGCAGAAAAGATTGAGTGAAGCTTAATAGTATCCCAACGAACATGTTGCTAAACCAAATGATAATTAATTTCAATGTGTATGGTACGTTCATGAAAGACATCATTATGAGCAATTTGAACAGCACTATGATTATCACAATAAAGAACATTAGTCATGGTGTGATAAACGTCCATGTCTGTAAGTAGTCAATGTAGCCAAACAAGTTCTTGAGTAATATCAGTGAGGGTCCGTTATTCAATCTTAGTATAGGATTGAGCTATAGTAATCTGTTTCTTACAATGTCTTCAGATGAGTGAATCTCCAAGAAATAAGCAAAAACTAGTGGTAGATCATCGATCGGTAGGATTACCAACTCAATCAACATCTGAATAAATGCATAACTCTAAAAAGGAGTTAGTAGAAAAATGAAGTCAATAAAACATCGTCCCTTTGAGATAACGTAAAAGATGAAAGATGGTAACAAAATAAATGGAATATGGAGCAGACATAAACTAGCTCGCAACATACACAACATATGTAATATCTAGTCGAGCCACAGTCAAATAAACAAGACTACCAACTAGCTGTCGATAAATAATAGGATCACTGAGTGATGTGCCTTCGAAAGCGTTATGTTAACATTGACCTTCAAAAGACTAGAGCTGGTTTTATCATCAGTTAAACCAATGCAGGCAAGAAGATCCGAAATATATTTGGCTTGTAAGAGATAGTAACCATCAGAATCAAAAGAGGCCTGAAGTCCAAGAAAGTAACTGAGAGTGCCAAGATCTTTCATTTCAAAATGCTGTTGGAGATAAGTTTTAAGTTCAGAGATGTCAGCAATATCGTCACCTATAATAATCATATCGTTCATATAGAGTAACAGGAAAACAGAATCACGAATGATCCTACCAATAAATAATGCAAAATCATAAGAGCTAGAGACAAAACCAAATTGCATGATGATGGAGGAGAATTTGGCAAACCAAGCTTCAAGAGCCTGTTTTAGCCTATATAGCACTTGATGGAGACAACAAATTTTGTGTGGAGGGTGTCGATACCCTGGAAGGGGTTTTATGTATACCTCTTCAGTAAGATTCCCATAAAAAAAGATATTTTTCACGTTCATTTGAAACAAATTCCATTGTTTGATTGCAACAACTGCTAGTATGCTACAAACAAATTTAAGTCTAACAATTAGTGCAAACGTCTCATCATAATCAATTCCATGCTCCTAGGTAAAACTTTTGGCCATTAGACGAGCTTTATGTCGCTCAACAGACCTACTTGACTTTGTTTTGATCTTATATACCCATTTGCACCCAATGACATATTTATTAAAAAGAAGATCAATCATGTCCCAAATGTGAGTCTTCTCAAGAGTTTGCAATTTTTTAGACATGGTTTGCTGTTAAACAAGGTTAGTGTTGACTTTTTTATAAAATTGAGGCTCATAAAAGAAAGGATGGTAGAGAAACAACAAAAATCTCTAAGGGTTATAGATAGTTCCCTTATCCGATTAGAATGATGGGAAGGAGAATCAACATATGAGATTGTGTTAGAGGACTCGACTACAAGATCAACATGCAAGTTTGACTATTGAGGAATGAGTCGGATATCATCAGAAGCATTTGTTTGAGTCTTAGAATACCTAAATCACAATCATCTGGGAACAAGGGAATAATAGCGTCTATAAAGAGTTGATTAGAAGAAGTATGTTACGTGTGAAACTTTGATACAAATGAAAATATACTATGCTCTCAAAAGGCAACATGATGAAAGATAGGAAGGCGATTTGAAATTGGCTCTGAATAACGATAACCTTTGTGTTTAATGTCACAACTAAGAAAATAATATAAACGAGCTCTATACTCTAATTTATTTCGTTCATAAAGATGAAGAATAATGAAACAAGCACATTCAAAAATTTTGAGATTTTGATAGTTTAGAGGAGTACTATATAATCATTTATAAAGAGTTTGATTATTAATGATAAAAAATGACACACGATTGATGGTGTATACTATTGTTAATGTAACTTCTTCCCAAAACTTTTCAGGATAAGAGGCAATATGCGAAGTGCACAAATTGTTTCAAGTATGTGCTTATGTTTATGTTCAGTGCATCCATTTTGTTGAGATGTACTTGGACATGAACGGGTGACATGTTGTACCCATTTGACTCAACAGATTAAAAAATGTAGTATCTTAATATTTCATAGTATTATCAGCACGTAAAACTTTAATAAATTTAGAAAAACTTAGTCTGAGTCATTCCACAAAAGTCAGAATAAATAATAGATAACTCAAGCCTATTATGTATAAGATAAAATCATATATAACGAGAATAATCATTTGTAAAGATAACAAAATACTTGGATCCCCCAATGGTAGTTGTTGGTGAGGAGCCCCGAATATCAGAATGAATTAAATCAAAAAATGTTTGAGAAACTGAATCACTATTGTTAAAAGGTAAAACATGTTGTTTGGACAATTGATAAATAAACAATCAATATGATCCTCAATTACAGATTCTAAATGTCCATTAGATATTAAAGAATGCAAATGACTAAAAGAAACATGCCTTAATCGAGAGTGCCAAAGACCTAAGGATAAAGATGAAGAGGTATCAGTAGACTGATATGGGAAGGAGACTTGTGAAGATAGTTGAAGATGAATGAGCTCAAGCAAGCGTCCTACTTTATGGCCTATCCCATGAATCTGTCTCGTTTGTGGATCTTGCATGATAACCAAAAGAAGTAAAATATGCATCAAAATCAAGTTCACACAATTAATCCACGAAGATAAGATTTAAAGTAAAGTCATATGTGGATATATGACCTATATGCTAAAAAAGCATGGAAGATCCGTTGGCTGTAGAAATGACATGTAAAGATGAAGATGATGTCTGTATGGAAAAACTGGTAGAATCTGAGGTCATGTGATTATAACCAGCAGAGTCAAAATATCAAAAAGGATTACTTGTTGATATAGAAGAAGCAGAAATGGAAGAATTACTAGATTTGAAAATAATTTGATGGAGCATGGATTCAAGGTCATGAACGAAAAAAGGAACAAGAACCAGTAGCACCCTGTGTGACATCAAATATAGTCATAGAAAACTACTTTTTATTCTTAAAATGCTTGAGAGAAACATCCTTAATTTTGGTTGAAAACCCTCTATTATCAAGATTCTGAGGACAATCATGATTATAGTGTCATGGTCTAATTTTGTAGCAATGTTTACAGCATCTAGTAGGGCAATAAAGAACACCTTGTCTTGGCAGCTTGCAATAATTGCAAGAAGTTTTCTTGATATCAAACTATTTAGAATGAGTAGCAAGCACAATGTTTGTACAGAGAGGTTGCAATGTGGCAAGAAGAGTCTTTTTATATATTAATTCAGAGATAACCTTCTCAAAAGTAGGTAAAGGATGATGATGAATGAGAGATGCATGAGTGGGCTCAAAAGTATCCGTGAGGGCCATGAGAAACTGTATCAAGTGTTGGTGATCTCTATAAGTATTGAATTTTTCAACATCAACATTATTAGTCTAGATGGGCTTGGAAAGTGCTAGTTGATACTAGCAAAATTGCATTTTTGAGTGAAAATTAACAATAGACTGACCAGGTTCCTATCGTTATTGATGAAGATTATGTAATAAATAATACTTATGAGAGAGACCTGAGGCAGTACACTTACCAGCCAAAAAGTCCCAAAGAGATTGAGTAGTTTCAAAGCGACCATATTGAAGTTTAATATACCAAATCGAGGTGTTATAATTCCAAGTAATGATTTGATAATGCTTACTTCCCAATCATCAAGTAGTTTATTGTATTTTTCATCAATCTCATCTTTAAGTTTCATGGACCGTTTATTATCACCAGTAATGTGCAACAATAATTTCCTATCTTTGAGAAAACTGGATATTGCTTGAGCCTATAAGACATGATTTGAGCCATTTAAAATAATTTTGATGAGCTGAGACAAATCTAATTTTCTTAAATTTTCCATCAAAAAGAAGTCAAAAGCACAAAATAAATGAGCCTAATAAAATCAATTTGTATCGACAAGCCCAACATAAAAAGAGCCTTGAGTTTAAAGCCCAATCAAACAAACTAATCAAGAAGCTCAAGCAAGAAAATAGGCCTAACAAGAGAAAGTTATATATATATATATATATATATATATATATATATATATGTCTGTATATATAAGTCTAATAAGCTTCTACTATGCAGCCCAATAAGACACAAGCTTGAGAAATAATTTGAAGAACCCAATAACATTCAAGCCAAACCAGAGTGTCAGCAGAAACAGGACAGAACAGTGAGGTGGTATGACGGTGGCTGCAGCGGCAATAGGAGACAGAGACAGGTTGTGTAGCAGAACAAGCACCTCAAGATGCAAGCACGAGAAGAGGGATAGCGAAACAGAGACCAGAGATCGATGACCAATGACCAACAGCAGCGGAACAAGAACCTAAAACTGAACAACGAAACGAACCAGATGAAGAACCTAACAATGGCGCGTTGTCAGAGGAAGGCAACAGAAGAGAAACCGGCGTGGTGCAATAAAGCTGTGTGAGAGACAGAGTCGCGACAACACTTCAACTGCAGCCATCGGCGGCGTGTTGGGGTAGTGCAATAAAGCTGTGTGAGAGACAGAGTCGCGACAGGTTGTGCGACGTGAACCGAGCAGCAAACAGTACTAGCATGGTGGAGTCGAGTAAAATGAATCGATGATAGTGCAGGAACGCTGACCAGAGCGAGCTGGTCGTGCGACAACGGTGGGGAGACACAGACCAGGGAGGTTTTGGACGGCGGTTTTGATAGTGTTGGTTGGCGGTTTTGACCAAGCAAGCACAGAAGGTTGGACAGTGATTTTGACCAAGCAAAGACAGTGAAAATAAAATAAAATAAAATAAACCTAACCGAGCCGTACACTAATAAATAAATTATATATTTCACTGTAAATTTATAATGTACACTATAAAATCCATTTATAGGCAAACATATTACAAATTGTCAGAGCGGGCTCCGAGCACGTATCAGAGATGCAACTGTCTCGGATCTCCGAATTTTGGAGTCCCAAATTTTATAAGTTTTTTTTCCTATCATTAATATATAATCAATGTGTCACATAACACCTATAACTTCAAAATAGCCATCATGGTTCAAGGCCTTGTCTCACGCTAGTTGAGGACCTGGGACCCGAGTTTGAACCCCACTATCTATTTTCCTTAATAGCGATTTTCACCTTTTTTTTCTTTAAAAAAAAGTGGTGGCATGTAACCATCAGATTTCAAACCAGCCATTACGTGTCACATTTAAACACTCGGTAGTCAGCAATGGCGGTTACTCTCATGGATCTAATTTAATTCCAAAAATATTTCTAATAAACAAAGGATTCCAAAATTGAAATATTTCACTAGTATATAAACTCATTCTATAATTTTTAACCCTAACTTACTTTTCTCTTTCACATTATCGGTAGACACACAAAAGTAAACTCTAAATTATTGTTTTTTTAATTGATTAAAAATTTTAAATTTCATCAACAATTTAAAATGAAGAAAGTGAAATTCCAAAAATTTTTTTACTTTTGAGGTAAAAGTTATATTTTATAGTTACTATTATTGAGTTATGTCTTTTCATAATTATTATTATTTTTTAATGATTCTTCATTTATCTTTTTTTTTAATTGTTTTCTAATATGTTGTTGGATCTTGGATTGAAAAAGAAAAAGAAAAACAAAAGAATACTTTGCTATTGTTATAGTGTTGGAAAATATTGAATTTAAAAATATTATTGATGAACCTTCTCAAAATGCTAGAAGAAGACATTTTAAATGGTGTTTTATACATTTTCGGTATGTATAAATAAATTTTATTTACGAGTTGTGATGAATATTTTTATCATTATATAAATATATCTGTCTCATATAAAATATATTTGTTTTATGATATCCTTTTTATTTATTTATTTATTTTATGGAATTATTATGTATGTACAAAAATATGATAAAATGAGTTATATATATGTATGTATATGTATATGCTGGGGTCCTCTTGGATACACTCAGGTATATATATACTTGACAAATAAAATGAATGATTGTATTCTAAAATGTGGATTGTAATTTATTATATGCGATTACAACTAAATATATTTGATTACAATCAGTAAATGTTATCACAATTAGTAAATCAGTAAATGTGACCATATATATTAATTATAATCTCACATATTTAGTTGTACTCACATATAATAAATTATAATCATCTATTTTAAAATGTAATCATATATATTTTTTTTCAAGTGTATGTATATCCAAGTATATGCTAGAATGTGTCATACCATATATAAATATATGTATATATATAAGTAATGCTAGACTTCTCAAATATTTTGTTTAAATTCATTCCCAAATGATGTGACATATGAGTTATTAAAATCTTATTAATTATAACATTATCCTATTATTTATAAGACCTTAATGACTCACATGACACATCATTTAGGTATAAATTTGGACAAAATATTTAGCAAACCCAACTTTACTTTATATATATATGAGGTTCTCTTGGATACACTTGGACATGCATACATTTGATAAAAAAAAAATGTGTTATTGCAGTTTAAAATATATCATTACAATTTATTATATGTGATTACAACTAAACATGTTTGATTACAATTTGTAATTGTAATCATATATACTTATTGTAATAAAACATGTTTAATTGTAATCACATATAATAAATTATAATAACATATTTTATAATGCAATCATACGTTTTTTTTTTTTAATTAAATGTATGTATATCAAGAGTATGCTAAATGTTATATATATATATATATATATAAATAAAGAGATCCATTTTAGTTTTTCGTATCAGGCCTCTATAATGTCAAGTTCGGCACTGCAAATGATAAATCATATATTACAAATATGGAAACTAAAGTATGTTATAATAGTTGTGTAACATATATGAAAAGAATCATTACGTTAACAAATATAAAAATAAAAAAGACACAAGAGAGTTCACAAAGTGCACCAGCACTTAACTATTGCAACCAAGCGCTGTTTACAATAATCAAGCTCTCCCTTCTTAATTTTGAGCTCTATCTCACTTTTCTGTCTTACACTCATAAAATCTAAATGCAAAAGTTAATACTAAAACCCTTGGAACAAAATAGTCTAAACCATCACTTTTAAATAAAACAAAAAATTAGATTTTCTTAATAAAACAAGCAATTGAAAAAATGAACTCGACCCTCATCATGTGTCTACATGACATTCTAATTTAGATTTCACAATCTATCACAAGGTATTGGCAATCCATCTTTTAAGTTTTCATATTTCATATAGTTATATCAATAGAAATAAGTGGATTAAAAATAAATAAATGAAAAGGTCAAGCCAAGATATATGCTTGTTGCTAGCTTCAGCAACATATATATCTTCATCCAAGGCACGTAAAGCTGATGAAACTTTAACAACGTTTTTGAACTGAAATGATTTTATGAACAATGAAACAATCTAACATGAATTTGAAATCCAGAAATTCTTCAATACATGGGCTCATCTATCAAATAATATTTATATTGAAATAGATTACGGATCAGAGTCATCAGCTTGATAAAACAAGGCACTACCAATATTTGTCAAGTTGGTTATTACCTACAATCACCTTGTCAATTTCAGAAGAACACACATACATGAAACCATTCCTTAAATCCTATAAAACCACATTTCCTTTTTTTGTAATCTATGTACAGTACGAAATTTTTTACATTTTTTACGGAAGAATCAACTCAGATCAAATCAAATATCTATTCTATATCGCAAAAAATCCATACCATAATAGCAGAAAGTTAATGCAATCCCCTTTTTTGCAGAGCATGTAATTCGGTATCCTTGTCAAAACCAAAAGTGCAGCAGTGCCTGCCATAGAAAAATCAATAGTGTCACCGAAGTTTCAGGTGAAGATGAACATATAAGCATAAAGAAACAAAGTTCAAAAGCATACATCTTTAAGAGTAACAAGGCATGAGTCTTCATGCTGGGAGGATTTCTTATCTTTCAAGCTTCTCATCTCAGACTTTATGGAATCAAGTTGTCCGCGTATCTCTCTCAATAAATTCAATTGATCCTCCCCCACTTCACGAACAATTTCCTGACTTGCTATATTTCTCTCCACTTCAAGACGCTCAATTCTTCTACCCAGCGTTTCCAAATCGGATTCATGACAATCACTGACTATTGGTTGAACAAGAGCCATCTTGCATTGAACACTTGCATCTCTTGTGTTGCATGATATCCTTTTCTCTTCCTTTGCACCAAGCAACATTGGCTTTACCCTTTCGGTTTCATCCTTACCAAGTGATTCAAAAACTTCCTCTATGACAGGATCCGGCTTCCCAAGCCTGTTCTCTCCTTCCCAAACAACCTTTTTTCGCCTCTTCTCGTCATTTGTAGAATTTTTACAGTCTTCAGCGATATCTCGAACCTCATATACATCATACACACACGAGGTACGACCAGAATTCATGACTTCCTTACTTTCCAGTGCACTTTTGGAATCTTTTAATTGTTCCAATAAAGAATTTATTTCATATCTTCTTGAATCACTAGATGTGCCACTACTTAATGGTGAAAACAATGAAGAAGACCTGGACACACCCTTCAAGTTTTTTGAATCTTTACTACCATTACCATCTTTGTAATCTGCTATTGCTTTCACTTTCTCATCTAACCTTCTGATCTGATCCCAGTACGAACTGAAGTCTCCTCCGGCAGCTGACTTCCCTGAATTCTTCCTTAAAACCAGGCCTTGTTCATCAACTTCCTCATCATCTTTTTCCTCCATTATCTTCAAAACCGCATTTAAGGATCTTTGCCTTGTTATAGCAGGCAGAGATTTGAGTTTTCTCACACCTTGATTCGAGCCCATTTCCGCGTCATTCCTCAGCAATGAAAGACTTTCCTGAAGTCTACCTTCACTGTCACCCAAATCAGCACACCCCAGGCTCAAAAGCTTGCACTTATAAGCCTGAACTTGGAACTCAAGAGCAGAAATCTCCATCTCTTTCTGATACATCATGTCTTCATATATAGCCAACGTCTCCTCCGCATGGCGAATTTCTTCCTCTGTCATTCTCTTATACTGACTTGTTTCCATCATCATCGTGGACTTTTCTCCTTGCAAGCGCAGTATCATGGACAGAGCCTCACTAACTGCAGTAGCTGAGGATTCTCTTTCCACATCCAATTCGGCATAAAGCTTCTGCAGAAGCTGTTGCTGAGCACAAAGTGTTTCTTTCAAAGCTGTGATGTTGGTTTCCGGCATCCCCAAATTCGTATTATTTTCAGCCATGGCTGGCTGAGCAATCACAATCTTCTGACGAGAAACGTTTTTATATTCGAATCAGTATTAACAAAACCACCAAGAATTATCATCATTCAAAAAAACCTCTTCAATTTCCATATCCACCAACACAAAAACACACACCAAGAACGTAAAATTCAGTCATTAAAAATCACAATTCCCGCAACAGATCACAAACTATTCGCTATCTTCATTGTAAAAACCAGAAAAAGATGAGAATTCAGACGTAAAAAAATAAATAAATAAAAATACAGGAACAAGCCACACGAGTTTACCTCGAAACACGAAGAAAAACGCGAATTAAACCATCAAGAGACAAATCATCTTTGCTTACAAAATTTGTCAATCTTCAAACAGTCCAAATATCAACAAAACTAAACCAAAAACAAAAATGCCAACAATCAATCCATGCTTCTAGTACAAAAAAAAACAACCAAAAGATATCAACAAAATGATCCTATCGAGTTATCTAACGTATCCTACAATTCATATAAATAACGTAAAAATCAATCCAGACAAAGACAGTTTTCAAAACAAAAAGGGAAAGCGATACATACCCGGATTCTGTTCTTGTTCAAAGAAACTACAAGGGTCGGATTCTGGGAAAATGGAGCACCAAAGAGAGAGGTCTCTGTTATGTTTAATGTCTCTGCAACCAGGTGAGTTTTTCTTGGCTTTCCATATATACACACACACGTGTATTTGCATAGTATATGTATACACATATATACGTGTGTGTGTGTATGTATACATATGTATGTTTGTATGTCTATGTACGTGTGTGTATGTATCTGATGTACATTAAATGAGTGAAACAAGTCTCACGCGGTCCATAGCCTTACAGGTTTACATACCAAATTAGTCAGAAGTACTAAGGAGAAACAGAGTGTCACATTTACTTGGCTTGGCAATATCTACTTTTAAGGATTTTTAATTATATTCTAATTTTAGTGGATATATTGATCAGACACCGCAAAATTAAGGGGAAAAAGGTGAATTTGTAAAATCTAATATATTCATATGTAAAATAATAGTCAAAAGTTAAAATCTAGATATAAATTTTATTGCATTATTAAGTAATCTAATAGTTACGCGTTAAAATACAGACATAAATTCTAATGCATTATTAAGTAATCTAATAATTACACATTAAAATCAAATATATCAATAATAGTTTAATTGATTAGTACAATTTTTTTTTCATGAATTGTATGTATAATATTTAATTTTTGATAGGTTCAAATAGATTTTTATTATTAATGCTGGATTACTTTATATTACATATAAAAAACGGTTTAAATTTAAATTTGAACCCTATATATAATATGATCAATGCTTGAATTATGATTTTTTTTTTTTTAAACACTTGAATTATGATATTTTGATGGTGATAGAATAGGTCATTATGCAATAAAGAAGAATTATGCTAACATATGTGTTAGAATTTATCAAAAATCTATTTCAAATTATTTAAACATAATAAAACTCTCATAGATTTCATTGGAAGCCTTTTTTTTAAAAAAAAAAACATAGATTACTAACTATTAAATTCTGGCTAAAATCCTTCTTAAAATATATTATATAACTATTGTCAAGAATTATTTGACCAATTTTGTGAAGGATGTGTTTATCTTATGGTCAACTTTTGAAATGTAAATTAATTAAGTCTATGTATATTGCAACCAAATATTAAATGAGATTAGTATTTGACATTGTCAAATCTTGACAAACCATTTCTCCTAATTAATGAGAGAAATCATCTAGACAATGCTAGTAATGTTAGATCTTAATGGATTCCAATTAGTCTCCATAAATCTCTTATTTGATTTCACTGATTCTAAAATTAGTTATAAAAATAATTTTATCAAGTCTCCACAAACCATCTTCCATGTCTTCCATATATAATTACTTCGACAATCTAATAACATTAAATCTTGATAGTTTTTGATTGGTTCAAATAGACCTTCAATCCGATCTTATACATTATGAAAATAGTTGTGAGATTAGTCTTTGACATTGTTAAATCTTGACGAATCCTCTATTTTATTTTATGAGTACTAAAAATTCTAATCCTCCATAGATTTTGATGTTTCCCAACAACCCCTTGAGCCAAACATTTTTTCTTAATTTTTTAGATACTGAAACGAGTTCAAAAAATAATTGAAATCAAACTAATAGATCAGCCAGAGCCAAACCTGCTATTAGTTTCGAAAAAGCTAAGACTTAATGATAATAGGGACAATATTATTTATACACATAACGATCATTACTATGGTGGGTCCTGGTATCCTTCTTTCCCCACAGGTTCTTCGTTTGAAAAAATTCTTTCCATTTAAAAGGTCGTTGCAAACCGCTTTAACGGCTAATTAACGGTCCCACTATGTGGGGACCACCTGTGGCCGACCAGTGTTACTCAAATTGCACACGCGAACCCAACATCCAATCAAATCCAGGAGATGGATGTAGGAAGGTGAGGTGTCAACACCATCGAGGCAAAAGGGCAAATTTGACCTTTAGTTATAAATTTGGCTATGATGATTTGTCAGAATCCCATGTACACCGTAGAATTGGTGTGTGATGATTGCTTGTTGAACCCGAGCGTGGGCTGTGACTTGTAAGGTAGTGATTTGTGAATTTTAAATTATCTTAACCTTTAAGTAAGTAGGTGTTGTCTAATCCATCTTTAGACCATATGGCTTTTTTTTTTTGGAAGAATTTAGACCATATGATTAATGAAAAAGGAAGAAAAAAGTAAATTGAAAAGATAACGTAGATACTTTTTTGTATCTATATGATTCTGCATGGTCTAGATTTTATTAAAAACTTGTATCTCTGAGTCATCTTATAAATGGTGGCATGTAATTACCATCTATAACACCAGATGCTATGGTAAATAATGTAAATTATAGGTTGAGTACGTAGGATTAATGATCCAAAAGTAGTGAATCTTGTTAAAAATGGACTTAAAGTTCAATAATTTTATTAATTTGATCCAAAATAAATATTATTTTATGTTATTACCCTTAACTAATTTAAAATTTTACCTACATGTCATTTTTCGTAAATATTGAAAAATTAAAAATTAAAAATTAAAGATATTTCACTGGACGGAGCCCTTTACCAAATGATACTCCATAATCCAATTATGCTAGCCTCAAAAGTTAATTATTGCTGTCTAACCTATCTTCAGACATCGTGATTAAAAATAGAGAGAGAGAGAGAGAGAGAGAGAAGAAGAAGAAGAAGGAAGTAAATTTGAAAAATAGGATAGTTATTTATATTTTCATGTCCATGTGTGTCTAAGGTGAATCCAGGCAATCCAAAATTATATTTACAAATATTTATCCCTTATGGTCTTAGGAATGATGATACGTAATATTATCATTTAAATCACAAGATGTAATAGTAAAGATACAATTTTTACAAATTATTTGTCATATCTTTCCACTTGTAAATGTATAAATTATTATAAATTACAAACATAAGAAGAAATAATTTGAAAAATAAATTATTGGTAAAAACTTAAACTATTGTGAAAGAGTAAATAACCTGATAGCCACCTGACGTTTGGTTACTGATAGGCGAGACAACGTTTGTGTTATGCCTATTTTTTGGACTCAGTAATTGGGCTGGTACAAGTCCAAATTAGGCCCATTTGAGACCCGATAAAAAGGCCCAATAAGGTCAACGAAGTCGAAGCCCATCAGACGAGGCCCAGTGTTGACTCCAAGACCATCAAGACTTCCAGCTGGCATCAACAGACCCATAAATACAGCCAGGTCGCAGCTCGCCGCTTGCGCAGCTCGCTTCTAAGCGAGCTCGAGCTCGAAACCACCATAACGCGTCAGCTCGCTCAGACACGTGATAAGCACAATATCTTTCAGAAAAGGCAGTTACCAAGTTCAATAGTGATTCTCTCTCCAAATATAGCAATTGCCCAATCAAACCATGATTTCCTCGTCAGACATGGAGATTAATTCAAATTCAAATGCAAGTCATCATTATCTTGAGATAAATATAGCAATTCCCTAATATTATCTAAATATATTAGGAAGCATAATTAATTTATAATTCTTTTCCTTATTTTTCCCAATTGTTTAGGGAATGTAATTAATTCAGGATTCTTTTCCTGATTTACTTCAACTAGAATTGCAACTCTTCTTCCCCTATAAATAGGGATCGAAAACATTGTAACAGATATATATAATATTCAATAATATACTGTCACTCTGCAGAATTTGAGAGATAGACAGTCGTGGACGTAGGCCTTTATATTGCCGAACCACGTAAAAGCTTGGTGTTCCTCGTTCGATCCTGTATTTCTATCTTTGTCCTTTCTTGGTTTTCGTGTTTTCTCACATTGATTGCAGGTATTGGGCATTGATTGCTCGTCGACTGAAAATCAACGTCGACATTTTGGCGCTAGAAGGAGGGCCCAGACTGCAATCTTTTTCATCTTAGTTTATTAACTTTTGACGAGATGGCAAAGACTAGATCAAACAGGTTCCTTGGAGATGACGACCAGGCGGAAAGTCACGTGAACCAATCCCAGCGGAACTTACAGCCTGGGCAAGATGCAATCACGCATGCCGCAGGCCCGTCCCATGAACAGGTTCTTGGGGCTACAACAGGCATTCCTCCTCTGCCTCACCGTCAAGCGGTCCCAATTGCCCCAACGGCCGAAGGACAGAATGCATTATTGCAGAGGCAGGAAGCGTTGGAAGATACGGTCAGACAGCTCACGGAAGCCGTCAATATGTTGGTGCAGGCCCAGGTTCAGAACGTGACTAGGGTGGAAGTTCAGGCACCACAGGGAGTGCCCCAGCCTCCCGAACCAGCGCGAGGACTTGAAAGGCTGGCAAGAGAAATCCCGCGACCTGCAGACTCAGCTCGCTCATTCAATGCGCGTTCGAGGGCTGGAAGACACCCTGTTCAACACGAAAGGGAGGTCGCACGACCTGATAGCCTGGTAGCAAGACCGAGCCAGGAGGGAAACAGGCGGATGGAAGTTGGCCAAGGTAGAGTCCGAGCCGCAGCTCGTTATATCGACGAGGTGGATGAGCATCAGGTAAGATCCCATCGTCACGAGGGTCAATTCGAGGAAGACGAAAGGTATGACCCTGAACATCCGGCTCCAAGTCATGATCACAGGAGGAGATACGAGCTCCGAGACCCACAAGTAGAGGAGCTCCTCCAAAGGGTCCAGCAGTTGGAAGCACGACCAGGAGTTCCGGAACAACGTGGGCTCTACGGAGACAGAACCCCATTCACAAGGGAGATTGAGACACAGCCTCTCCCTCCGAGGTTCAAGATGCCGAGCATTCAGCAGTACAATGGGGACAGTGACCCATATGACCATCTAGACGCTTTTAACGTTCAGATGGATCTGCAGACAGGAAACCCAATGGTGAAGTGCCGAGTGTTCCCAGCTACGTTGGGGGATATTCCAAGAACGTGGTTCAGAAATCTCCCAACTCGCAGCATAGGAAGTTGGGAGCAGTGCCAACAAAAGTTCGTTGGTCAGTACAGGGCACTGAGAAGGCAGCTCGCTCCATCCTGCCACCTAGCCACCATTTTTCAGCGTCAAAATGAGTCGTTGAAGGAGTACATCACCAGATTTAGACGCGAGGTCGCGAATGTCGAGCATCCATCAGATGAAAGCATTCTGACAGCGATCTCAGCTGGGCTGCGCAAGGATGGAAAGCTATATGAAAGCATTTACAAGTCCCCAGTGAAGGATCTGGGAGAGTTCTACGAGCGAGCTGCGAAAGAGATCAGGTGGGAAGAAACCTTCGGTCCGAAAAAGCAGAATCAGAAGAATGAAGCGGGCAGTTCCAGCCAGCCGAAGAGGAGAAACAATGGCCGGAACGAAGAAGGAAGAAACAATGGCTCAAGTAACCAGATCGCCAAGAAAGCGAGAAGAGAGCCAAGATATGAGCGACCTCAACGTTGGGGTCGCCAGGAAGGATACAGCGTCCTGACGGCATCACCAGACAGGATTTACGCTGCCGAGCGAAACAAGGAGGATTTCGGGAGGCCCAATCCTATAAGGGCTCCCGTTCAGCACAGAGATCAGAACAAGTTCTGTGCCTACCATAATGAGGTCGGGCACAGTACTTCAGACTGTTGGGCGTTGAAGAACGCCATTGAGAAATTAATAAGGCGAGGTCGCTTGGGAGAATATGTGGCAAGACCTGCTGATCAGCGACCTCACCACCAGCGACCTCAGCAGCAACAGCCAGGACACCAGCAGCAGCCCCAGCGAGCTCCCGAGCAAGGTCAGGAACCTGCGGTAAGAACCATCTTTACTATCTATGGTGGCCCCCATATCGCAGGTGATTCCAACAGATCGCATGAGAGGTACGTCCGGGAGGCGAATCATTCATTCCAGCTCAATGGGTCGGAGGGACCTACCAAAAGAGCGAAACCGACCTCGGACGAGATCGTATTTACCAAGGAAGATGCCAGAGGAGTGATCAGTCCTCATAATGATGCGCTGGTTATACGAGCTAAAATCAGCAATATGGAAGTTAGACGCATCATGATCGATACCGGAAGCTCAGTGAACGTGATGTATAGGAGCTGTTTTAACCAGATGGGGCTGCGAGCAGAACAAATGAGGCCATCCCCGGAGCCTTTGTTTGGATTCACTGGAGATGCTGTAGTACCAGTAGGGCAGATCAAATTGCCTTTGACTCTGGGGGAGACGGGACGTCAGGCCACAACCCTGACAGACTTCTTGATAATCGACTGCCCATCGGTGTATAACGTGGTCCTCGGAAGACCTGCTATGAACGAGTTGGACATGGTTACTTCAACCAGAACTCTGACCGTGAAGTTCCCAACTCCCAATGGCGTCGGATGTGTTCGAGGAGAACAGCACCTAGCTCGTCGTTGCTACGAAGATGCAGTAAAGATGGGTGTAAGAGGAAAGAAGGTGAACGTGGTCTCGGGGGCGAGCCACGAGCTATGACTGAGAAGGGAGTCAGTCACGACCTGGACCCTCGCGAGGTAGATGCAGACCGAGCTACCGGTCCAATTGAGGAGTTAGAAGATGTACCAGTCAGCGAGGTAGATCCTGAGCGATGCTTAAAGCTGGGAAGAGGATTAACTCCGGAGCTGAGAATCCAGCTCGCTGACTTCTTAAAGGCGAACCTGGATGTGTTTGCATGGAATCACGAGGACATGGTGGGAATAGACCCGAAGGTGATGTCTCACAGGTTGAACATCGATCCTCATTTCAAACCAGTTCGCCAAAAGAGAAGGGCAATGACAGGGGAACGATATCTAGCATTAAAGGAAGAGATAGACAAGCTTCTAGTTAACAAGTTCATCAGAGAGGCTTATTACCCGACCTGGGTTGCCAACCCTGTGCTAGTGAAAAAGAAGAATGGGAAGTGGAGGACTTGCATCGACTTCACCGACCTGAACAAAGCATGCCCCAAGGATAGTTTTCCCCTGCCAAGGATAGACCAGCTCGTGGATGCTACAGCTGGCCACGAGCTCCTGAGCTTCATGGATGCGTATTCGGGATATAACCAGATCCCAATGAAGCCCGAAGACAAAGAGCACACCTCGTTCATGACTGATCGGGGTTTATATTGTTACAAGGTGATGCCCTTCGGTTTGAAGAATGCTGGAGCGACCTATCAACGCTTGGTGAACATGATGTTCAGAGAACAAATTGGAAAAACCATGGAAGTCTACGTGGACGATATGCTGGTAAAATCCAAGCAGATAGGTGATCATGTTGCGACCTGAGAGAGATGTTCCAAATTTTGAGGAGCTACCAAATGAAGTTAAATCCACTCAAATGTGCGTTTGGAGTAGCTTCTGGGAAGTTCCTGGGCTTCATGGTCAATAGTAGGGGGATTGAAGCGAACCCCGAGAAGATCAAAGCACTGATTGACATGAGGTCGCCTACCAGGATGAAGGACGTACAGAGCCTCAATGGCCAGGTCGCAGCATTGAGCAGGTTCATTTCGAAAGCTACAGATAAGTGTATTCCTTTCTTTGACATTCTAAAGAAAGCCAAAAGCTTCGAATGGACTGAGCAATGTGAAATAGCCTTCCAGCAGTTGAAAGAGTATATGGGACAAGCTCCACTTCTTTCCAAACCCAAAGAGAAAGAAAAGCTGATTCTATACTTGGGAGTGTCGCAGCAAGCTCTGAGTGCCGCACTGGTGAGGGAAGAAGAAAAGACGCAGCTTCCAGTCTATTATGTGAGCAAAAGATTGCAAGATGCCGAAACCAGATATTCGCAGATGGAGAAACTGGCTTACTGCCTGGTGATCGCATCAAGGAAGCTACGACCTTATTTCCAAGCTCATACTATCGAGGTCCTCACCAAGTACCCGTTGAAACAAGTCTTGCAAAAAGCAGATACCTCAGGTCGTTTATTGAAATGGGCAGTGGAGCTCGCACAGTTCGATATCCAATTCAAACCGAGGACTGCTATCAAAGCTCAGGCTCTGGCAGATTTTATTGCAGAGTTTACGGGACCTGCAGATGATGAAGCTGAGTCTTCTGAAGGTCCAGCCTGGGAGCTTTTTGTCGATGGATCATCCAGCGAGCAGAGGGCTGGAGCTGGAGTTCTACTGATCAGCCCTGAGGGCCACAAGATTCTCTGCGCTCTAAGGTTTGGCTTTCAGGCAACAAACAATGAGGCCGAGTATGAAGCACTGCTCGCTGGACTACGCTTAGCCAAGGAGATGCGAGCTGAACATTTGAAAATCTTCAGTGACTCACAGCTCGTCGTTGGCCACGTAATGGGAGAGTATCAGGCCAGGGGATCAAAAATGGCCCTCTACCTCCAAAAAGTACACGAGCTGCTGGGTGCGTTCCAAAGGTACGAGATGAAGCAGATCCCACGAGCTCAGAACTCACATGCTGATGCACTAGCTCGCCTCGCAACCACGCGAGATGCAGATTTCCTTGGGGCAATCCCAGTTGAGTTCCTGCCAGCTCCAAGCACAGAAGAAAAGAATGTGACGATGGCCATATCCGTGCAGCCTGATTCTTGGATGAGCCCTATTCTCGAATACTTGCAGGGTGGAAAGCTGCCCAATAACAAGCTAGAAGCCCGACGTCTGCGAGCTAGAGCAGCCAGGTATTGCATCTATGATGATGCACTGTACAAAAAGGGGTTCACAGCACCGTTATTGAGATGCATTGATGGCCACGAATGCGAAATAGTGCTAAGGCAGATACACGAAGGCCACTGTGGGAATCATGCTGGGGGGCTGTCTCTAGCTCAGAAGGCACTTCGCCAAGGCTTCTACTGGCCCACCATGAGGCAGGATGCCATCAACTTAGTGAAGAAATGCGACAAATGTCAAAGGTTTGCTCATATTCCACGAGCTCCACCAGCTTACCTCCAACAGATGGTGAGCCCGTGGCCCTTTGCGATCTGGGGAATGGACCTGATCGGACCCCTGCCAATGGCACGTGGAAGATGTAAGCACGCAGTAGTCGCAGTAGATTATTTCACAAAGTGGGCTGAAGCGAAAGAACTTGCTGAGATCTCCACTACAAAGATTGAAAAATTCGTGTGGAGCAACATTATTAGCAGATTCGGGGTCCCACAGCAGATCGTGACAGACAATGGGACTCAGTTCGCCAGTGACCAGTTTCTTAGGTTCTGCAACGACCTCAAAATTATTAAAAGTTTCTCAGCAGTAGACCACCCACAAGCCAATGGCCAAGTGGAAGCTGTAAACAAAATTATCAAGCAAACCCTGAAGATGAAACTGGAAGCCAAGAAGGGAGCGTGGGTAGACGAGCTCCAAAAAGTACTATGGTCTTATAGAACCACAGCTCGCAGCTCCACTGGCGAGACCCCATTTTCAATGGTGTACGGATCGGAGGCTATGATCCCAGCTGAGTTTGAAGTCACCTCGCAAAGAAGAGCGACCTTCAATCCAAATGACAATAATCAGCTACTGGCAGCAAACCTGGACCTGCTCGAGGAACATAGGGAAACCGCTAGGTTAAAGGTAGCTGTCTATCAGCAGAGAATAGCGAGGTACTATAACAAGTATGCTCGCATTCGCAGATTCAATGTAGGAGACTTGGTCCTACGCCTTATCCTACCAGGAGCCCGCAAGCCAAGTGACGGATCCTTAGGCCCGAATTGGGAAGGACCGTACGTTGTCAAAGCAGCCTTGGGAAATGGAGCTTATCGCTTAGTTAATGTAAATGGAGCAGAAGTTCTCCGAGCTTGGAATGCCGAGCATCTCCGCCCCTATTATCAATAAGTTTGTCATTATCTGGATTGATTATAAATAATAGCTCCATTCTCCCCCTGTTTTTGATTCAACATACCAGGCTAACGGGCTCCGAGCTCAACAGCGTAAGAACAAGCTAATGAGCCTAAAAAGCAGGCGAGGTGACGACCCCTGCATAGCTCGCTATAAATAAAAAAGAGTCTAAAAAGCAAGTGACTAAGTGTCCTTGCATAGCTCGCCTAATGAACCTAAAAAGCAGGCGAGGTGACGACCCCTGCATAGCTCGCTATAAATAAAAAAGAGCCTAAAAAGCAAGTGACTAAGTGTCCTTGCATAGCTCGCCTAATGAGCCTAAAAAGCAGGCGAGGTGACGACCCCTGCATAGCTCGCTATAAATAAAAAGAGCCTAAAAAGCAAGTGACTAAGTGTCCTTGCATAGCTCGCCTAATGAGCCTAAAAAGCAAGCGAGGTGACGACCCCTGCATAGCTCGCTATAAATAAAAAGAGCCTAAAAAGCAAGTGACTAAGTGTCCTTGCATAGCTCGCCTAATGAGCCTAAAAAGCAGGCGAGGTGACGACCCCTGAATAGCTCGCTATAAATAAAAAGAGCCTAAAAAGCAAGTGACTAAGTGTCCTTGCATAGCTCGCCTAATGAGCCTAAAAAGCAGGCGAGGTGACCACCCCTGCATAGCTCGCCAAATATTCTAGGAAACCCGTTATTTATACTTACAAAAATTTTGTTAAGTGTCGCTTTTATTATTAACAAGTTTTGGGTTCATTGATTATCAGCCCGCAGGAAAAATGAAGAGCATTGGCCTGAGAAACATTCAACACAGAAGAAATGACGAAAGGAATTTTCATTAAGTAATTGTAACTGATTACAAATTGAAAATTTAAAAGAAATACATAAGAAAGAAAACAAATTGCTAGTTCGCAGCAGGAGGATCTGGAACAGCCGGAGGTTCTGGATCAGCGGTGGATGGGGCAGCTTTTGATTTGAAATCCTCAATAGTTTCAAGCCCTATGTCCCCGAAGATAGAGAAATCCATGTCTGGATGGGACATCCACAGTGTGTAGAGGAAATCACGACCTGTTCTTTCCTCAGCCTCATCCCTTGCATCCGCGACCCGCACTTCCAGTTCCTGAGCAGCTTGATTTCTGAAGGCCGTTAGATCCTCGAAGGCATTATCAGCGAGACGGTTGACAACCTCAGCCTCTTTTTTCATGTCTACGATTTGCTGCTCCGCAGCCTCAGCTCGCTGAATGGCCTCCCCCACTTGTTGCCTCAGCACCTCAGCTCGATGCTCAGCTTCCTTCGCACGGTTATCCGCGGTTGCAGCCTCCTCAGCCCGTTTGGTTGCGGCCTCCTCGGCGCCTTTAGCTACAGCTTCCATCTCACCAGCCCGCTTACTGGCCTCCTCGGCCTGCTTCTCGGCAGTTTCAGCTCGCGCCAGAGCAGCATCAATCTGACGATGAAGCACTTCAATCTTCTCTTCTGCAGCTGAAGCTCGCTGTTCGTCCAGTGCGGCCTGTTGCTCAGATTGCCTCAGATCTTCTTTCACCTTGAGCAACTCATCCTTTAGCAAAGCATGCTCATTCTCCATTTTCTTCAGGGCTTCCTCAGCTACTTGCCTTGCAGCGTTTGCCTCAGCAATCTGAGCTTCCTGACCCTCTATTCTGCCCGAGGTCATGCGAGCTAAGTCATCGGTAGCCGCCTCCAGGTCGAACTCCAGCTTCCTAATTTCATCCTGGGTATCCCTTGTCTCCCTTCTCCGCTTCATTGCAGCAAGGGCACCCTGGAAAATATGAACAAATTAAGATCCAGTCAAGTAAAGAAATCAGCAGATGAGGAAAAGTAACTTACCAGCATGCAGTGACGAGCCACGAACTCATCCAAGTCCTCGCCCCTAAGGCTCCTATTTTCCAAGACATTCGCATGATTGAGCATAATTGTTGCCCAACTGTCAAGGAAGGAATTTAAGAATCTCCCTCCGGGACCCAGCTCGATGTCTGATGGGGTGGGTGAAGGAGTTCTCGCGCGCTCCGGGAAATCACGTGCATCATTGAAGGTACCACCACGTCGCGACACAACAGTACGCCTAGTCGCATATGTGCTGGGGCCAGCTCGGGTTGCCTCGGGAGCGGCATTTGAAGGAGCATCACCTTTTCCAGGCTGCGAGCTGGAAGTTGGAGGTGACTGAAGACTTGTAAAAATATTGGAAGTGGGCACCTCGCTAGGAGCAGCAGTCGAGGGAGTAGTGGCTCCAGCAGCAACATGCACCTCGCTGGGAGCAGCGGTTGAAGGGGCAGTAGCTTCAGTGACTGCAGGCACTTTGGTGGATACGGCAACTGCAGGAGCCTGGTCCTGACCAGATGGTTTGGAGCGTTTAGAGGGTGCCGCTGGAGTGGCTAAGTCTTCGGCAGGTCGTTTTGCTGGAGGAGCTGAAGAAGCTTGGAATTCAGTAGGACGTGCAGGAGGGGATTTCATGAGAACAAGTTTCCTCCTGTTAGCTGGGAGTTTTGTAGAGGAAGGAGCAGGGGCTGGAGCACGAACTGGGGATAGCAGTGGAGCCCCTGGAGTAGACGTGCGAGGTGGAGAAGAAGATGGATCAGCCTGTGCAGTAGGAGCTGCAGGGACTGGGTCTGATCCTGTCCGAGCTGAAGCAGGAGCAGAAGAAGAACTTTTTCTAGACGCACCTTTTGAAGGGGTGCGAGTTGAAGACGATTTCGCCTTCGTTGGAGTGCGAGTTGAAAACGATTTCGCCTTCGATGGTGTGCGAGCTGAGGATGATCTTGCTTTAGATGAGGTGCGAGCAGGAGCACCTCGAGATGAAGTCTTCCGAGGTGGAGAAAGTGAGCGAATGTTATCCGAGCGAACGTCCTCCTCTGATGATGAAGAGATTACTGGCGGAGGTCGGGAAGTAGACGCATCCTGAACTGAAACCTCGAAAACAAAAGGAAGTCTAGGCTTATCGCTCGTCTTGCCCATATCTTCTCCAGCTCGCAGAAGAAGAGATTCCTTAGAAGGGGCAAGCTTGTAAGCTCTAAGCATGGCATCATCAAATCTGCTGCTGATACCTGCATCGCCTGATTTGGCGAGCTTGCCAAGAGCTCGTTCCTCCCCGCTGCTGAGAGGAAACTCGTCCATCTTCAGCTCTGCACAGCAAATGATCAAAGAAAAATGATAAGTAATGGAGATGCAAAACAAAATCAGCTCGCTTAAACCTTCTTATGAGTACCTGGTTTCAGGGCGAAGCTGAAGTTTCGGAGATCTGAAAGAGATGGGCACGAGATGTAAAACCAGCTCGTCTTGTACGGCCCGACGTTGGATTTGCCTTTTGCTTCTCCCTTGGGCAAAAGGTCTTTGTATTGTGACTGACGGGCTGTGAGATAATAGATGCCGTCCGGTTTCTCTCCATCTCCCGCAGCCAAGGCCTTGAAAGAGTAAAACTCCTGGATGATCCTCGGTGTGGGGGCATGAAGGCCGTTCCTGTAGAAGGCTATGGCCAGCGAGATCAACTGGGTGTAAGAATTCGGAGTCAGTTGGAAGGGTGCGAGCTTGACTCTGTTCAGAAATTCGATCAAGAACGGTGGAACGGGGAACCGCAACCCCTGCTCAAGATGTTGGGTGCTAACAGCGATGAATCCCCTGGGTGGATAACACGCATAATTGTTGGAGTCAGGCAGCAGTATGCGACAACCAAAAGGGATGTAGAATTGCTTGACAAGTCCCTCCACCTCAGGACGCTTCAACGATGTGGGATGACGAGCGAGTGCTGCGCGAGCCTCTCTCCCCTGAATGGCATGAGCTCGGGCTTTGTCATGTTCGCGAGCTTCGTTGCTTGGGATCATTCCCTTGCGAGTACCACTTGAAGACATCTAAAAATGAAGAAAATAAATGAAAATATATGTATCATTGCAGGAGCAACAATGGTGATAAAGCATGATGAGCCCAAGATAGAAAGTTTGAAGAAAAAGAAGTCTCACCTTGAATCGTTGATAAGTAGAAGAACGACGAAGAAGACTGAAGATCTCGTAAAAAGGCAGAGAGTTCTGGATGTTTGAAAGCTTGAATACTTGTTTGCTTCGAGTGAAAGTGATAGGTGAAAGAAGAAAATGAAAAGGGTCCATCGGTTTATATAGACAAGCAAGCATGAGTCCTAACCATCAGATCTTTGGGAAATGTAACCGTCATAGATCTGACGGTGCAGCGTAAAAAGAGGCTTTGGAAATCATGCGGCCGTCGGTTGAAGGACGTGCGCATTAAATGTGCGAGTAAAGGACGTGCAGACGTCGCTTCAGTTACCTTCTGCATGATCGCCACGTGTCGCAACTGAAAAGGTGGAATTTGAAAGTGCACAGAGGCGGTTATAGAAAGTAAGCGTGCCAGGGAAGCAACTTTTACCAGCAAATTAAAGCTCCCAGCTCGCTGAAGCGAACTGAGAGCTGGGGGGCTAATGTTATGCCTATTTTTTGGACTCAGTAATTGGGCTGGTACAAGTCCAAATTAGGCCCATTTGAGACCCAATAAGAAGGCCCAATAAGGTCAACGAAGTCGAAGCCCATCAGACGAGGCCCAGTGTTGACTCCAAGACCATCAAGACTTCCAGCTGGCATCAGCAGACCCATAAATACAGCCAGGTCACAGCTCGCCGCTTGCGCAGCTCGCTTCTAAGCGAGCTCGAGCTCGAAACCACCATAACGCGTCAGCTCGCTCAGACACGTGATAAGCACAATATCTTCCAGAAAAGGCAGTTACCAAGTTCAATAGTGATTCTCTCTCCAAATATGGCAATTGCCCAATCAAACCATGATTTCCTCGTCAGACATGGAGATTAATTCAAATTCAAATGCAAGTCATCATTATCTTGAGATAAATATAGCAATTCCCTAATATTATCTAAATATATTAGGAAGCATAATTAATTTATAATTCTTTTCCTTATTTTTCCCAATTGTTTAGGGAATGTAATTAATTCAGGATTCTTTTCCTGATTTACTTCAACTAGAATTGCAACTCTTCTTCCCCTATAAATAGGGATCGAAAACATTGTAACAGATATATATAATATTCAATAATATACTGTCACTCTGCAGAATTTGAGAGATAGACAGTCGTGGACGTAGGCCTTTATATTGCCGAACCACGTAAAAGCTTGGTGTTCCTCGTTCGATCCTGTATTTCTATCTTTGTCCTTTCTTGGTTTTCGTGTTTTCTCACATTGATTGCAGGTATTGGGCATTGATTGCTCGTCGACTGAAAATCAACGTCGACAGTTTGTATTTTCTTGCAACGACCTCCCCTCTTCAAACAACATAACCTAGGTTGACCATCAACATTAAGTTCATTAAGGGTATTATGGTCATTTTTATTATTTTCATTTTTCCTTTAAAAATTATATTATTTAATAGGTTAACGGTGGAGATCCATTTAAAATAATTTAAAATTTTAAAAATTATAAAATAAATTAAAAATTAAATAATTTTAAATTTTAAGAATAATTAAAAGAAAATTTAAATTATAAAATATAATTTTTTTAAATGAATCTAAATTGTCCATCTTGAAGATAGACGATCAAGAGTCAATTTGTAAAAATAAAAAAAAAAACGTTGAAGATGGCAGTGGAGTTTGGATTTCTGCCATCCATCTCCATCACCATCTTCAACCTCTTCTCTCTCTTGAACTTCATCTTAAATCAACAACCTTTTTATCTTCAACTTCAATCAAACCTAGGTCACATATTCATTAACATTAGATTCAAAACTCTAAAAAATTAACAAAAATAACTCAAACGATGAAGATCTTCATTTGGGCTCGAAATTTTCATCTAGGTTTGATCAAACCTAATCGAAGATGAAAATTTCAGTTTGAGAAACCAAGATATTGAAAACCTAGGTTCATTTGAGCCAAACCCTTCATTATCAACCACCAAACACAATCTCAGCCACCTATTCTCCACAACTCCTTCGCCAATGTCCTCTTTTGTTCCTCCTCCAACGACTTCAAGAGCCATTACTTTGCCATTGACAGCGATCTCCTTAGAGTAGTCAACAGAGACATTTTTTGCAGTTTTCTCAGAATGAGGGCTTTTGAAGGGTTTTCTCTTCTTTTCTCTGCATTTGAAAGGACTGATTAGTTCTTGATGGAGGCAATCTGGATAACTTGTTTAGTAGTATTATTTTTTCTTTTTATTAAATATTATTTTAATATTTTTAATTATTTTTTACATATTATTTTAATTTTTTCCACTCACTAGGGTTAACACTGTCATTCGACAAGCTAACAACTATCCAGGGGTATTTTGGTTTTTGAACTCGTTTTAGACGGTCAAACATATTTACTAACAATTAAATTAGTCATGTCATTAGTATAAGGAATGATGCTATAAAAAAATACAAATGTTGTTCACGCCTATTAATAACCAAACATCAGAGGCAATAGGTTATTTACTTGTTGTGTAAACTCCCTCTCCTTCTTAATATACATATTATTGATTTTTTTTTTCTTTCTATTATATGTTTTGATCGAAATCAATAACGATAGGTAACTTTTAACACAATGAGGAACATTCACTAATCTTTGAGTTATCACAAATCTTGTCTAAAGTTTGTCAAAAACAGTTTGGTATATCTGTTTGCATCTAATCAATTAGCTTGAAAGTACCATGAACCTCTTTTATGTTCTTATGTTTATTGATGAAGGCTTTCAACTTCAACGTCCAACATTTATCTCGGAAAGAAAAATTTAAAAATGATAAAAAAAAAAAAAAAAAATTAAAGAACAATCCCAAAAATTCAACTCTCAAATATATATCCAACACTAACGGCTGCATACTTATTATTATTATTATTATTATTTAAAAAAACGGTGGGGGGGTGGCGGGGGCAAGGGTCGCTGGCGGCGGCATGTGGGGTGGGTGCGGGGCGGTGGGGTTTGGGGGAATGGATCTGTCCAATTTCATCGCAATTTTCATTCTAATTAATTTAATAAAATTTTATCACTATTTTCTTCAAGTACATTGAACTTGGGGCCATTAATATTATTGTTCTTCTTCCACTTCCTTGCACATGTAGCTAGGCACATACCTCATTTATTGTCCCCTTAATTAATTCTTCTGATCCAAAATTATTAATCTGTTTGAAACTTATCACCAAAATCCAAAGAAATAAGAAATAAATTACGCACAATAAGAAAAAAAAATCAGAAAACCAATCGTGACCCATGTGATGGACGTAATTGAAGTTTCCGGAGAAATCAGTTTAAAAATAAAAAATCAGACCGGTTTCAAAAAAAAAAAATCAGACCATATAATTCAATAGGATACTTCATGTTTGTTTGTGATTACATTCATATATTCAGAACCTTAACTTCATGTCCATTGTGTAATTGAATAAAATAATCTTGAAATACAAAGTGATAATGTTATTTGATAGCTTAAATCAGAGTTAGGATTTTGAAGTAGGGAGGGCCGGAATAAAAACTATACAATAAATTACCTATAGTAAAATAGGTATGTATCAATATTTTTAAATTGTGTTTTAAAAAACTAAATGTAAAATAATTTAGTGTTAAATAAATATAAACTACAAAATAAATTAGTTATCAAGTTAAAATCAAATTGAAATTGAAAATTTTGGTAACCAATACAAGAAAAGAGACAAAAGATATATAAAGAGCAATTTTTTTTTTTTTTTAAAAAAAACCAATTTGTTTCTGGACTATTACGAGGCGTTCTTGAAGGAGAATAGAAGTATAGAACTCAAAGTTATGACTTCAATAAACATAACATTATACTAACTTCATTTTATAAAATCAATTAGCTAGATTTTAAAAATGGTGCTAAATTGCTTCTAAACTTTCTCTCAGATTTATCTCTACACTAGCATCCCCTCCCCTGCCAGAGAGGGGGTTCTCCTCCTCTCCAATAGGTCTTTCTTTCTTTTATATTTATTGTTTTGTTTCCAATAATCCTTCCATATAAATATGTGAAGTACTTTTCCACTTAGATCTAAATTTATGGTAATCTCTCTGTTCTACTTAAATCTAGATAAGTGGTGATTTTTAGTCCACCTAGAATTCAATCTATGGTGGTTTATGCTCCCCTTGATATTGGGTGCTTAGGGTTGTTTATTTTATTTTCTTGTTTTTTTGTGTGGTTATACTATTGATTCGAATCACCCAAGGACTAGATCTAGAAGTCTACGGCTTCTAGTAGATGTTATACAGAAGATCAATCGATACATCAATTGGAAATACCTATTGTGGTGGTGAAGAGTTTGATGAACGAGTCGAGAAAAGTTTCCAATAGAGCTCTAAACTGGAGTGCTTTGAAATGCCTATGGTTTTCTTATGCACTTTTTTCTGCATGTACTTCAATATTTTTATGGTTATGTTTCAATTTTTATGATAGATCAATTTGTACTGAATCTATTTGAAATCACTGAATTGGTTGATGTTTAATTAAATAAATAGTTATTTCTCTTAAAAGAAAGTGCTTAATTTAATTAACTTATGTTGGTGAGGATTTTATATTTCATGTATATATAATTAACTCTAATTAATCACAATTATGTGAGATATTAGGAAATTCAAATGGATAATATTAAGTTGTGTCTTCTACTTCTTTTGGAAGTAAACAAAATAAATATTATATTAATTAAATAAAGTGAGGTGTAAATGAGATTTTTTTTTTTTTTTTTTTAAATATAAGGTTATTTGTCAAAACCAACTTATTATTAAAAATAAATAAAAGATTATAAAAAGAGAACAAGATAGAAAATCCATACGAAAATAAGAACCATTCAAAGAAGGATAAACTGACCAAGGGAAGAGATAGACAGTAGAAGACTTAGTCAAAACCGAAACTTCGCAAAACTATCCTTATAGTTGACCTCATTAAAAAAACCTTATCAAAAAAATCCATTGAGAAAAAAAACCTAGCAAAGAAAAAGAGTGTCCATCTCCCGTGCCAAAATTAACAAAATCGATATTTGCGTTTGCCTAGAAGATCATTAAAAAGAAAATGACACAAAAAATTGAGAGCCATCCACCACCAGGTGGAACAAACAAACGAAGGGGATTGAGAATCTAGCGTATTTGTTATAAAATTTTCGTCACGATAAATATGAGTCACCTGAAATCCATACCATGCAAATAGTGAAGACATTGCTCCTAAGATGATCGCTAACATCACAGAACTTTAGTAGAGCAAGCAAGAAGAAAGATATCACATAAGTAGAATCACTTTCCAACTAAAGTTTTTTCCAATGATACTTTAAAGTATATTGAATGACATGATAGCTGCTGTTAACTCCGTCTCAAAAACATAACTTATTCCTAACAGAATAGCGAAAGCACTCTTAGAGAACCCACGAGAAGTCCAAAAAATTTCTACACAACCAACTAAACCTGGAGACCTAAAAGCAGAATTGTTAATATTAACCTTGATCCATCTCAGTGGAATGATAAATCAAACTATTTCTATAATATGAGGAGCTTTAAGAGGTTGGCCAGAAGCATGAAGCTTTCACAAAACTAATAAATCATCCATTGAGTT
Source organism: Litchi chinensis (assembly GCA_019925255.1). Lineage (NCBI taxonomy): Eukaryota > Viridiplantae > Streptophyta > Magnoliopsida > Sapindales > Sapindaceae > Litchi > Litchi chinensis. The sequence goes on along the minus strand of CM034461.1, from coordinate 27,653,892 downwards.
TTGCATAACTTCAGAACTAAGAGAATTTATCTTTCAAATGAAACGTCGGACAAAAGAAAGAGACACATGAAAAGAATAATACTTAAGCAGAACCATCAATATTAACCTTGACCCATCTCGGTAGAGGGGTAGACCAAACTATCTCTATAATGCGAGGAGTTTTAGGAGGTCGACCAGAAACATGAAGCTTTCACAGAACTAATAAATCATCCACTGAGTTTTGCATAATCTCAAAACTAAGAGAATCTACCTCTCGAATAGAACACCAGACAAAAGAAAGAGCCACATGAAAAGAATGACACTTACGCAGAACCATCAATATTAACTTTGAACATCTCGGTGGATGGGTAGACCAAACTATCACTATAATACAAGGAGTTTTAGGAGGTCGACCAGAAACATAAAGCTTTCATAGAGCTAATAAATCATCCACTGAGTTTTACATAACCTCAGAACTAAGAGAATCTACCTCTTGATTGGAATGCTAAACAAAAGAAAGAGTCACATGAAACGAATGACACTTACCTTTGAATGTGGCAGAATTTCAAGTAACACAAATAACCTAAAAAAATGGATGTTATAAAATTTCTATTACATTGCATCTAAACAAATGGATGTTATAAAATTTAAGGCTTGTTTGTTTTTTTATCTGAAAATTGAATAATGTTAAAAATTATTGAGGGGTCAATTGTGATTGAAATGTGAAGTCTGAACAACTTTTTTTTTATTTTTTACATTTGAATCAATTGTAAACTTGTCTTCTTTTTTTTTTTAAAAAAAAAAAAAACTAAATTTTTTTGAAAATTAGTAATTGAATATTTTAAACTTTTTAATATTAATTATTATGAAAGTTGATTTAATATAATACAAACAGCTAAAAAATAATAATTTAACAAACTCTAAAACACTTTTATGTATATATTATTCATAATTAAAATATGATTAAAAAATATAATAGAATTAATGATATTTACATATTTAAATATAAATAAATGACCTTTGAATTGAATTATTAAAGCAACTAAAAAAGGAAATATTTAAATTGTAAATTATAGTAGGGAAAATTGTTATTATTGTTAGTTGTTTTTAGATAGTTTTACTTTGTTTGATGACTTAAAAAATAAAAAATAAATAAAAAAATAAAAACATAATAACTGTAATTCAGCACCATTAAGTCATAAATTCAAAAAACAAACTATTCCTTATAAAATTTTATTGGCTTGGACTGCCCAAATAAAATGCAGGCCATTTCATTGGATTTATTGAACTCTTATTCTATAAATTAAAATTTTTGAGTTAACTGTTACGGACACAAAGTTTTCTTGTGGTTTTTGTCATTCATTTAATTCTTTGTTAATTAATTATTTTAATTAAAAAGTAGTTATTTTGTTTAAATAAAATCATTCCAATAATATTATTTTAAAGATTTAGGAAAACTTCTTGAGATTTGACATTTTAAAAACAACTCTCTATAAACGGATTTGACAAACAAAAAAGAAAAGCCTATTTTATATCAAAATCACCTTATATTTTCAAAATTTATTTGAAAAATCCCTAATTGTGTACTAAAATCTTTACCTAAAGAGATTTTTTCATTTAAATTAAAAAGAACAAGACTACTTTTAGAAGGGTCAAAACTTAGGATTTTCGGGTTTTTTTTTTTTTTTTTCCAAATATCCCACATATTATAAATTTAAATTTCTATTTCAATTATTTTTAAGACTTATTTTTCAGTGAGTCTAACCAACTACTAATTTCCATTAAATCAATAATCTTCGTTGATTTTAATTTCCCATTAATTCAATTTGATTCCATATTCTCATAATTTTCTTTTCTAAAAAAATCTTGTTAAATGCTTTGCATGACTCATGTCCTTAAAATGTACTACTAAAACTTACATTTGCAATCTCTAATTCAATTTGGGCAGCCAAAGGCCCAAATGATTTTATGAGGGGCCTATAATTTTTTTGGATCCTATATATGTAACCGCTGAACCATGAAATTTTAATGGTTTTGATTATAAACCAACCTAACCAAAACCCAACCCTACCTCATTTATGAATATCCTGAAGGGAAAAATCGATTTTGGATTTAATGTGGAAATGTGGATTTTAAAAAAATTTTCAAACAAAAATATACCCGATCGATGCTAGTAATAACAATTCAATAATTAAATTAATAAGATCGAATCTTACCTTACATGAATATTGAATTGATCCCTTTTGATTCGCAAATTCTTTACCACTCGATCTTCCTTGCTATGACTCTTCACAAAAGAAACTGTGAAGTTGAAAAACAACAACAAACCAAACATCATAATAATCTCTCATGCTTCACCGTTGATGGAGAACAACAGACCAAATACCTGAACACCTATGCCAGCCATATCTCTATAGGAAGAAATCGTCAACTATCAAATATTCTAAAAACCCTTAGTTACCACCCTTAATATCTAAACACCACAACACAAATATTAGAAAAATAAAAAAGAACTCACAAATAAACACCAAAAAGAACCAGAACACATACACCAGAAAAACTAGAATACAAAAAAGAAGAGAGAGAGAGAGAGGGTTGTTAGCGAGCATTAGAAAAACCAAAAGAAAAAAAAAGGAGGAAGAAAGAGAGAGAGAGAGAGAGATGAAAGCATGAGAAGAAAAAAAAAACAAGAAAAGAGAGAGAATTATCAATGAATACCAGGAAGAACAAGATGAGAGGAAGAGACGAAGGCAAAGAAGAAAAAGAAAAAGAAATAACAGAGGAGTTAAATACACAATACCCCTTTGGGGTTTAATCAAATACAAGCGCATTAATAGTTTTTTTTTTTTTTTTTTTTTTTAACACGATGCCCCTTAATTAACAGTGGACATTGGTCACCGTTAAGAGCTAAAAGGGTAAAACGGTAACTTATATTGGATAGTCTGACATATCCAGTCATATTAAATGCTAGGTTGATATTTTGAATTTTTTAAGGAAAAAAAAATAAATAAGAGATGAAGAGACGTGCAAAGCTTCTAGGCTGTCTGGCACGTCTCTTTTTTTGTTTCATTTTCTTTCAACTCTCTCTTACACTCTCTTACAGTCTCTCTTTCTCTGTAACACTTACCCATCATTCTCTCTTTATTTTTCTCTACTTTTTGTGTTTTTTGCATCAACCAAAACAGGTAAAGAGAGTAACTCGACTGTAACTCATCTTTTTGTCTGATAAACTTCATGTAACTCATAAATTTGTTTGTTTTGTAGAGCATTTTGTGTGGGTTCTGGGTAAGTGGTGGTCGAAGTGGTGCTCCACCATGGCTAGAAGGTAAAAGAAAAAAAAAAATTATTTTGATGATGTTGTATGGTTTTGTGTTTGTACGAATGAAGTGTTTGTTGTGCAAATAGTGCTATTTTTAAGAAGTTGTTGTCAATTAGGTTATATCCATGACATGCAGGTTGTTTGTTTGGTGTGATGTGTGATGTCTGTGTGATTTTGGCACCAAACAAAAAGGTTAGAGTATATATATATATTTATTTATTTATTTATTTGGGTATATTGCATGTGTGATGTTTTGATTGGTGTTTAATTTTGTTGTTTATAAAATCTGTTCTTGATATTTTTTTTTTATTTAAAAAAAAAATCTGTTCTTGTTTGATTTTGTTGTTTGATTTGGTCATTTAAGGATACATATTTTATGCGTTTCTTGATGTTTGGGTTAATTTGTTGAAGTTTGATGCTGGTTCATGGTATATATGTTGAAGCTTGATGGTGGTTGATGATGTTAAAAGTTTGAAATGTATATGTTGATTACTATTATTGTTTATATGTTGATTATTGTTACTGTCATAATATTTATATGTTATTGTTTTGATTACTGTTATTGTTTGAAATATAAATTGTTAACTATTTTGCATGTTCATCTTATGACTATTTGCATAGTTTGTATAGTTTGCATGATTGTGTGAGTTGCATCACTGTTTGCATGTATTAAAATGACCAAAATGCCCTTATTTTTGCATCATTGTATTGTTGTTCATTGTTGATTACTATTATATGATTAAAATGTTCTATGTGCTGTGTTATAATGTTATTATGTTGTTGTTATGTGGTTGTTGTAGGGATTTCAAATTTTCTATTTCTACCACTTTCATGAGTAAGAGTTTTGACATAGGGTCAAGTTCTCGGGATTACATGAATTTAAAATGTTTATAGGATAGTATAATGTTTGCAACGTTAGGTGTTGATTCAGTGTTAGGGGAGAAGTTTTACCAGGAAGTGGTTCTTCCTTGGTGTAATGAGGTTAGGGAAATTAAAAATGAGAGTGAGTTAATGGATGTTATTACCGAGTTTGAGTCAAAGGGAGTCAACAAGCTCCATTTTAATGTTGATTACCTTCCACTACAAACCATACACCCTGATCCGCCATACGAGCCCAACCTAAATCCACCCAACCCAACTGTAATAGAAAGGTCCAACCCAACATCACCAACTTGGCCCAATCAAAGTATACCAACTAGGCCTAACCCAACATCACCAACCAGGTCCAACCGAAGTACACCAAACAAGCCCAACCTAACATCACCAAACAGCCAACCTAACCTAACCTAACCCCACCAAATAGCAAACCCAACCAAAATACACCAAATAGGTAGCCCATCACTCCAACTGAAGAAGAACAGATTCTGATTTCTGATTCAGAATCTGTTCCATTTGATGATGACAGTGATGATAGTTAGAAGAAAGACTTTGGCATGGATGGTGTTGATTTTGAGAGTGAAGAGAGTGAGAGCGAGATCAGGTTGGCTGATGGTCTTGAACAGTCTGAAGATAATCATGTTAGGGTTGGTGGAAGTGACATAGATCAACTATCTAATATTGACGAAGATGGGGTTAATGAAGTTTCATTCCATGGTAGTAGTAGTGATGAGGAGGTAGCTTGTAGACTAACCAATGGGGTAGCATTCTCTGTAGGAGCAGATGGGAAAATTAGGTTGCATAAGGGTTAATTGTTCATCAATTTTAAACACTTTAGAGAGGTGATAGTGAATTATGCTATCCAAGAAGGTTTTAGATTGAATAGAATTAAAAATGAGAGGAAGGTCATTCTGTGTCATTGTAAAGCAGAGGACTGCCCTTGGAAAGTGCGTGGTCTCCAACATTAGATAGGATCACTTATCAAATTAAGACCCTTAATGATGTCCATAACTATCTATCTCTTAGTAAGAACAATCTAGTGACAAGTAATTGGATTGGAAAAACCTTTGAGAAGTTTATCAAGTAAAACTCATCCATTAGTGCTAAAACTTTAGGGCAGATGGTGCTTAGATAGTATAGGGTACATGTTCCAAGGTACACCCTTAACAGGGCAAGAAATTTTGCCTTGAATATTGGGAATGAGGATCACAAGTTGAGTTACAAAAAATTGCATAGATATGGGCATATACTTTGGGAGAGGAACCCTGGAATTGCTACTTATGTGAGTGCACTTAGGTTAGACCTAGATCCAAATGTCCCAACACATTTTCAAAGGTTTTTTCTTTCATTTCAATGTCAAAAAATGGGGTTTATAGAAGGTTGCAAACTCTTCATAGGCTTGGATGGATGCCATTTAAAGGGTCCTTATGGAGGGGTTTTATTGTGTGCAGTGACTATAGATGCAAATTATGGTGTGTATCCTCTGGCAGTTGGTGTGTGTGAGCTGGAAAACACAGAGACCTGGTGTTGGTTCATTCAGTTGTTATATGATCACATCAGTCAATATGACAATAGAAAGGTTTGTTTCATGTCTGATTGACAAAAAAGGATTGAGATAGCATTAGGTGAATGTTGGCCAAACAGTAGAAACAGGTTCTGTGCAAGACATATTCTACAGAATATGTTGAACAAATTTAAAATTGACTACCTTAAGGACCTGTTTTGACCTGCTGTTAGGAGTAGGGGTAGGCACAAAAATATGGAATCGATCCGAACACCCTGATCCAGTCTGATCGGTAGGTATTCGGATCGGATCACATGTTCAAAAGTAGGGTGTTCGGATCCTCACTTGTGAAAATACCATGTTTCACGGATCAGATCGGATCAGGGTATCCAAAACCGATCCGATTCGTGAACCCGTGAACCATACATACGTAATTTCATATGCCTCTATATAAAGTCCACGTAATTTGTTGTTAGTAGCCGGCAAAGGAGATATTGCACGTGTTTGATGTTGAGTAATTTGTATGAATGTTTACAAATTTGGGAGATATGTATTACAATTCACGAAAGTACACCAATAAGATATCTCTATTTATCTTTTTATCATAAGTTGAAATTGAAAGTAGGTGTTCTGATCCGGTCCGATCCGGTCTGATCCGCAAACTAGGTGTTCGGATCGGATCGGTTCCTTCTCCTTGATGGATCATGTTCGGATCCAAAAATTACGATCCGCGAAGTTACCATGTTCGGATCGAATTCGGTTAGAAGCAATCCGAACATGGTGTTGCCTACCCCTAGCTAGGAGTTCTAATGATGTTGCTTTCATTGAAGCAATGACTAAAATTAATGAAGTGTCCCCTGCTGCATGTAAGTATCTTATGGACATACCTTTACACTTGTGGAGCATAAATGTTTTTGATCGTGACACCAAAACTGACCATATAACCAACAATATTGTGGAATGTTTCAATGCTTGGTTGAATGAATCTAGGGAGTTGCCTTTACTATCCATGTTAGAAGTCATTAGGAAAAAGTGCATGACCCGAATTCGAGAGCGTTATGAGAGAGCACTCACTTAGGAGTGTACTGTAGCTCCAAAAATTTATAAACTATGTCGAAAACATCAAACTCAAGCTAGGCACCTAGATCCTTTGAGGTGTGGGGAATGAGAGTTTGAGGTGATGGATGACAGAAGACAATTTGTTGTGCATTTAGATGAGAAACTGTGTGAATGTGGTCTGTGGGCAGTTAGTGGTGTTCCTTGCAAACATGCCATGACATGTATTACCAAACTTAGACTTGATGTTGCCCAGTTTGTTGATGAGTCCTTGAAGAAGGTAGCATACTTGAAGACCTATTCTCATATCCTTCACGTCATTCCAAATGAGGCACCATGGCCAGTGGTTGAAGGTGTAACACTGTTGCCACTTGTAAAGCTCAAAAGGAAAGGAAGGCCTAGAAAACATAGAAAAAGAGGACCTACTGAGCTATCACAGGTGCAACGATCAATAAGGGTCAGGTGTAGTGTGTGTCAAGAGGTTGGCCATAACCAAAGGACATGCAAACAGAATGCTGCTGCAACTACGAAAAAAAAAAAAAAAACATACTCAGGTACAACCTTTATTATGTATAAAACTTATGTCAATTTATTTTTTTAAAAAAACATATTCATTTAAATTGTTTGTTAAACAGGCTAGAACTTCATCTGAGGCTGCTTCCAGACCTATTGCGCTCTCTACTTCTGGACCTACAACTGCAAAAAGGAAGTATAATCAAGTACAAACTTCACTACTTTTGCTGGAACTTCTTATAACTTATTCATTTTTTTTTTTATAAACATAATCATGGACCATTTTTTTTATAACTTATCATTTTCATTGTCATCAAAACAGGCTGGAACTTCTGCTGTTGTACCCACTACTTCTACTGGTGCACCCGCTACTGCAATTACAAGAATGACTCGCTCTAGAACATCTTTTCAAGTACAAACATGAGTTCTTAAATTTTACTACAAGTTGACTTCAAAAAAAAAAAAAAAATCCACTATATTTCATTATTAACTTAGTTTCTAATTCTTTTTCATTGTTGTCATAGGTAGCATTACAAACCACTTCATCTACAACACTAGCACCACAACAACAATCCGTAAGGGTAACCATTTGTATATAAACTATTGGACTGTTGTGTTTGTATATAAACTATTGGACTGTTGTGTGATTCTAAGTTGCGTTGTTAATAATGTGTGTGTGGTTATTAATGTAGGCCCTTTGGTTTGGACCACAGCAAACAACCCAAAATGCATCTAAAATCAGTTTGAATCCAGCTCCATCACCATCTTCTCAGTCATCTCAAGTTCAGCAGTCTTTAAACCTTTGAAGACTGAATGGTATGGTTGTTTATTTTGTTCTTACAAATTGACAGTGTATGTGGTTATGTGTGGTCCATGCTTTTGTTTATACATGGACCTTATTGTTACCTTATTGTTTTTTGGTTGTTTGCGCACTATTGGATTGGATTAAAAGATGATACATACTGCTTTTGATAGTTGAATGATCCATGCTTTTGTTCATCATAGACCTTTTTTTGGTTTGTTCATGCACTGATATACTGCATACTTTTGATTATCATATTTTGTACATAAATCACTATTATGTTATGAACTGATATTATCAACCATGATGGATTTCAATTTCATTACCTCATTACAAGCATACTTACATATTTTGCTATTTTGCTACACTAACCTTGACCAATGACTACAAGCATAGTTACAAAAGTAAAAATAAGACTAATAATATTGATGATCTTGTAGGCATTTAATTGTACTTCTAATTCTCTATTTTTTTTTCAATATCATTAGTAGACCATCGTAACTGTTCTTCAAATAAAATATAATCATGTCTAACCTTGACATTCTCCAAAAATTACCAATGTTATGAACTAAATAACGGTTGAAAGGGAACAAAAAATTAATAAGCAAATGAATTGACCAGAGAAGAAAAAAATGGAGAAATCGAAGAATCAAAAAAAAAAAAAAAAAATTGGAGATATGGAGCTGTTGCCTTCCTTACGCATGAGCTCTCTTTTATAGGCTAACAAAATCTAGTCATTGGCCTTCCAACGGCTTGATTCAACGATCAACATATATATATATTTTTTAATCACAGTAATTAATTAAATGTATAAGGGTAAAATGGTCATAATATTTTCACCAACCCTCCGAGTATCCACTCAAAAAGTTAGCTGCTGAACCTAATCATTACATATTTTTTATAATATTTTTTTGTCTTCTTTTATGGGTAAATCTATCTAATCAGCTCATAATTATAAAGTTAAGGGTATTTTAGTCTTTTAATAGAAAATAACGGTCAACCCTCACATTTAACAGCTGCTGACTGTTAACTAGGGGATATGGTGTTATAAAAATCAAACTGTTTACGCGTTTGTATTTGAATAAATCTTAGAGGGGTATTGTGTATTTAACTCATATGAGAGAGAAGGTTACCAGGTGGTTAGGTAGAGAAAATAAATGACATTTAATTCGTTGAGAGAGAGAGAGAGAGAGAGATATATATATATATATATATATATATGAAAGAAAATAAGAGAAAAAAAATAATAATAATAAGAAATAAGAAAGAAGGGACGTTAGTGGCCGGTTTAGGTGGAGAGCATTTAATGCTCTCTCGTGTGTTAAAAAAAAAAAAAGGGGTAATTACACAAACTTCATGCACAAACATTATGAGACAACTCACAATGGATTTTTTTTTTTTTTTTTTTTTACTTTTTAAATTATCTTAATGTGGTAATTTGTATATATTTATTTTATTACTGATAGCTTATATTTCATAATAAAATAAATTAAAAAATCTAATAATAAAAAACAGTTTGATAACTGTTTAAAAAATCATTAACAATTTAAAATTTTTACTCATGTGCTATAATAATTGGACTATTGGTTTCATATTGCCATTGAAAAGCAATGCTAAAATATCATGACTATTATAAACAATTGATGGTTAATAATTTGGTATTTGTAACTAAATTTCATTAGACAATTTCATTTTTTTTTTCCATTTTTCAGGTAAACTTAAAAAATTTTATTTTGTATATTTTTTCTCATTTCAAATCTTCTTGGAATCATTTGTCAAAAAAATAAAAATAAAACCTTCTGGAAATCAAGTGGAACTTTATAAGAAAAATAGAAGGTGGATGAGTTAGGATTAGGAATGAATGGCATCAAAGAGTTGGGAGCAAAAATCAAGTAGAACTCTTTATATCAAAGATTTAATTATTATCATACTATTATTACTTAAATAACAGGGGGATTAACTATAATTCTTTACTTCAATTATTATCATAAGATTTAACTGTATCTACGATACGTTTAATTTAATTATAAGATAAAAATGAAAATTCAATACATTTTTATCCTATAGATTTATAAAAGTTAGTGATCATAAGAAGATCATAAGAATTACATCAAACATTTTATACCTAGTAGAGATTAATTACATAAACAATTAAAATAAAAAGAAATCTTATTTACAATTAAACTTATAATTATTATTTATGATATATATATATATGATAATAATTTAAGTAAAGGGATATTGTTAATCTAAAGTTAAATCTAAATATCTACTCATATAAATTATAAATAATGATATTTAATTATTTTAACCTTAAAACTTTTTATTTTTTTTCTGAAACTATTTTAACCTTAAAACTTATTTATAAGAAAAAAATAAAAATTTAAGCACGTGCAAGTCCAAACTAGTTATATATAAAAGAGATTTTTTTTTTTTTTTTTAAGAGAATATATAAAAGAGACTCATACAACATTAATCAAATGAGAAATTTATGACATATGACATAATTTTAAATAGTTTTGATATATACATCCAAAACATTGGAAATATTCTCTTTATATATGGTTAATTGCAGGCATGATCTATTTGAAGTACGATTGTGGTAACCTGACTTATGGGTTACAAATCGAATCAACCCGACATCAAAAGAGTGATGACATGGCAAAAGCTGCAAAATGCAATTGCATGCATCACTTCATTATCAGATGGTAACGACATCGTCTCTTACTTTCCAAAAGTTATGATGTGTTCGACTAACTGATTTCTCGATTGTACATAAAACGACGTTATATAAACGAGAGAACATGCGTTTCTTGTAATCACTCGCTCACTCTGGTTTCAATTGTAAAATGTTTCTATGATAAAGTTGGTTGTTCGGAACAACATTAATGGTGTACCAACATGAGTACCTTTAAATTAATTTTCAGAGTATTTATTTCAGTCGTTTCTTTCATTTAGTTTATTGGGCAATTATGAATGATAAACCGGCATTTGATTAACATTTTGGGAGTTAGAAATGGAATCAAAATGTTGCAATAGTAGAAAGTGCAAACATAACTAGCAATTGTTTTGTACCTAAAAATCCTCGCTTGGAACTTGGAAGTTGATTGCACTAATATTAACATGTAGCATTAGATTATCGAAAACTCATATAAAGCTCAAATCAACGGAGAATTAACAGTCCATCTATATAAATTTACATCGAAAGCCCTTTGACAGCTAGTTGACATGAAAACTGCCTCAGGCAACCTTAACATTCTTAAGAACTAATGCACGCGGATTTCAGCTTGACAATGTTTCATTTCCTTGCCAATTCACAAAATAATGCATCAACTTCAAATGTTACTAACTTAAAGAGTAGAAAAAGTAACAACGTTATGTCTCTAGCTGTTTAAATTTGAGTAAGTTGAAAACAATAAACAAATGCAATCATTGCTGAACCAAACAGCAGATTGCTTCAATATATAAACCGGTAGATTAACCCCTTAAGTCCCGTTGCCACAGCTAATTTGCATACACTTCTGCATTTCGATGTCAATCATAGCAACTCCTGTTTTAGTCTACCGGAACCTCAACTTCCATCTTTAAACCATTGTTTCCAAGTATCTGCACGCAAGGCAGGACGGATTTCTTGAACTATGCATAAGTTTCAAGAAAACAGTAGCTTATGTAATAATTTAAAATTATGAACATCATGGTACTAGAGGATGTTTTTTCATCAGTTCTGCAAGAAGATCGTGTTTTCATTTACTATTTGACATTCAATATCAGGACAACAATATTCTGAACGCATGAACTTGACTAAGGAACGATAACACATAACAAGATCTTATCACAATGCATTACAAAGCAACTGAAACTTAGAAGACAGAAATCCAATAGAAAGGAAGTATCTAAAACAGCAACATGAGACTAATTACAAAGGGATCAATATCTTCATGGAAGGACAGATGGATACAGAAGAGGTAGACAAATGCCTCTACATTCGTGATTAAGAATAACAGTTTAAGTCATAAATCATGTTTGCAACAGAATGGGCATGACGGAGAATAGGAATAGTATATTTTAGAGATTATAAGTTTATTAGAATAAGATTAATTTATGATTTACTAGGATTTTAAGTTAATGTTGATTGATTAGAGAAATAGATAGATAGAGAATTAGGATTAGGAGAAGATAGAAATTAGCGGAAAATGGGGGAAACTATAGAAAAGAGGGTGGTAAACCAGAGGAATAGAAAGAGGAGAAATTTAGGAGATTAAATCAAATATAATTTTATTAATCAGATCATAGATTGCCATACAAAAGAAATATATGCTTCTTTTAACAGTGGCCAAAAGACAACAAAGAAGACAATAATCAACCTTCTAAAATGAAAATATTTAAATGGAAATCAAATACGTAAATCAGTCAATCAACATAAAATTATTTCAAGCAATCAATTAACATTAGATCATACCAATCAATCAATTAGATCATGCTATTCAATCAATCAATCAACATAAAATCATGACAATCAATTATAAAAATTATGCTAATCAATCAATCAACATTAAACTTAAAATCCTAATCAAATCATGAACTAACCTTATTCTACTAAAGTTTTGATCTCTAAAATATGCTATTCCTATTCTTCATCAAGGTATGAATTATATCAGTTTTGGAGGCACATGATGAATATTAAGATGAATTCAGACTATGTTCATGAAATCAGTATTTGAGACTGTCGTTTGACAAAAGCAGTAACTGTTTAGGATTTAGGGCAACAAAGTGGTTGCCATCTATAGATTTATGAGATTTGAATGTGAGAAGGCCAAAATTTAAGCACTTCACTTGTTTACAAAACCCTCTGCCTTAAACAAACTTGCAAGATTTTATATATAAGATGTCAAACTCAAGTACCAAGAAAGCTATATAAATTTATCTCTTTCCTATAGGAGGATATTGTTGTTAGAAAGTAATTGATGGTAAAATATAGGAAAAAAGGAGTAGCTGAAGGACCCAAATAGTTATATACATAAGGTCACAAAAAGAGAGACATAACACCATTTCAAAATTCACATATCCTCGCATAGCAATAATCATAATCAATACCAAAAGTAACTCCTATGTTGCTACTGCCTTTTATGATAGTTATAATGGCATGTTAAAATACCTTAACAAAGTCTGCTAAAACTATCAAAGAATCCTTTGTGTAGCCTGCCTCCTCAAGAACATCGGTCAGAACTTGCTGTACAAAACACAAAAATACATCCACATCGTATCATATCTCAAACAACATTTTATTCAATCACAATATTATAACATCATTCAGCACGTAATTTGAATTTTAAAAAAAAAAAAAAAGAAAGGAGCTCAATGAGAAGGAAACATTTCAATTCTTCAACACTGAACTTATCAATCCAATGGAAAAGAGCTCCCAAAAATGTCTCAATACCCTGAAGTGAAAGCAATCTGGTCTTATTCTAAAATCACTGTAAACAAACTAATAGAGGGATGCAAAATGATCAAGATCGAAACCAACCTCTCTCTCTTGCTCGGATATAAAATGTCCAGTCAAATCACGCAAAACATCCAACATGTCATTATAAGTAACCTTGCCATTACCATCCGAATCATACACCTTAAATATAACTACAATTCACACAAACACCGAAATGAACATGAAAACAGGAAATTATTCGAAACATTAATTAATTTTAAAAATAAATAATAACAATAATTAAGTTAAAAAACAAATTACATTCAATTTTCTGTTGCAAACTGGCGCGTGGACTAAATGCGGACAAAAACGCCACAAATTCCTTGAAATTCAATCCGTCTAGCATCCTCAACAACCTCTAATGATTCAAATTAAATAATCAAATACAATAAAACATAAAATAATAATATTAATAATACTTTAAAACAAAAAAGGCAAAAATTGGAACCTGAGAGAGAGGATTGACGGCGAATTCCGGTACGGAGAGGAACTCATCAGAGGAGATGAAGCCGACGTTGCTGCGGTCCAGCTGGCAGAATCTCTGGTACAACGAAACGATCTCCTGCTGCGAAACTGTAAGATACACACACGCGCACACACACATCAGTCAAGAAATCGCAATCGAGATCAGAAAAATCAACGACTGAGAAAGAAAGAAAGGAAGAAAGGCATTGAATTACAGGTGTGGTTGCAGTGCACTTGGACTTCTTCGATGTCGTACTGCGTCAACATCGACGACGTGTTGCCCATGGCAAGCGCGACGCTGATGGAGATGGAGACGAGCGATCGGGCGCAGGGAGAGGGGTACTTGTTAGTCAGTTAGTTAGTTAGCTTAACGAATGGAGATGGAAAGCTTGTCATTGGTTGATTAGGTTGGTTCACCGATCGAGGCCGCGACTGTACGGAATATGATTTCAACGTTTCTGTTTGGTTGCTAGTTTCTGTTACTCCAAAATGGAATAACAATGTCAAGGTCCGGCATGAGGTAATCTCCGTTTAATAACTTGATCACATGAGGGGTACGCCATTGCCGATTATTTCTAGTATAAATCTTATTTTCATCCTTATATCGTGAAAAATTTTATTTTTTTAATTGATTTATAACTCCCATCATCTCTGAAACTGAAATTTTAAAAATTCATAAATTTGATTTCTTTTATTAGTCAAACGTTAATCAAATTTAATATAACTAGGGTTATTTTCATCATTTTAATACACTTATTTGAATTTTAATTAAAATAAAATTTTAAAAAATAAAAGTAGCAAAAAAATATATAGATATTTATTGTTCATTTTAAAGAAACAAAATAGAAATAAAAGATAATAAAAAATAACAAAATATATAAATTAGATGCTAAGAAATAAAATGAATATTTATTTTTTATTTTGAGATAAGAAGTGAAGATTAATATTAAGTTAAAAAATTATTTATAAATTTATAAGAAAAAATAAACCTTGATTTGTTTCGAATTAAATCATACAAACACTAGATTACCGTTCAAACAACGATTTGGGTATAGAACCCAAATCGATGATCTGAATTCAACATAAATAGTTGAATATGACTCGATGAATAGAGTGTGTTCAAATTTAGTTTGACAATATTAGTTGGCTAATGATGAAAATCATTGGCCATGAAGATTGTTGAACCTCTACTAGGTTTTCTTTTTCAAATTTTTTTTTTTAAAAATCTCTTTACTATTCACTAAAAGCATATTTTTTATTTTTGTTTCATTTTTTAAAATTTATTTTTTATTTCATTTAATTTTATAGATTTTTTAAAAATTTATTTTAATTATTTTTAATACTAAATGATAAATTTTTTAATAATTTAGGGATGATGCGAGTTATAAATGAACTGTTCTTTAAAAATAATTTTTTTAAAAAAATAAAAATTTAATTATCTTATTTAATTAATATTATACATTAATTATAATTATTAGATTAATTATAAAAATAATTATTTAAATCAATTCAAATATTAAAATTGATGGATAACTTCGCATGATGAATGTCGTAGCCAAGTCCGAAAACTTCTAATAATAGTAATGGGTAGTAAGCGAGAATAACGTATAAGATAAAACCCGCAGCCAAACAGCATAGAAGCACCAGCTGATCTGCTTCGAGCAAACGCGACAAATCCCAGAGACTGAGACAGATTGAAATTGAAGTCCTTTATATTGAAGTAATCGAAGGTCCATTTCAGTAGAAGCGTCGAAGATGGTATGTCAATGATGCCCTTTGTTTATTTTCTTGTTATTGTTATTATTTTTAGGTTCTTATAAGTGTTTGTGTTAGAATCAACTAATCATGTAAAAAAATTAGTGAACCGCTGGTACCTATGAATGTTATATGTATGTCAAAAAGATCAAATTTTCAGAACTGGGTTAGAGAGAGATCAACTTTTTGTTGGAAATTTGATTAGAACTGGCACCTATCAGTTGTTCATTATAAAGAATTAAAGCTGCTGCCTTTTGACATGCTTTGGACCCTTGATGTATTGACTTTAGATTTTGTTGCTTCTGCTTTGCTGTAATTGTCTTTTTATGGAAAAATGAGTGTGGCGTTAGCCGAGTAGTTTTATTTGCTTTGCATTTGAAGAGAGAATAAGTCTATTTATGAGCTAGTCGGATTACAGTTTGTGCAGCTTTTGGGTTGGATATTGTGACCGAATGAGGATGTCAGATGAGCTTGTGATTGTAAATATTGGGGGGTGGGGGTTTGTTGTTGGGGTTGATGTGTGTTTCAAACTGGAGAATTTTAATCAAATAGTGTAAATGACTTTAAATAACGAGCTCAAAATGTCTTTATAGGTCTGTTTTGTTCTGGGATTGAAATGTAGTAATGTTTGTACAGGCTATGTACATTCGAGTTAAGCGTAGCAAGACCACCTATTTTATCCAGTGTGATCCAACTGAGACTATTCTGGACATTAAGCAAAAACTGCATGTCCTCATTGATCGACCAGTTAATGATCAACGTTTGATTTTGGTGGCCACTGGGGAAGTATTGGAGGATTCAAAGACAGTGGCAGATCAGAAGGTTCTTATATCAATTTCTTAATCTCTTTTCTTTTTTTTTTTTTCCAATCATTATATTTACTCTAGGGAATATTAGCACTCTTATCTCTATTGTTGTGAACTTATCTCTCTAGTGGCACTCTGTAATCATCCATCTTTGTTCCATTCGTGTGTTCAGTATCTCTGGACAATTGACATTGATGATAAAATTTCCCATCTCTTTACAGGTTGAAAATGACGCTGTTGTGGCTCTGACTTTGAGGAAAGGTTGTCTTGCTCATCCTTTTTTTTTTTTCCTAGATTTATTCTTTCTTGGGCCTATGAGTCATACACTAGCTGGATTAGAAGTTATGACTCTGGTTTCTTATGTTACTGTATTTGACTCAAATAGTATTAGTTTGTTTCTTACGTTTATACATAACTAGAAGATACTTTTTCTTTTCCCCCAGATTTGGTCTGTTATGATAGAAACTATTAATCTGTTTCATTCCCATATTGCTATCAATAAGGTTTCTTTGCGAACCAGGCGCTATAATTTTCCTCCCTTTTCTTTTCTCTTTGTTACCTCCCTCTGTCTCTACTTTAGTTGTAGAGTTGGGAAATTAGATTTCAGTTAAAAACTTTCCAAATGATCTGCTGGCTGGAGCAGGTCAATGCTCTTGGTCATAAATCATCTTTAATATTTGCCTTCATGAACCGTATACTGATCCTTAGAAACAAGATATTTGGCATATGAAGGTATTTTCCAAATATGGTTTTCAAAATCTTATTAAGCTTTGTTTTGTTTTCTTCATGTAACTTGGTACCTTGTATGGAACTAGAAAATATGAAAACGATATTTTACCTTCTTGAGGTTTTGTGTTTACATTTTAAGGACTTGAAAGACTAAATAACGTCCTGTATCCATAATTTTTTTCCCTCTATTGTTTGTGTTTTTGGAAATTTGTAAGAAAATTTAACTTCTGATTGGAAGGAATTTGCTATAGGGATGTCTGGACCAATATTCAGGTATCATTCATACCCCGGAGTTCACTTTCAAAGCCAATTTGTTTTTGACATGCTTTGCCCAAATCCCTTAGAACCAAGATTGCAATTGATGGATCCCCTTCATCATCTATGTATTGACTTGAGATTCTCTTATTCGTTATGCAATTCAAATCTTTCATGGTATTTTGAAACTCTCTAAAGTGCCAAATCTTAGTGAAATCAATATCTTATATGTGCCCTAGCTGTGTCTGTCTTTCAGCCGAACCTGCAGTTAAAATAAAATAGGTGTTTGTTTTTGTAATTTTCTACATAAGCAGGGTCATTATGATTGATATGTGCAATCCATTTCACCTTCCTCGCTTGTGACTATATAAGAACACAGCTGATTAAATTTATGGAAGTTGCATTCGAAGTCATGATAGATAGAGTAGTTGTTAAATGTAACCCACTCCCATTTGTGCTTGCTGACTGGACTCTTTGATGATGATTTTCACTTGCTCTCTTCTTATCTTCCAGATGACAACGAGTTTGAGGATATCAATATTGTTCAACCAAATGATTTCTACCAATCTCGCGATGCTGATGGAGGTAATTGGTGAATTAGGACTGAAAAAACTTAACATGTAGGTTGAGTAGGTCACCACTTATCTGGTACACAGCAACTGAGCTGGGCTCGCGGTCAGTTGAGCTTCGTTAATCATTTGTGAACCAAAGAAATGGACTAGAATTCCAAAGAAGACATCGTAGATTGTTAATCAAACTGTCAGCAATTGGAAGTGTTGTAGTGGGAGTAATAGCTTGTGGCATTTTGTAAGGATGATGAAAATTTGAAGCTTTTAATGTTTTTATCTTCCTTGTGAAGTTTCAATAGCTGTCTCTTTGTAATTTTGTCTGTCTTGCAGTGATTATTGAGATAACTGTTGATGATAGTTTAAACCTTATCATTTGATTAAAGGTTGGGGAAATTGTTGAGATAACATGTTTTGTCCCAAAACAATAAACAATAATCGATCCCAAAAATTTTAAAAAATAAATAAACAATAATCAAAATACTATTTAAGAAAATTATTTGAGTTTTATTGAGATAACATGTTTTGTCTAAAAACAGTAAACAATAATCAATACTATTCCAGTTTTCTAGTCATAAACTGTACTGTAAATGTAGACCATATTATTTATTTATACATTAACACAAAAACTTCTAAATGATTTGTTAAAAAAAAAAAAAAAAAAAAACCTTCTAAATAAAAAATGTGTTTTGTTTTTAATTACACACAAATAATTATTCAATTTATAATGACGGAAATAATATAATGTAAAGGTCTCTAACTCGACTCTTGACTATATTAGATTATTTGCTTTTTTGTTTTTTAAAATAATTTTTTTTTAGTTCGTGATAGAGGATCAAGTTTTTTTTTTTTTTTTTTTTCATATGTATACCTACGTGTACATTTGGAGAGATTTTTTCCTTTTATTTATAGGAGTACATATTTTCTAGTGTTATTAGAGTAGAATATAGAAGTAGAGTTTGGGAACATAGTTCAAGTCTCGATTAACCCTTAATTATTGGTGTGAAACTTCATAATCATCTAAAAATATAATGCACTGTATAAACGAATACATAACAAAGATCATTAGCAAGACCTCACTTCAGATTCAGCCATTCAAGAAACGTTACTGAATGTTTTATTGTAGCTCAATTGCGAATAAGAATTGCAAGGACAACAAAATTGAGACTCTCTAACGGCATTCTCAAACTTCCCCCTTAAAATAGGAAAAATTCTTAAAATACCCGTAGTTTGAAAAAATCTCATTTTTTCCGCTCTAATTTCATTTTTACTCAAAATCCCCCTACCATCAAATATCTAACGAAAATATTAGTATGACATCAAAATGTCGAATTTGCCCTTGATTTAAATAACGTTAAATTTTAAAATGTAAAAAATTAAAAAAATTAAAAAACTTAAAAGGAAAAGAAAAAATTATTTACATCTCTACTCTCCATCCCATATTGATGGTGGATATTAATACAAAAAATAAAAATTAATTATTTTTCATATTTTTAAAAATATATATTTTTCCTATAGAAAAATGGATGGATCTCCATTGTCCATCTATCGAGATGGACAGTGGAGACCAACAGAAATTTAATTAAAAAAAAAAAAAAAAACCAAAAACTCTAGATGGAAAAAAAAGAAAAAACTATCATCTTTAACCTTTCCTCCCTCATCTTCAACATATCATCATCAATCAAATCTGATCTCAAAATCAATATCATCAACCAACAAAAGCCAGAAACTTAAACCAAAATCATCAATAATAAACCCAAAATCATCTGGTTTTTTAGATGAAAACTAGTGGGTTTTTAATGATGAAAACTACAAAACGCAAAGATGGCATTAGACATAGCGACGGTGGAAACCTATGAAACCAAATGGACTTCCTCTCTCCTTCATCATTAGACACGGCGATAGTGGTAGAGATTGAGGAAGATTGTTGCCACTGAGACGGTAAGGACGAGGATCGACATAGTCAACACCACCCTTTTCTATCGAGTTGATAAGGTGCAAACCCACTACGTTCGTTGTTGTCAAACGAACCTTGGGTTCGATGATCTGGTACGAACCCACCTAGGTTCATCATTGAAAGATCAGATCTTTGAACCCACTACATCGCCGTGGTAGAAATCTTCTGCCACCATCATCATCGGCTAGAGGTGGAGACAGAGAAGAGGAAAAAAAGGGAGAGAGAGAGAGCAAGCAAAAGAGAGAGAGGTGGGTAAGAGAAAAAATTTTTATAACTCTTTTTTTTTTTTTAAGGTTTGGCTATCTTACTCAACTATTAATATTATTCATAAATTGTAACTCTTAGATTGACTTTTAAATATTATTATATAATTTTGCTATTTTTAAATAAAAATATTTTAACTAGGAGATTTTTTTTTTTATATTATTTATTTAATTTTTTATTTTTATATTTTAATTAATTTTTATATGTATTTCTTTTTTTGTTAATGAACTTATTACAGTCAGGGGTATTGTTATCATTTCTCACACCTCCAAGAGGTATTTTCAGTATTTAAATTAACATTAGAGAATTTTGGGTAAATTTCAAAATAGAGGTGGCAAAATAGAGATTTTTTTTTTCCAAATTACGGAAAGTTTTTAGGAATTTTTCTCTAAAATATATGTAACATTATAAGTTAGAAGAACAGACACTCGACACTAATTCCACCTTGTCTATTTTTGAGTATCCTCAATTTCTAAAATGGACTAAAAAATAATAATGTGCTTTACAAATCTATGAAATAGATATCATGATTCCATCTTAGTGGTGGGCAATCAAATTTACTAAGTGCATTTGATAAAAATATGTTGGTAGTTTTCTCCATTTATTATAAAATTAGTTGCTCTTGTTCTGATAGTAGATATTCCCACTGTACAAATAATATTGATATTGATAAGTTCTAATAAACATATATCCATTTAGTATCGATTTAAAAGAATATATTGATATTGTCACCTATAAAATTGACTTTTGCATCCAATTGGTAAGTACACCAATAGTTTGATTTTAAAAATTTATATAACACTATAAGCAACCCTAAAAATTAATCCACCTCCCCTATTTCTGAGTATCCTGAATTTCTAAAATGAACTCAAAAATAATAATGTGCTTTACAAATCTATGGAATAGATATCATGATTCCATCTTAGTGGTGGGCAATCAAATTTACTAAGTATGTTTGATAAAAATTTGTTGATAGTTTTCTCCATTTATTATAAAATTAGTTGTTTCTCATCATGAAAGCATATATTCGCACTATACAAATAATATTGATCTTGATAAATTTTGATAGACATATATCCATTCAGTATCAATTTAAAAGAATATACTGATATTGTCACCTATCAAATTGATTTTTGCATCCAATTGGTAAGTACACCAATAATTTGATTTTAAAAATTTATATAACACTATAAGCAACCCTAAAAATTAATTTAATTATTTTGTTTCTTTTTTTTTTTCTGTAATAGTTGGATTTGTAGTTTTATGGATCTATTTAAAATAATAATAATAATAATAATACATGGTCTGCAATTACATATATTCTTCGAAAATTTTAAAAGCCCAAAGTTTCCCCAATTTAATGTTTATTGTCCAATAGTGTGTTGTATGTGCTTATGCATATATAATGCACAAGTTAATTTCATTTATTTTATTTGAATTGCATTTTGCATGCGAATATTAATATATAGGTGATAAATCCTTCATGCATCACATAATAGTTACAGTTCTACTTGTTTAAATTATTGACTGTTTTGTTTTCATAAATATAGATAAATATTATAATTTTAATAATATTTAAGTAAATAATATAATTGATATCAAAGAGAAAATTAAAGAGTTAAAATCTAACAAATCTAATCACAATTGCAACTTTTGAACCGAAACTCCAATTCAAGTCACAAACACTTGTACAAACAATGAACACAACTATGTTTTTAATCAATATAATTTAAATTGTTTCATGTTCAAAACTATTACACCTCAACATATTCACTGCTAAGCCACTCTTATTGAATAATTGAACTGATAATATTTTTGCTTTTTCATGATAAATAAATAAATATATATACTTTTTTTTTCTTATTTTATACCACAGGTTATTATTTCGGTTCTCTAACCGGTGGTTTTAGATTGTAAGCTTTGTAGGGAAAAAAGAACAAATGTAGCTTCTTCTTCTTTATTATTATTATTATTATTTGTGTGTAAAGTTGCAATTGCTTTTTTGTGATTTTCTTTCCTTTTAATTGTTTGGATGATGATATTTTTTTTTTAGTACTATAGCGGATGAATTTTACAGTATATTGACTTTGAGCAGACCTCGTCAATCAACTTTTTTGAAACCTAATAATCTGTGTCTTGCACAAATCAAATAAAGAGAATGTGGGTGATTTTGACAATGGTGGGGTGCTGACCAAAGACACTCTGACGCTGAAATCAGTAAACTGATCGTAATATAAAACAATGCGGTAATTGTAAAGTGTCGTCATATTAGAGGGAGTGTGCTGGAGAAGGAAAATGATGGAAGACTATCAGAGTCCTGACTGTCTTGACTTGAAGACAAGACAGAGTAGGAACACTGAGATATTGAGTGTCAGTGGGCAAAATCCCATATAATAGAACAATACAAGGAGATTGTAAATAACATATCAAGTAAATTCCTAAAAAATAGAGGTTGGTCACAATGGTTAAATACCAAGTCTTTCTTAGCCAAAACTTTCCCTAGATATGTACTTCCATGTCATTACACTAAATCTATCACAAAGGAACTCTAAATCTAGAGTGAAAAAATGAGAACAGAAGAGAGAAAAATGAGAAACCTTAAGTGGTTTGCAAAAGATGAGAAAGAGATGTGAGATGCTTCTATCTTCTGATAAAGTCTTTATTTATAGGTGGAAAAAGTGTTATGGAAACTTATTGTAGAGTAAAAACCATGGTTAATGACTTGTCGATTGCAGAGTTAATGATATGGTTAATGATATGTTGGTTACATAGTTAATGTCATGGTTAATGATATGTTGGTTACAGAGTTTAATATCATGGTTAATGACATATCGGTTATAGAGTTAATGTCATGGTTAATGACCTGTCGGTTACAAAGTTAATATAGCTTCCATTACAATTTATTTAAACCTTATACATTAAGAGCAATCAATTCTCAATTAAGGAAATAGACCTTATTTGGGCTGGATCAACTAAGTTTTTGGGCTATCCTTTTGTAAAATACATTGGGCCATTAGCTTGGACCAATCGACATGCTGGGCCAATCTATCACAAGAAGCTTTGGACTTTCATTTCAGCCCTAAAAATTTGTTACTACTACAGTTTGTCCCTCATTGCTTTGGTCAACATAGTCGATCGAAGAAGTGGAAGTTTTAATAATTGATTTGTAACTCAATTAGTCGTCTAATATAATATTTGGGTAGTCGAAGGTGATATTAAACCCTAAGTGTTGTCATGTTGATCGATCTTATGACTCAACTGGCTCAATAAGATGCAAAATGTCGACAAATAAGTACTTAATATGGACAGCAGCAATTACACCAATCATTATAATAGGTGTCACTTTAACTAACCAAACTCTACAAGACGAATAGGTGTCCCAGTAGCATTCCACATCCACTGCTTTTTGAATTATTGAATTTAAATACTTGTAATTTGAGAAGTAATCGAATAATATCTTTTGTAAATTACTTTTTAATATGCTTAGTTGGCTGAAAATCTATTCATTGTTTAAGCACCACAATTTGAATGCGTTCGAATTCTATATTAATGAGAATCATTTATTGATTAAGTGCTTTCAGCTTTAGTGTGAACGGCTTTTGAAAGTGCATTTGACTTTAGTGCGAACAACTTTTGAAAATGCGTTCGAGTTAAACGACTTTTGAAAATGCATTCAGATCGAATGACTTTTGAAAATGTGTTCAGGTTGAATAGCTTTGAAAAATGCATTCGAATCGAACGACTTTTGAAAATGTATTCGGATCAAATGACTTTTGAAAATGTGTTCGGGTTGATTGGCTTTGAAAATGCATTCGGATCGAAAAATTTTGAAAATGTATTTGGATCGAATGACTTTTGAAAATACGTTTGAATCGAACGGTTTTGAAAATACATCCAGATTGAATGATTTTGAAAATGTGTTGATCACAAATGACATAAGTCACTTCGCAATATTGATTTAAATGTGACGGAAGCAATACTTCCTTGAACCACTGGTGAATACTTATATGGTAGAGGTTGGGTTCTACCTTGTTCTCCTTAAACCACAAGTTGATCATCATAGTAGATTCATTAAAAACTGTTGGTCGGGCCAACGTCTTATTAATTATGATGACAAGTACATGCATTCAAACAAGAATAGGGGTTGATCTCTATTTGATGAACCCCCTTAGTAGACCTCATTATGTTAGTAAAACTCAATAAGATAACAACTAACAAAGAAAAAAAGTATCTACTTACAAAATGCTAATTCATCTAAAAAGCTCAGAAATAATATCTCTTTAGATTAGGTGTGTTAAAATCATTTGCTATTTCACGACCATTTAAGTCTTTTAGTTTGTAAGCGTCACATCCAATTACCTTGACAATCCATTAAGGACTTTCCAATGTTGCTCTCAATTTTCCTTTGTTTGAGATTTTTGTGTTCTGGAAGACTTTACGCAAGACCCAGTTGCCTACTATGAATGTGTGGATTTGCACATGCTTGTTATAGCCTTTGGTAATCATTTTCTTATAGGATGCTAAGCAGAATTAAGCCTTTGCTTTGAGTTCGTCGATTGTCCCCAGTTTACATTCCAAAGCTTGAGAATTCTTGAGCTTATCTCTTTCTCTTCTATTCATTTGAAGTCTTATGTTGGCTAATAATATGGTCTCAGTACCATAGACGAGGGAGAAAGATGTTTATCTTATTGAAACTCATGGAGTTGTCTAGCAAAACCAAAAGACTCTTGATAACTCATTGACCCATTTATCCTTTTCACTTTCTAGTTTTTTTTTTTTTAAGCGTTTGCATCAGGGTCTTGTTAGTTGATTATGCTTATATGTTCGATTGAGGGTGCCTAGGTGTAGAGAAGTTCAACTTGATATTCCATTTCTAACAATAGTTTTGGACTTTATTTGAAATAAATTATGAACTATTATCTGTGACAATTTTCTTTAGGATACTAAACCTACAAATGATATGTTTCTAAATAAAGTTCTTTACTTCTAAGTCCTTAGCGCTCTTGTAGGCGTCTATTTTAACCCACTTGGTATAATAGTTGGTTAACACTAGCAAGTACCTCTTCACCTTTATTTGTGATGTGGGAAGTGGACATACTATATCCATTTCCCATTTCATGAATGGCTATGGAGCAATGATTGATGTTAACAACTTCAAGAGCATGTTCGAGACTTGACCAAACCTTTGGCACTTGTCACATTTCAGTACTAGCTTAGCTGTATCCTGTAGTATAGTGAGCCAAAAGTATCCTGCTTTAAAGGCTTGTAAGGCCAGGCTTCGTGCTCTTTAATAATTTCTCCCACAATCCTTATAAAGTTCTATTAAGACATACTCGGTTTCTAAGGGTCTAACATAACATTGGTAAGGTCCATAAATGGATCTTTTATATAACCTGCCAGCAACTATACAATATCGAACGGCTCTAATTTTGGCTTTGCGTGCCTTATCTCAATTTGGTGGAAGTTCATTATGGAAGACGTAATTAATGATCAAGGTCATCCAGTTGATTTCTTGGTTGAACAGAGAAATTCTTCTCTTTATAGCCAGACTGCAAGCCAGTGTAAATGGATGAAAGGGATATATAAGTCTCCCTTTCCTTCAATCGATGACCCAAGACTTGCAAACACATCTGCATGAGTATTTTCCGAACAAGGAATTTGCACTATGTCAAACGACTCGAATTTCGAACTTAACTCTCTTGCTTTGGCTAAGTAAGTGTTTATTTTGAGATCTTTTACTTGATATTCTCCGCTCATTTGATATACTATAAGTTGCAAGTCACTTTTAACCAAGATCCTTTAGACCTAGATCCCATAAGCAACCTGTAACCCTGTGATCAAAGCTTCATACGTAGTTTCATTATTAGTGGTTTTAAAGTGACACTAAACAGACTTGTTGAGGTACATCCCCACAAGTACAATTCCCAGCCTACTGCCATTTTGATTGCTAGCTTTATCAACCTTTAATATCCACTATCCTTCTTCGGTGCCTTCTGTAATGGTCATAAGTTTTCTTTTAGCTTGGACTTATTCATTAGGTGTAAAATCTATGATGAAATTAACTATGACTTGTGATTTAATGACAATTCGAGGCTAATAGGAGATATCACACTCATTTAACTCTATAACCCACTTAGTAAGTTATCTTGATAATTCTAACCTGTGTAGCATGTTTTTTAAAGAGAAAGTTATGTAGACCACTATCCAGTAATATTGAAAGTACGATCTAAGGTCCGAGTGGCTGCTACCAAAGCTAGAGTAAATTTTTCTAACTGGCTATATTGTGTTTTGACATCGAGCAGAGTCCAATTGATATAATAGACCAGACTTTGCAAACCGTTTTCCTTCATATCAAAACTACACTAATTGCTATTGGGGCGACTGCTAAGTAGACAGAAAATATCTCTCCATCGTTTGGTTTTAATGGAACAATGCAAGTAGATTGTGAATAGTATATAAACTAAGTTCTCAGGAAAGAGAGATCGATCACAATTGACACAGTTAAATACCAAATCTTTCCTGGCTAGAAACTTCCTTAGACTTGCACTTTCATGCCACTACACTAAATCTATCACAGAGGAATTCTGAATCTAGAATAGAAAAATGAAAACACAAGAGAAAAAATTAGAAATCTCAAATGGCTTGCAAAAGATGAGCAAGAGATGTGAGATGCTTCTAAATTTTGATAAAGCCTCTATTTATTGGTGAAAAACATGTCATGGAAACTTATTATAGAGTAAATATCATAGTTAATGATATGTCGGTTATGGAGTTAATATCATGGTTAATGACATGTCGATTACAGAGTTAATGTCATGATTAATGAAATGACAGTTATAGAGTTAATATCATGGTTAATGACATGTCGATTACAAAGTTAATACAGCTTTAGTTACAATTTATTTAAACCTTATGCATTAAGAGTAATCAATCCTCACTTATGGAAATAGACTTTATTTGGGTTGGATCAACCAAGTTTCTGGGCTATCCTCTTGTAACATGCATTAGGCCATTAACTTGGGATAATCAACATACTAGGCCAATTTATCACAACAAGCTTTGGGTTTCATTTTAGGCGTACGAAGTTTTGACCACTATAGGTATTGGTACATTCTCAAAAGTACTATCAGGATAACTACGATATAACTCGAAAGTACAGTCTAAGGATCTACCCCTAGAAGCGAGAGGAAACAACCCATATCAAGTGAGGGAACAACCTATAGCAAGTGGGAGAGAAAGTGCCCACAAAGTGGGATGAGTGAGAATAGAACTCATAACCTTAGAGCAAAAAAGTGAGTGAAGCCTTGGTTTACCGCCCAACCAGACCATCTTTCTCCAATCGCTTGGGTGATTGTTGATAAGAGTTTACGATTAAAAATAATTTGATATAGACCGGAAAAATCTATAAAAAGAACAATAACATGTTGTATATAACAACTAAACAATAATCACTACTATTTCAGGAATGCCTAGTGATAAATTGTCAAATTTAGAAAGGTTTGAGAGCTCTCTACTCGCTACTTGACCGGTAAGGCAACCGGTAATAAGTTCTTGATTACTCGATGAGTACTATTCACCAACGGTCAAACTGGATCAAACTTATAAAAAAAACTTAAAAAAATTTTTATAGGATCAAAATATAATTATATGACTATTGATCAATTAGTTTAATACTTTTGACTATTGACCATTAAGATTTAACAACTCTTTAGAGGTAAGGTGTATTTCTGTTAAGTTTTCAATATCTCAATGGAGGTTCATATCATTATGTTTAAACGCAAATATTAGTATAATTTCATTAAATCTCAGGGAAGGTTTGTGTAATTTGTTATAATATACATTTATATATATATGCATATAAACACAAAACCCTATCAATTTTTTCTCATCCTCCTTTCTTACTTTCCTCCTCTCTCACCCTTCTCTCCCACACTTCTCTCTCCTCTCGCACCCTTTTCTCTCACGCTGCTCCTTCTTCTCTCGCCCTTTTCTCTCATTGTCGTTTCGTTTGCCAGTGTTGCCATTGTCGCTTGTCGATGCTATCATGACCAGTTACCAGTGCTATCATCGCTGCTTGCCATTATTAACAAGAAAACTTTTAAGAAAAATTGGAAATTGTTGTTGTAGGATGTTTGGATAGTGAGAAATTTGAAAATTTTTGTTGTAGGTTATTTAGCACTGAGAAAGTGAAGAAATTTTGAAATATGGTGGTAAGTGATGACCGGTATGGTGGTTAGTTAATTTTTTTTTTTTCTTTTTAAATAATAGTTGGGTTGAGTTAGGTCGAGTACTCTACCCAACTTGGTGTGTATTCGTTGGAAGTGAATAGTTATCCCAATTTAAGGGTTCTCAGACCGATTAAGCATCGATTAGCGAGAACTCAGTGAAATTCTTCGAGTGTTAGAACATTGAAATTTAGACAATATTGTTTATTGAGACGTAACACAAAAACTTCAAAATGATCAAAGTGTTTTGTATTTAATTACATCAAATAATTCTTTTGTAATAACAATGAAAGTAATATAATATAAAAGTCTCTGACTCGACCTCATTGTTGATTATTAATTTCTTCCTTAATAATATTCATTTATAATTCAAATGGTTGGTGTGTTTTTTCTTCTTATTCATATTAAGGGTTTAAGTATCACCATTTATATTTATCCACATGTATTGATTTTTTTTTTGTTTCCTTTTTATCTATAGGAGTGTGTGTGTGTATATATATAACTTCTATAATCAGTGCTTTCTAACTTTAAAACTTTATTTATTGCATTTAAATTAAGTTTTAGAGATAATTTATTTTAAGAGAGAGAATGTAATATATGAATTTTATTGGTTCGTCTTAACATTTTAAAGTCAGGAGACACTAACTATAGAAGTTCTCTCTTTCTCTCTCTCTCTCTCTCCATATATATATATATGTATATACATAGGTGGTATGAAAGTAGATTTTTATGATATAATTACATTATTGATGACTTTATTGCCACCCAAATTTCTTCCCTCTATAGCCATAAAAATTTTATTGCAAAGATATCCTTAAATAAAATTACTTTTATTTATAGACAAAATAATATAAATATATATATATTTTACACTCAACCTAATTGATATGCTTTCACGAAATATATATATATATATATATATATTTGATCACAGACGCTAATTTATGTCTCTCACATCTAATGCAAAATATTTTGTAAACAATTAGCTTAAAATTAAACTATCAAGCTTTTTATGATCTTCAAATATTTTATTTATTTATAAATTAATATAAAATTTACTTGAAGTAAGTTTGTTCTTAAAAAATTACTAATTTTATAAAAATATAATTATTTTTTCATCCAATTCCAACTATATCAAACAAATGACAATATTATGGTTATCTAATCTAGGGGTGGATATCTCCAACCTAACTTGACATACCCAACCCAACTCGATCATTTTTTACTGGGTTGGGTTGGGTTACATCTTTAAAAAAAAAATTAAATAGATTGGGTTGGGTTGGGTTGAAAATTAAATTGGGTTGGATTGGGTTAAAAAATTTTCAATCCAACCCAACCCGAACCAGACAAATGCCTATCCCCAATTCTAAATCCAAAATTTTCTCTCATCTCTAGAAGAATATTTGTTCAGGATAAAGATTAAGGATAACCTTTATGTCGAATTTACTCTTTTATTTATAATAATTGGATCTTTATTTGTATTCATTTTATCTGTAATCAAATTACTAAGACTAAGAAAGTTACCAACTAGACCATTTGTATATTTGTGGTAAATTAATTTAATTCAATCAACCCAACCCGACTATTATTGGGTTGGGTTGGTTGGGTTGAAGAATTTATTGGGTTGGATTGAGTTAAAAAATTTTCAACCCAACCTACGTTGGGTTGGGAGATTTTCAACCCAACCCAACCCGAACCCGAAAATACCCACCCCTAATCTAATCACATGCTACATCAAACACATCATAATAATTAGTTCAATCTAATCTCATGCACCAAAGACAATAGTATGTTCATGAGCAGATAAATATTACACATGCAAATTTCATTTTATTATATACTTTGCTTTGTGCATGAACAAATTTGCATATAGATGCTAGATCCATCCTACATTAGTTTAAACTTGTAGGCAATGGATGAATTTGTATCTAAATGTTTGAAATGTCTTATTAGAAATAGTAGTAATTTGTCTTTAATTATTTCCAAAAAATGGCTTTATATTTTGTTTTAAAACATTGGAGGAAATTAAGATTTTTATTTTTACCTTGATACCTATGGATCCTTGATGGATCATGGGTGACAATAGAAGAGGCTCTGAGCACTTGTGTTCATCCTTTTCTATTTTGTCAAATCCGCAATTGAATGTTGCAAACTGGATTTGAGAACCGATGGACATAAAGTATGAGCTATTCCTCTCTGCACTTACTCTGAATCAAGCTAAATCAGAATCATCAATTGAGCTCGTCCAAAATTTATAGAGTTTACAACCTCTTACCAAGATTCCCAAAACCATAAGGAGTCCACCAATTCCAATGCATCAATACATATAATCGGTGAAAAATTCAAAATTCAATGATTTTCAGGAGCTTGTTGTTGGTGATATTCACACAGGCAATAGCTTTGTTGAGCAAGTGAGAAGTATGGCGCAAAGCTTGAAGAGTGACGTGTTTCCTCCATAGTTCGATTACCTTCGAATAGAAATTATTTTACCATTTCAGTGCTGATATGGCAAATGACATAAGTTTACAGATAGGGAGTGACGATAATGATAGGAAAGTCATCAGAATCGCAAATTAGATTGGGACGGGTTTGAGAGGTGATGACAGGGGTATGGCTAATTTGTTAGATATTGTGCCTTAGAAGCATATATTTTGTAAACATTTAGTAAATATCAAATAAAATATGTTGGTTTTATTCAATTTATGTGTATTGTAATAACCCTAAAATGGGTTAAACTTGTTTAAACAAAAATTAGTACCAAAGAGAAAAACCCAAATTTTTATATTTGGAAATATTATGAATTGGGTTCAATTAAATTGTTATTGGGCTAATTTTTATTATTTAAGAGCTAGGATCCAATAGTTAGAAAATTTTATTTCAAACATAAATATAAGTTCAAACCCAATTGTTTTTAATGGATAACTATCGCTGCGTAAATTCTCATGACTTGCTAAATGAGTCAATTCAAAGTTAATTGCAATTGTGGTTAAAAGAAAGAAAATCATTACTAAATGAACGTCTTGGATTTGCTAAATAGGTCTGTTGCCCATGAGAGAGCACATTGTTGTGTTAATGGAGGAAATAATTAGTTGAGCCCAATCATAATTAAAGCCCAAATTAAGTAACTAAGAGCCCAATTTAAATGGCCCAATTATTTATTAAATTGTTGTTGCTCTGCTACACCCCATTGAATTTTTAAAGGTAGTCGTTTTGTTTAAAATAATAATAATAACAAATGAAAAGGCAAGTAGACAAATGTCCACTTGGTGGACTCAAACAAGTGAAATAAATGAACAAATGGGTCCCACGCAAAGCCATTAAGGAGGCACGTGGGAAAATGAAATGAGAAAAATTAAACAAAGAATGGAAAATGAGAGTACAAT
This sequence comes from Litchi chinensis, assembly GCA_019925255.1. NCBI lineage: Eukaryota > Viridiplantae > Streptophyta > Magnoliopsida > Sapindales > Sapindaceae > Litchi > Litchi chinensis. The sequence goes on along the minus strand of CM034461.1, from coordinate 27,621,956 downwards.
TGAAAGAGTGAGAGTGAGACAATGTGAAATGAGAAAGGAAAACTGGAGAAGGTGACGGGAAAGAAGAAGAAAAGAAACAAACTGGGAGAAAGAAAATGGAAATTGAATTGCTAAGCTTCTAAGCTTCAAAGGAAATATAATACCTATAAAGAATATAGCAAAAGGCCACTAGTGGGGAACGACTCGGCGGAATGGACTCATATCCCAATGCCATGTGATCAAGGTAAAGGGAATTCTAATCTCTAGTATAATATATGAAATTAATTAAAAAAGTTTGACTATGATTTTTTGTATTATATTTGATAATTGCATGAAATGAAACGATAATAATGTTTGTATGATATATTAATAATATTTGTTGGAAAACCATGAAATGGATTGCATGTGATAGTGTTATAATTTGTATGCTATTGATTGAGCATTAATTATGATTATAAATTGTGAAATGATATCATGGAAACATTGATGTTGTACATCTATAATTGATGATTATGTTTCCATGTGTTGTGGATATGGAAAGACTTATTATTTCGAGTAAAGAAAATTATGGAATTGTTAGCTTGTAATTTGTAAACATTTAAATTAATAATAAATAAAGTATGTTTTTTCAATTTATGTGTTTTTGTAAAATATTTGTTTCATATGAATATCATGAAATATCTATAATTACTAATATGATCACAAACTAAGTATATAAGTGTTATATATAAACGAATTTAGTTTGAGATAAGTAATTTAAATAGTTCGTAAAAAACAAACAAAGCTGTGAACTTTGTTTGTGGTAAATCTACAATTGCGATTCATTTCGTATTTGGTATGACAGCCTTATTTGAGACTATTATGTGAGACATAGAAATGGAGGCATCTTAAATAATAAAGATTATTATTGGGATCCCTCATATGTGGAGGATGTGGATTCCACTAAACCATATGTAAGTCAAAATCTATTTTGAAAACATTAAAATTACTTGGTAATTGTTGCATTGGAAAGTGAATGATGGGGAAGAGTTTTTTGGAAACTCTCTATAAAATTAATTGAGCATTGGTATAGTAGAATTCTCTCAAATAAGGGAGAAGAAAGGATTTTCATTCATGAGGTGTGAAGTCCAAGTCTAAGAGCACTTGAGAAAACCAAAACAGGAAAAATAGAATTTCTACTGAAACTCATCAATCTACAATGGATTTCGAAAATTCGTTTGGAGGGCTTACATAGTTCAGAATTTGCTAATTTTTGGATATGTTATAATCCAAGGTGTTTTCTATCTCCAATTAAAATTTCACCCCATTTGAAGTTCAAGAAGGTTAGTTATTGTACTTATTTCCATCACTGGTTCTAATAAATTTTTCTATTGTTATATTATTAATTTTACCTTTTGGTAAGATTGTGAGTATTCCAAGAATTGTATATCATGGGGCTCTTTTGGTGCATGTGATAGGATTGGACTATGTATATAGGATTAAATTAGATTGGATTATATTAAATGAGATTGGATTGATTAGTATCCCATGTTTGATAAAACATAGGATAAAATTAAAAATAGTGGATATAAATTTGGATTTGAAAGCAATTTTTTAGGGACTTTTTACAAATTTCACATTTTACTAATTTGTGGGTTAAAAATAATTGCTAGACCATCGTCACTAACCTTGTGGACCACCACAATCTTGCAATCAATGATGCGAAAAGGATGGGTGATCGATAGTACCAAAGAAGATCAGAAGAAGCTGGACAATTGAGGACGCCGGAATAGATGTCGACGACATTGAAGAAGATGTCGTTGATGTCGAAAGAGATAAGAGATCGGCAAGCATAGAAGAGCGCGACGGAGATAAAGCACAAGGAGAGAGAGGTGATAGAGAAGGAGGACCAATACGGGTGCATGGAAGGAGCTGGAAAAGGAGGCGATCGAGGCAAGAAGTGAATGCAGGCGGTGGTAAGCAAGGAGGTGATGAGGCTAAAGCTGGAATAGAACAACTTGGGAGTATTTTAACCCATCTGCTTGATGGGTTAGTTTTATCCCATTCTAGTGGGATAAAATTTGTAATGGGTTAACTTAGTGAAGGGGCATGGCGTACACCAAATGTGGATTTAAACCAAAAAACAATCATATCCTAGTCCTAACCCGTGCAACAAACACAGCCTTGATGTTTGATTCCTCTAGTGTATCTAGAGAAGAACTTGCGTGACCATTGTTGATATGGTGAAAGAATGATTGGAGTTTGACTGTGGATATAGACAATACTTGCCAAACTATGTAAAATCTGTGTGCTTTTCTTATTTGCCTTTGTTGTTATTTTTGCTACTCTATATATATTGCTTATGTTGGATCTTTTGTGACTCTAATAGGGAATGGGGTTGTGTAAATCCTTACAAGTGATATCAGAGCTTTGTTTAGCAATTTTTTTTTTTTTATCTCCATTTGAGTGAATGACAACATAAGTAAAATGGTTAATTTCAATGGACAGAATTGGGCAATTTGGAAAGCAAAAATGGAAGATTTTTTTATCTACAAAGATCTCTTTAAAGTTGTAGAAGGTGAGGAATCTAAGACACAAGGAATGAGTGATGATGATTGGAGGAAGATGAATCAAAAGTTGTTGTAATCATTCGACAATGGTTAGATGATAATGTTTTTCATCATGTTGAAAACATACTTCAACTTAAAAATTATGACAAGAATTAGAGACATTATATAAAAGAAAGTTTGTTGTGAATAAAACTTTCTTATTTAGACAACTCATGGATTTGAAGTATCAAGATGGAAACTTGATGGCAGAGAGCCTAAATGAGATGAGTGACCTCATTAATTAGATTGTTGATGTGGAGTTGATGTTAGATGATGAACTTCAAGCCCTACTATTATTGAGTTCGTTACTTCAAAGTTGGGAGACCTTAGTGGTGTCATTAAACAATTCTTGCACTGAGGGAAAACTTTGCATGAACAATGTAAAAAGCAGTCTACTCAATGAAGAGACAAGAAGAAAAGCAACCAACTTTCAACCAGAAGCTTTAGTTACCGAAAAAAGGGGTAGAAGTAAAAGTAGAGGATCAAATAATAATCGACATAAGTCTAGAGAAAGATCCAAGTCAAGAAAACCATTTACATGCCACCATTGTGGTAAAGAAGGTCATATAAAGAAAAACTATAGTATTCTGAAGAGAGAACAAATGAATAAAAGCGGCGAAGAGAATAAAGAAGGGAAGAATACAACCGCAATAGTTTTCGAAGATTTGATTATATTTTCAGCATGTGATATGGAGCCTTAGTCCATGTGACTCTAATGAGAGAAGCCTTTATCTCTTATAAATCGAGCTACTTTAGGATTGTAAGAATGAGAAATGACAATGTTTAAAAAATCATTTAAATAGGGTGATATTTTTTAGGAAAACACAAGCTGGATATAATTTAATTTTAAAGAATGTGAGACATTTTTCGAATCTTCGTTTGAATCTAATTTCTATTGGAAAGTTAGAAGAAGATGAGTTCTTAAGTTCATTTAGCAATGGTACTTGAAAGCTTATAAAGGGTTCTCTAATGGTAGTAAAGGAAAAGAAGTGTTGTGTCTTGTACAAGTCATTGATGCAATTGTGCAAAGAAGAAATGAATGTAGCTGAAGAAGAGCTCTCCACCGACTTGTGGTATATAAGACTTGGATACATGAGCCAAAAAGGAATGGAAGTTTTGGCTAAGAAGAACCTGTTCTCAAAGTATAAAGGTACACCTTTAAATACATGTGTTCATTGTATAATTAGTAAAGCACATTGAGTCTCATTTCATAAATCTTTATCTCATAGAAAATCTCTTGTTTTGAAACTAATACATTTGGATGTTTGTGGCCTAATGAAAACAAAAACACATGGAGGGGTTGTGTATTTTGTGACTTTTATAGATGATGCATCAAGGAAGGTTTGGTCTTATGCTATCAAAAGCAAGGATGAAGTTCTCAAGGTATTTCAATAATTCCAAGCATTGGTTGAAAGAGATCACGAGTTCGATTTCTGAATATAATATGAATTAATTTTGAATTAATTATATTATATAGGCAATAGTTTAATTCTTAAAAAAAAAATAAGGGGTTTAATATTAATTTTGAATGAACTGAAACCTAATTATTGCCTATAAAAGGAAAGAAATAGTTTTCTTTTCATTAGGCTTTTGGTTTTTGTTGTACATTTGAGAAACCAAAAAAAAAAAAGTTTTTTTTTTTTATTTTCTATAGTACGTAACAGAAAAGAAGAGTTCGTGTTTTTCTTCTCTGTATAACAAAAATTAACACTCACCTCTTATATATATTGATTTAATTTTTCAAAATTAACACTCACATCTTTTATACATTGATTTGATTTTTTTTTTTTTTTAAAGAAAATATATCAAAATAAGTAAGCACAAATTTATATAATTGTGTTCATTCACTTGCTTATTGGTGTAAAAATATATCAAGAAAAGCAAGATGATAAGCAATATAGTAAGCAATCCACTAAAAATCAATATAGAAGGTAAAAGATCTTATCTTTTATTCTTTTTATTATTGTATTTCACTATTTTATAGATAACTCACTATTATGCATATTTTAATTTATCATAACAACATTTGTCTTTCCCTTCAATATACTCACATTTTATCTACTACACTTTATCCTCTTAAATTTCACAGGTTCGTGAACTGGGGGTGTGCATACGTAAATGAGATGTGGGTATGGATACTAATATGATCATGCACCTCCATACTTCACTCATTGTCCTCCCTACAATATGATGTCAATTAAGCAAAAGAAGCTATATTTGTCTATTTAAAAAAATAACAAATTTCATAATTGAAAAACAAGAACTCAAGATTTTGTTAGTGTGAATTTGAGAGACTTAATACTAGATGACTTTAGACACTCACAAGTCATCTGCTGTCATATAACATATGTGTGCGAGATTGTTAGGAAAAAAAAATGTGTATCATATGATAATTGTATGTATACATATGAACTGAATACCACTACCATAAAATAAGATATGAATAAATTGACCCAAATTGAATTGAAAATATACACATGAATAGAATATTTGACCGCATTGTCAACAGCCTTGCAATTGTGCACAGGCATAAAGCCAAGGTTCAACACTTTACCCCTACCTCATTCAATAAAATGTGGGATTTTCTCTCATGTACATGAATTGTCTTCTATTCTGGTGTGGATGGCTCCCAGTTATATGAGAACCGTTTATCCGGACGATACTACTAGAGTCTTATCAGTTTGATCCCAAATGTTTTCTGCATTCGTCTTAGTACCTAAAAAATATATATATTTGACTCCATCACACATAAACAAAAATAACAATCAAACATGTTGGATATCGGTTGCATGAAAGATTAGACTTGACAATAGAAACTTTTCAAGTATATCCTGGAATCAACAATAAAAGTTGCTACAATTCAGCTCTATCTATTGGCTTTCCTCTAATCATAGGAGGAAGTGAAAATATATATTAGAGGGATATTTGTAAAAATCCCCCTGAAAAACAAAATAATAGGAAAATACCCCCACTTTTTAAAATATTAGGTAAACTACCCCCCACTTTTTAAAATATTAGGTAAACTACCCCCTACCGTTAAAATCCGTACAAACCGTTAGAGATTTCCATCCACAATTGTTTAAAAGTCCAAAATACCCTCAGTTTGGGGGGGTATTTTCCAATTATTTTGCTTTTCAGGGGGTTTTTTTATAATATTTTTCTCATTAACTTATCAAAATTGAGGGCATTTTGGACTTTTAACAATTGTGGATGGAATGTCTAACGGTTTGTACGGATTTTAACGGTGGGGGGTAGTTTACCTAATATTTTAAAAAGTTGAGGTATTTTCTTATTATTTTGATTTTCAGGGGGGTTTTTACAAATATCCCTATATTAGATAAACAACAAACTGACTGCTCAAACACAAAAGACTAGAAACTGCACTTCAAATAACTTAGCGAGCCATTCTCACATAAAAAGCATGGAGGACCACTGGAGTCCATGTGAGAAGAAAGGATGAGATTAATGATCCTTATAATTTAAAAGTTAGAGCGTACTAACCAGTAGTGGACTCACAAAATTAATTTAGTTAGACACATAAACAAAGTAATAAAAACATTAAAAATTAAGATCATACTAAAATATAATATTTTTATATAAAATAAAATTCGATAACAAAATATAGTTTAAATAAAATGAAATATACATCAAACTTAAACAAAGCTTAAGTTTATAAACCCGAACGAAATCTGAATTTAAAAAAACATAATAAGAAATTTAAAAATAATAATAATAACAATAATTTTATTAATAGCCAAGTGGATATAATTTGATATTATTTCCTCAAAAAATTATTAAATGAAATAAGATACAAACTATATATTTATTGATAAACATAATTTCAATTTAATTTTACAAAAAAAAAAAAATTGTATTTGTAATGAGAAACAATAAATTTATACCATGAGAATTGATTGATACATATTATAAGTCATGTTCTGAATTTTTTAAACTTCAAATTTTGTTTATTCTAAATTGGTTATACTCAAAATATCATCTCCAGTTAAACAACTCTCATAGTATAGCTTTATGGTATTAATCCCATGAAAAGTGAATAATAAGAAAAATTCAAAACAGTAAGATTTTACAAATAATAATAATAATAATAAAAGAACAATTGAAAGAAGAATTATTTAAGAGTTTTTAATTGGAAAATAAATGAAACAAATTATAAAATAAAAAAAAATGATAATAACCAATAAAGAAAATAGTAAGGCTTTGAGAATCACTTAATTATTTAATTTTCACTTATCAAGTTTGATTTCAAATTACTACTCAATTGCATGTTTCACATCTCAAACAGACAATTGGAAAATACGAATTTGAAGATTAAATAAAAACATCAATAAAATTTGGAGAACTCTTTCAATTTAATAACAAACTCATATATAATTTATAAGTTATTTAAGAACAACAATATATCAAATTAATAATATTGTAGTCGAAAATCAACTTATAAATTTATCAATCCAAAAACAATAATTTTAACATGAACCATATATTAAAAATAAAAAATAAATGAATTTATATGAAACTACAAATTATAATTTCTGAATTAAAAATTTAAAAAGAGTTTAACATAGATATTGAAGAACTTGAATAAAAACAAACTTGAATAACAGTAACCTTACAATTAAGATCACTTTTCACCTCACTTTAATTTTAGCCTAACTTGCCCATTATTTCATAAGTTCTATTAGAAAAAAATGTGAAAACAAAATAGCAAGATTTTTTCTCTCAAAAACTTTGATTTTTTTTCTCTGAACTGGTTCCCCCTCTACTGTCTACATTTTTAAATAAAACAATTATTATCAAAATCTTACCATCTGTATCACAAAAAGTTTGTTTACAATTATGCCTTTTTCATCACCCTAAATTACTCTGTCATTTTTTTTAAATTTTGAACACCAAATCATATGTGAACTCATCCACGAAATCACTCGGCCACTTCTCAACTTTTGGAAACCAAATCAAATTTCAACTATCACCAAAATCACTCTCATCCATAATTTAGAAACAAATCAAATTTCAACTCATCCCAAAATCACTCTACCACTTCCCAAATTTGAGAGACAAGTCAAATGCCAACCCATCCCCACAAAACTCCATCAACCCTCTGTTAACTAGCTTGTCAAATTTGAAAATCAAATAACCTCTCAATCTCCTGTCTAAATATCTAAAATCAATCAAACCATAAGCTGACCTTTGATGACACTTGTAAAATCAGCAGCCTTTGAAAATGAACAAGAAACCACAGTTTGACTAGGGATGGGCACAAAAATATGGATTCAGTTGGATCCATGAGTGATCGGACCGGATCACATGTTTAAAGGTAAGGTGTTCGGATCCTCACTTATGAAAATATCATGTTTCATGGATCAAATCAAATCGGAATATCTAAAACCGATCTGATCCGTGAACAGGGGTACATACATAATTTTGCATGCCCCTATATAAATTCCACTTTAGCCTCAACCCTACTATCCATCTCTCACTCTTAGCTCGGTAGCCCCACCCATTTCTTCTTCATTGCCGACACCGACAGCTCTCATCTCAGCAACCCGATAGCTAGATTTTTTCTTCATCGTCGATTCGTCGTCAGCTTTTAACTTGTGCCTCTCATCTCAACACTCAATAGCAGGGCCGACATTTCTTCTTCATCGTCAACTACTCTTACCTCTCATCTCAGCAATCCAACAACTGGATTTCTTCTTTATCGTCGATTCACCATTAGCTCTTAATTCGTGTCTCTCATCTCACCACTCAACAGCAACTCCGGCATTTCTTCTTCATCGCCGACAGCTCTTACCTCTCATCTCAACAGCCCAACACATCGATTTCTTCCTCATCGCTGATTTGCAATTAACTCTCTAGCTCATACCTCTCATCTCAACATTTAACGACACCAGCATTTCTTCTTTAGCACCAACAACTCTCACTCAGCTCTTATCTTTAATCTCAACAGTCCGACAGTGCCATTTGTTCTTCATCGCCAATTCGCCGTCAGCTATAAGTTCTTTTCACTTTGTGAGTCTATATGCAACTTTAGCTTGATATTTACATAATTGAATGTTAGTATTTTGATGATTTCTGTGCTTATTTGTTGTTTTCTGTTATTGAATTACATATTTCACTTGCTATTTATTTTGTTTATTTTATGAATGTAGACTTTCAAGTCATATTGATTTTTTCTCCTTTAAATTGAAAAATAAAAGCATGTTAAAATTGAAAGCAAGTGTTCATATATTAAAATTGAAAGCAAGTGTTCAAACATGAAAACCGATATGATCCACACACTAGATGTTTGGATCGAATCGGTTCCTTCCCCTTGATGGATCATTTTTAGATCCAAAAATAGCAATCCGCAAATTTACCATGTTCGGACCGAATCCAGTCAGAATTGATCTGAACATGGTGTTGCCCACCCCTAGTTTTGACAACCATAAAATTGGAGGCTGCAACGATGACTGCAAGTTTGAAGGAGATAATTGCAAGTCCAATAGCCATGGAACTGGAGAAGAAGAACACTAGCAGCGACAAGTCCATGGAGATGAAGAAAATGATTGCAGCAATGGGAGTTTGACAGGAGGTGCGACAGCAACTGAAACTTGGAGAGAAAAGACTGGCTTGAGTGGCAGCTGCTCGCCAGAAAAGAAAGCGTCCAATCTGCATAGCACATCGACAACGACCATGGCAAAAAATAAAAGAATGAGAGTTGTCTATGGAGGTTGCATCTGACAAAGAAGCGAGCATGCTCTGTCTCTTAATTATGTTTGACTTAGGCTTAGCTTTGGACCTTTTGAAATTGTTTTCTAAAAATCACCAAAAACCCACCAAATATGAATACTCATCAAGTCAAAAACATCAACCTTTTGGACATAAAAATACACTAAATCCAAAGGATTAAACTAATTACATTTGTGAAAATAATTAAATAAAAATGATTCATTAAACAATATTCTCCGACAAATGCAATCAATTTTCTATTATTAAAAGTGTATTTTTATGCATTAATCATAACTAAATAAAACTATAAAGTAAAAAAAAAATAAATATAAAAAAAGTTTAATCATGACATTACATAGACAATTTTAATGAAATAATTTAAAGTTTAAGATTTTAGAATGGATTGATGAATGCATGTAAATTGAAATTATTAAAAAGAAACAAATTAAAAAAGTAATAAATTTAGCGAGTTAACCTGATAATTGACAAGATGCCAAGTAAGAGATGTCAAATTAAGATAAAGAAACAAAAAAATTATTCGGTAAAATTGCAAATTGTCAATAGAGTTTGTATAGCACACCAAAAATGAAGTAAATAGTACTTATATATAAGAGAACTATACCTAACCAAAAAAAATTGTAAAATGGAAAACATTAAATAATTAAAAATATGAAAAATAATAGAAGTAGGAAAAACGAAAAGAAAAATATTGTAAAAAGAAAAACATTAATTAAGTAGGAGTAGAAAAAATATTAAAAGTAGGAAAACTCAATATAATAGAAGTAATTAAAAAAAGTTAATTATATTAGAAATAGGAAGAATAATGTAAAAAAAAAAAAAAAACAAAACAAATGAATAATAATGTTAAAACAAATAATAATAATAATAAAAAAAAAAAATGCCCGGATGTCAATAACAAAACAAAACCAACTGCTGTTAGCAACTTAAAATAAATGAGTGCACAAAAACAATATCTCCCACAGATACAGAACCAACAAGGAAGATCAGAAGTTTTGTCAGTCTTTGTGCATTGTACTGCAAAAGTCAAACCAACTTCTTACTTTTCAACTTCTTTAAAAATCTCGTCTAGTCCTATCATAGTCCGCCTCTGACAGAAGATCAATAAGTATACTTCAGATTCATATTATATACTGCCTAATCTTATTGATATAAGAGTTAAAAAAAAGATGATACTAAATTTGCTTCTAGATCAAGGAATCGATTTCATCAGCATTCATTTGAATCTTTAGAATAAACATAAATAGTTGTTGTATGTATCAAAGATACCTTAATCGGTGTATGGATTTTTCACCAGTAATCTCCACATGAACATACCCCATCTTGGAAGTGGTGGAATCGATTAGCATCCCTGACCACAATGACTCTCCCTGTGATCTTGGATATGAATTTTGTTGCCGTATGACAGTCCAAACAAACACGGAGATTTTTAATGATCCTAATTTCACTTCCGGGTTCAGTAGCAATAAGGCCAAATGCAATGGCCAATTTCTCACTATGAACCTTCACCATTAGCTCCTTCTCTTCCTCCTCTATGTCGTGCAGAGCTGTGACAGTCTCCGACTGAAATCCAGCCTCTCTCATCTTCCCAGTTAACTCCTCTAGCTTTGCGTAGATTGCTGTGGTTTGGGGATGGGACTGGTCACCAGATGTGAATACATGTGGGGTCTCACCAACCTCAATTAAAGTGCATCCAGGAGCCTTTGCGAGTTTTCTCTTCTTAACTACTTGTCGGACTGATGCAGCTTGTGGATAGTTCCTCTCAGCTGAGTAAATATTCGAGAGTAGGACATAGTATCCTACATTTTCTGGGTCCAATTCAAATAGCTTCTCAGAAGCCACACGAGCTAGGTTGGTGTCTTTATGAATCATGCAAGCACCCAGCAGTGCACCCCAAACAGGAGGGCCTGGCTCAACTGGCAATCCCTTAATAAATTCCAACGCCTTCTCTAATTGTCCAGCTCGACCAAGAAGGTCAACCATACAGGCATAATGCTCTGCTAATGGCTCAAATCCGTGATCATGCACCATAGATTGGAATATTTCCTTTCCTTCTGTCACTAAGCCAGCATGACTGCAAGCATACAAGGTAGAAAGAAAAGTAACACCAGTTGGTCGAATGCCAGAATGCATCATCTCCGAAAACAGCTTGATTGCTTCCTGCCCACGTCCATGGAGGCCATAACCTGAAATCATGGCATTCCAAGTAACCTCATTCTTGTCCAGCATCGAGTCAAATAACCGTCTAGCCTCTGCAATGTTTCCACACTTTGCATACATGTCAATCAGAGCAGTTGACACAAATATATTAGACTCAAAATTTCTGCTTTTAACTAAATTATGTACCCACTTTCCCATACTTAAAGCTCCAAGTTGAGCACAAGCAGAAAGGATGCTTGTAATAGTTACTGGATTCGGAATAACAATAGACCTCTGCATTTCCTGGAAAAGCGAAATCGCCTCTTCTGTTAACCCGTTTTGGGTATAACCAGCTATCATGGCATTCCAAGAAGCCAAATTTTTCTCCAACGACTCATCAAAAAGCTTTCTAGCATTTTCCATTTCATTTAATCTACTATAAACAGTGGTCAAGGCAGTTGAAACAGAAGCATTCGAAACAATGCTTGTTTTCACAGAGAAACTATGAATGCAATCAGTGAGTGGTAAATGACCAAATGGAAACGACACAGGAATCAACCCCACAATCGTGCTTGAATTAACTCTCTCCCCTGATGCGAGCAACTTTTTAAACAGCATCACTGAACACTCGGTCTCGCCATTGCAAGTATACCCAGATATCATTGCATTACAACTTATCAAATCCGGTGCATTAATCTCTCTAAACAACAATTTCGCCTTCTCAATCTCCCCACATTTCGAATATAACGAAACCAACCCAGTAAGCACATAAACGTGATCATGTAACCCCAATTTCAAACTCAGGCACTGAATCTCCATCCCCAGTCTCAACTCTTGCAACTCCGCGGCAGCTGGAAGCACAGCAGCCACACTCGTTGAATCCAACGGTTTCCCGCCATTTTTAAACATTTCCCAGAAAACGCAAATCGAATCCTTGAAACACGAATTCTTCATCAACCCAGAAATCATAGTATTATACAAAACCGTATCTTTTTCAGGCATTTTATCGAACACCTTTCTACCGGAGTCCACCAGCGAAAACCTACAATACATGTCCACCAAAGCGGACCCCAAAAACATATCGGACTCATACCCATCAACAATGGCTTGTCCATGTAACAAAACACCCACACCCTGATCAAACCAGCTGGAGGAGGCGGACACCGCGAACAAGTAAGTGAACCTATCAGGGTTCAAAACGGTGCTTCTCCTCAAATGGGTAAAGAGCAAAATGGAAGACTGAGGCATGTTGTTGATGGAGAAGCCGCGAATGAGGACGTTGAAGAGGAAGAGGTCGGGTTTTTGAACGGAGAAGAAGAGGTGGCGAGCGTAGCACATGGCGTGGAAGTGCGAGAGCTTGTCGGCGAGTTTAGTGAGTGTAGAGAGGTCGCTTTGGAGGCCATTGACGAGGAGTTGAGTGTGGATTTGGGTGAGCTGAGAGAGGGTTTTCGCTCTTTTTAAAAGACTCACGAACAGGGCGCTCGTTGCTGCCGCTGCTCTCACAGACATTAGTTGGTGTATATACAACCGCGTTTGAGCTTGGAAAGGGCAACTATTTTTAAAAACGAAAAAAATATTTTAAAAATAGAATATGTTTGATAAGCTTTCTTAAAATTTATTTTTAAAATAAAAAGTGATAAAAACTAATAAAATAATTGTTTCCAGAAAAAAGTTTAATTTATTTTGAAAATATGTTTCGAAAATATTAAAAAAAAAAACTACAAAAAGGTCATTTTTAATTTTTAATTATTATTTTTAAAAATATGTTGTCCATTTTCAAATACACGTTTTACAAAATAATTAACCAAACATTTTTTTATTCATTTTTTGTTTTTAAAACGAATTCCAAACGATACCTCAATTTTTATAGTTAAAAAAAAAAAGAGCTCGGTAGGCTTGGAAGGGCAACACCACTCTAAATAGGGCTTGTGGGTAGGGTTAGACATCAAAAAACTTTTGGAGCCCGGCCCTTACCATACCCAACTCTTAAGCTCAATTGGGCCATAAAATTAAGGCTCAGTCTGCCCAATTGACACCTTTTAGTTAGATCAGGAAAGAAGGGTCCCTTGAAACGAAATTTGGAATACATAAAAAAGCATACCGAAATGGTTACTTTGGTTTCGAAAGCACATCAAAATGGTTTCAAATTCCTACTTCGAGAAGAAAGTGAACTATTTATATGCCTAGCATATTCTAAGGAAAAATCCACCTTCCAAAGGCTTATTCTCTCTAAAAAATTAAAAAAAAAAAAAGATTTAAAGAAAGCATAATATCTTTGTATAAGGAATTTTAAAAGATAAGATTGGAATAAAATGTCACATGATGATAACACAACGTGAAAAGAAAAAAATTACATTAAATGGATTCACTTCTAAGCACGAAGATGAATGAAAAACCTTTGCTTGATTCACGCCATGTCACGTCAAGGCATGAGGAGAGGCCATAGGTAGGTCTCATCCGTAAGGGTATGTATCAAGAAAATAAATAATGATTTTGTTTAAAAAAAAATAGAGCTTAAATTTATGAAAATATCAATTGAAATATTATCAATATCCCCCATATCCTTATAATATCAAATATATCAATATCAGTCATCTCAAAATATGAAGAAACAAAAAATAAATAAATAAATAAATAAAGATTACATTGGACATAGTATCTCATTTTACTTCCTTGGTATATACTTGCACTCTTATCAACATAAATTTTATAGCTGAGTGAATTGTGGTATGCATATGTAAATAAGATGTATGGATATGAATATGATCCTACACCGTCATACTCCACTCGTCATCCCCATATTTGGATGTCAATTAAGCATAAGCAGCTATGTTTTTGGAAAAAAAAAATTACAAATTTAAGAATAATATATATATATATATATATAAAAGGTTGCATCAGTTGCATATACAACATATTTGAACTTCTAACTTTTTTTTTTTTTTTTTTGCTTCTCTTTCCCTGAAACTTTGCTTCTAAATTGATATCCAACCCTTTTGACATTTATTTTTTCGTTTTCTGTTCATTGCCCTGATACAAAAATTACTCCTACAAGGATGGAGCCAACATCTCCATGATGGAAAGAAGATGAATTAAAAAATTTTAAAAATCCCGAAAAGTTAAATAAGAAAAGTAAAAGAAAAAGGAAAAAGGAAAAAAAAAACAATTTACATTTTTTTTTTAGGTGAAGTCAACAATTTACATTTTACTAAGAGCCAATTTGATCTCCGTAGACGTGGTAAAAGTGGTAAATTGTTAGCATAGCAGGTGGTGAGGGACATGGAATTGTTTTGGTGGCCATGACTGCATGCTCACATTATTCTCCAAGGTTTCTTTCCTTTGTATAAGATGAGTCCTAAGGCTGTACTCCTCTACCTGCTTCATGCCAATAAGCAAACCAAACGCAATCCCATGATCAAATAACAAGGCATGTAAAAACAGAAGTTAATATTATGATTCTAATTTTGAACACAAGTGCATAAATGTAAACAAACAAATGTGTTTAACAAAGTGTGCTTTCAAAAAATCAAGTGATTTATTGAGAAACACTAGTCAAAAAGCACTTTGTTGAGAAACACTAGTCAAAAAGTCAAGCGATATATCCAGGAATTCTTCTCAGAAAGAATGTAAGCACTTACAAAAGCCCTATCAATATTCCTTTTTTTTTTTTCTTTTTTTTTTTTTTTTTTGTGGCTCCAAAAAATGTTTTATATACTATAAAGTTTTATCCAAATATTACTCAATGGATAAAAAAGATTATTTAACTTTATTTTCGAAAAAGATTATTTAAAAATTTTGAAAGTCCTTTTTTTTTTGCTTTCAAAATTAAAAGCACTTCCAAACACAAGAAGGAAGAACTTTGCCATGTAAGGCATTTGATGTGATATTGGGCAGCCAATATGATAGGTGACCCTTCGAAATTAGCCATATGTATAACCACTGAATTGCTGCACGACAGGGGACTTATGGGCAGAAGAGGAGGGAATAATGAAGCTATTTACTGCCTGCATTGATTGAACCTAATAATTTAAATGTCTAACCAGTTGAAGCAGCTAGCCTTGAACCATATCATGTGATTGAAATTGGTAATTCTCAACCGTGACACAATGCAGTCACAGAAGCCCCACCAGAATAATACATCGAAACAAACAGTAGGACAGGAATCCCTGAAAACAATCAATAAACTAATAATGACTGATTTTAAGAAGGCTTTTCAAATAAACCATTCCAAGACAGACTGACTAGGTGCCGCCTTTGTGGCAAACATGCCCAAGCATGTCGTGTCTCCACATCTGAAACATAAAAAGTTCAACTCAAGCCCACAGAAATGCTAAGCTTTTGCTTGGTTGAGCTCAGGTCCACCAAATCAAAAGAAGCAACGAACCGTTTCACCTATCTATGAAAGATGAGATTCGAACTTAGACATTAACGGACGATGGAAAATGGACCTTGCATATCAGTTTAAGGCGTGGATGATACGGAGCACAGCACAAAATGCAAAACTTAAAGAGGCATCTTACCCCTCTAAACTGCCAAACCCACAGCCAAGATGGATGATCAAGATTCTCTCGATCCCAAGAGTCAGTCACGATTTTAACAACTTCAATACATACTAATGACATTGTGAGATCATGCAAAACTTCCTACTTATACCTGTTCATCGATTCAAGATTTTATGGTATAAAAGTATGAAGATTGTATTTCACCGAAACTCACAGTTTCTTATACTATGTAAAAGCATCATTCTCACCTGCATAGCTGCTGTTGAAGCCAAAAGAGCTTCACATTCATCCAGCATTGTTTTTTCTTGTGCTGCAATGACAGCAAGTTCAGAAACCCAACTGTTCATCTCCTCCACCTACAATACAAGCACATAAACAGAGTTAATCATCTGGGATTATGCAGTAGATATCCAAAAGGCTTTCAGAAATGTAACAAATTAACATCAGTGCATAGGTTTGCAAGCCCAACAAAAAATTTCAATGAGAAATATTGATCCTAGAAAGACACATTCTCTCATTATAACAGAAAGAAAGTAGAACGGCAAGCAAAGACACGTCTATCTTTCTTAACAATCAAACGTAATGAATATCAAACACTTAAAACAATAATTTTTGTGCAAACTATGATAGGTCTAAACAATAAGAAATTAATCAAAGCTACAAAAATGTCACCAGTAACAGGTGAAAACCCACGATCTAGGTAGGTTCACAATACAGTTGCAGTTTAGGTAAAATCAGAAACTAACTAAAGTAGATATCACATACTATACAAATTTAATCATTGGCTGGAAAAGTAAGAAAAAGGAAAACTCTGGCCAGTAAAATATTCCATCATTGAGAAAATGACAATTTTCAATGTTAAAACAGAAAAATAAAACACATTATGTCATAAATAACAGGGAAAGATAACAGAAGCGCAGAACAAGCATCCTATTTTTCATGTAGTATCACAATTTGATTATATAAAACCCCAAAATTCTCACCCTTGATAGTAAGGAACATATGGAGGATCCCATTGCCTGCATCACATCAACAGCTGAGCAAACAGCGGCCTTTAAAGACTCAATGTCTGCCTGTGAAAGTATAAATTATATCAAGATGTCAATAACCCTATTTCCAAATGTTAATTCCAATGATTTAACAAACATAAAATACCTTTGCTCCTCCATTTAATGGTACACGGAGAGTGCTCGCCTCGAGATCTTCTACAACCCCAGATAAAGAACTAATATGCTCTCTTTCAAGTGAAGCCCAATCATCAAGGTAGGCAATCTGAATACATAATTGTGAATGCAAACATAAGATAGTGGCATCAATGACGAATTAGTATAGTTCAAAGAAGCAGATGAAAATTTATCTTACTACAGTACATTTGACTATTTTGCTGAACCAAACAAAGTAAAGAATATCATGCATCACCATTCTTGAAGTAACACATGCAAAACGAGGAAAATAGCAGTGACCAGATAATTGACAATCAAATGTATTGCATATATCCAAATAACCAGAACACTATCTCCATACTATTGACTCATAGCCTGGCATATTAAAGGTAAACAAATTGATATAAATGTGATTTCCCCTCTAGTGTACATTAAGCTGCTTCTAAAAAAAATTATGCCCTCTAAAAAAATGAACAGAAATCCAACGGAAACTATGTCAAAAAATATTTTATTGGGCATATGGTGGTGTTCCATCAAATTAACTAATCAATGTACCTTGTTGAGAGTTTTATATCACTGTTCAAACCCTTCCCTAATAACGTTAACTTTTAGATTTAACAGTAACTTAATATGGTATCAAAGCTAGTTTTACAAGCTACGTCAAGGTTTGCATTCCCTCAATTTATTTATATTAAAATTCATTACCAATTATCTAAATTTTGTATTATGTTTGTAATTGCACTTGGTCCACATGAAATGCTCACTGAGAGCTTTATATCATTGTTCAGGCTCCTTCTTAATAGTTGAGACTTCCATTATAGTGTCTAATCTAAAAAGCATATCACCGATAACCATCATATCCAAATAAAATCGTTAGCATGTTCTTAAATTCAAATAAACAAAACTACCCAATGGATCAGTGCAAACAGTTGAGCATTAGTAACAAAATAATAACATCATCTGAAAGAGAGGCATTACTTGATCATTTAGAACTGAATTTAATTTAAGTTCAAGCTTCAGCTGCTGGAGATTAATCCTTTTCTGGATTACTGAATCCCACAGGATTAAAGTAGTGTTCCAAACATTGTATAGAGTTTCCTGCACCATCAAATCAAGGTTGCTTTTAAGAGACATTGGTGGCATGCAACAAGAAATGGTACCAACTCAACATCAATGCTACACAACTTAACACACAGCAGGCATCAAACATGAAATCTGAGAATTACAACTGGTGGTTACCTAAGTTCACCTTCAAAGAATGCATGAATTACAAAATCTATTATAAAAGACTAGTGCATTCTTAACTAAATATTTGACAACCAAGTGTTGTGTCTTTCCACAATTTCCTCTTTTACCATTATATATGATCCAGGTAAAAAGACAAATATGGTGACTCAAAACATATAGTGGTCTCATATGGATAAGAATTCTACCTCAGCTATTACTTTCTGTATATAAAGAACAGCCTCTGCCCGAGCATTTGCAAATCGCCATTGCAAATATCTATTATAAAGCAGCCGCAGCTGATGAGCATCATCTATATAGCTTGCACTCTTTTTCCCCTTTTTAACATCCGCAATAAAGCTGAGCACAGAAGTTGAACTGGTTGATTGACTAGCAGTAGTCGATGACCTTATTCGAGATGGACTGGTTCCTCTTGAAGGAGATGATGGAGTTGATGGTCTCCCTCGAGATGGACTGACACCTCTAGAGGATGATAACAATGAGGTCCTACTTGGTGATGCTGGCCGCGATCCAGGAATGGGCAAAGACTGGGATCTAACGGTAGGAGTTGCTAACGTTGATTTTTCTGATGAACTTGTAGGCATATGCTTGTAAGGTCCTGAAATTCGAACTGATTTATCATCAATCATCTTTGCCTCAGACCCTACTCTACCAATATCATCAAGTGATAACAATCTTGTGGCAGCATCACTGATAGATTTCTGTAAAGATCTACTTAAACGGCCATCAGAAATAGGGGTTCTCCTTAATGAAGATAACCCAACTCCTGGGACTGAAGCAGTTGAATTTCTAACAACCTTATCAGCAAGATCCACACTCTTATTCAATGCATTTGACGACAGCTTCCTACCAATTCTACTAGGCCATCGATGCTGATCTATCAATCTAGCATGTAAACCATCAACTGGTTTAGAATTTTCCGATTGATCAGGTGCACTCTTGCCCTTGAGAGGACTCCTCTTTCTCTCCGGTGTAGGCTTCCGCGACAAATTAGTAGGCGTCTCAGACTGCTTATGTGCCACATTTGAAGATGGTCTCAGAGTGCGATCAAAGGAAACATTAGGAACTGGTTTTTCCTTCTTACTTACAGGAATAGAAATTGCATCAGACTGAAATGATACACTAAGACTTCTCATCGTAGAAGGCCATAAACTTTCAGGTATCCGCCCACCAGTGCTCATCCTTCTAGATTGTAATTGTGTATCAACCGATGACTCATTAACCGGTGTTGTTGGCCTACTTGGAGATGGTGGTGGTGTTGAGGAGCGCTTTCTCTCAGCCGAAAGCGCCCTCTTTGACCCAAACTGGGCATTGGCAGAGGGTGTTCTTGTGAGGTTTGGTGATGGGCAACGCCTAGAAACAGAAGCTGTTGATGGGGTGGGTGATTTGTACCTAGAATTAACCTCTCTTGTTCGAGGACGGCGAGAAGATACTGCATCGAGAGCATTGTTTTTCTCAGCTGGAACCAAAGGTGCTCTTGCTTTATCCGATGATGATTGCTTGTGCAGTGCTCGCTCTGATTCACATACATCCATCAAACACTATCCAAATTACACCACATTGATGGACATTTATTAGATATCTAAACTAAACCCCCCACATTTTTTCTTTTTCAATATTCCATAGGCCTTGGCTGGCTTGAATCTATTCCCCATTTCAAAGGAATAATAATAATACCAGCTATTCAAAAAGAAGATCCTTTTCTCTGCCACAAAATTAACACAAACCAAAAGTTAAGATACTTACAGAAGGGCAACCAAAAAAAGCGAAGAATAATGAATAATAAACAACCCCATAAAGAAGCAAAGCTGTGAAAAACTGCACAAAGCAAGAAAAAGATTACATCTTTACAGACACCCAGATCTGATTGAAGCTGAATTTGAGAATTGCAACAGATAAACACAAATGGGTAATGTTCTTTCATCAAGAAAAGGCCAAATCTAAGCAGATCAGGCCATTGTGAAGAGGTCTGTTTCAAAGATTGATAAAACAACAACATTTGAGACAACAAATGAGGTCAGAGAGATTGCGGACAGTGTCACGACTCGCATTAACGGTCATCACTTTTGGTTTGCCTAACTATTACAGCCCCTCAAAGCAAAATAAATAGAAACTTGCTTTTGCGGTTTCTGTGAAAAGGGTCCCCAAGCAGAACGAAGAGACCAGAAAATAAACTGTGCAGTTGAGGAAGTTGTTGGATAAAACAGATAGTGAGTGCGCAGGATAAGGAAATACAGAAAAGACTCATGAGAGCTCTGTTGGTTTTATTTATTTATTTATTTATTTTGTGTACACCCACTTTTGTCCTCCTCACGAGAGTGCCATGGTCGACCGGGCTGCCATACAAGATGGGGTTCACTTCCCCTCCCTCTCACACCTCTCTGTCTTTCATGACAGGGCAATTCAATGAAAGTGATCCCCCAACGTTTTTCGCAACAAATATGTAGTCATAGTAAACTTCTCATGTTACAATATCATTACACAACAACTATTGAAACATCTATGCTATTTATAGTTTTTTTTCGATTTCTAATTTAGTAAATAATATACATATATGGATATGACAAAAATACAGAACTGATTAATTATACTAGAGTACTACAAAGAAGACTATTGAATCAATCAAATATGTAGTCATGGTAAATTTCTCAGTTACCATCTATAAACGCGGTACGAATAATATGATTACACAAGAACCATATGAAAATTCTAATGCATATGTGAATACAAAACTGATTAATTATATCATAGTTAGGTTTTAACTTAAGGTTATACTGTTAGTTACCATTAGATCTAAAAACTTAAGCTGATAAGAAATAATTCAACTATAATATTAAAGTTTTAGGTTGACATATGACATACGTCCCTCATACATAACGTGAATGGATGATACATATCAAATACATACTAAACATTTTCTACCATTATAACATGAATAATAAAAATTTAAAATAAAAAAAAAAAATGAATTAAAGATCTTCAAATTCTAATATCAAGTTAGCTACCATCAGACTTAAAAATTCAAACTTTTGGATCTGATGATAACTAAAATAATGTTGAATGAACCGTGACTCTAAACTATAATATCTCTCCTAATCACAATTTATAAAAGTAATGAAAAAGTAAGAAATAATGTGATTTGTTAGTAACCAAATTTTTCAAAGATAGTTTAATATTAGAAGATTGAAATCGCAGGTGACAGTGTCGTAGGAAATCTGGGATGAGACATGGAGGACCACGTGCTTAGAAGATCATTGTCCGTCCATTCCCACGAATTTTTCACAGTTACGCATTAAATTAATTGAATTTTAAAAAATTATAATATAAAATCTATAGTAACCATTAGTCAGTATAGTAATCATTTGTCCGCATGAATTTTAATCTTACCTCTGAGCGGAGCTGAAATGTTATCATATGCATTTTAAATCACAAGTTAGAGTACGATAAAGACGAAATATTGTTATATTTTTCTTGAATTAGTATTTTTATAGATAATCTGATTATAAATTTGATACCACCAAAATAACAATGTACATGAATAAATTAACATTGTGATGATTAAAGATAACTACAAAATCTATATGAACAATTGACTAAAAAAAAAAATTAAAGAGTGGATGATTTTAAAATCTTTTGTGTGGTTGACCCCATCTCTGAATTTAATTTTAATTCCCAGATTCTCGACAGAACAAAAAACGGTAACAGTTTTAAAGTTTTGATTTTCGGATTAAAAAAAAAAAAATTAAAAAAATTGATGACAGTCTGAGTCTGGACAGGTTTATGTCTCTGATTATTGAGACACATTTTACAGTATCAAACTGTTCATGTAAATCTCCCTCTCAGAAATTGCACAGAAACCGACACTTCATTGAATCCAAAATTCAAAACATTATAATTCATAATTCTAAAAATAGCACCATAAATAAATTTAATTTAATTAATCTTAAAATTAATCCACTGGACGCTCTTATTAACAACAACAAATTAAAATTTTAAATCGTAATAAACAAATTTATAAAACAAAAAAAAAATCTGACCTTTGATTGGAAACTGGAATCGAAACAGACAATCGATGATTGGAACCACAGATTCAAATCTCAAAACTGATCGGAAAGGAGAGAGGAATATCGGCGGAGAGCGACGAGAGAGAGAGAGAGAGAGAGAGAGGAGAAATTTGAGAGAAGAAAACGGTTTCTTATTTTGGTCAGTTTTGTAGGCGCGTGAGAGGGAGAGAAAGAAGAGTCAAGGCCGAGGGGGACGTTGTTTTCGCGCCACCGTTTAATAACATAAAAAAGGAAAAAAACGAGCTTTTGTTTTTTGTTTCTGTTTTGTTAATTAATTAATAATAATAATTAGTTTTTTTAAGAAAGTAAAAGTGATTATTAATATTTTATTTATTAAAGTTTGCTTTGCCAAATAAGGTTAGTTTCTTTGTGAAAAAAGAAGAAAAAAAATTAAGGTTCATTACTTGCCCTTTTTTGTGGGTACTAAATGAAATATTATTTTTAGATAAAAATTGAGATTGTTTTTTCTTGTTTTTAGAGTGGTATTGAGAATTGAGATCAACATATTAACAAATTGAACAAATAATGCCAAGTTTGTAAAATATTTTGTTTAAATTCTTATAAAATGATGAGGCGTAAAAATTATTAATATTATATTATTTAGATAAAATATTTAAAAAAACTAGCATTAATCGATTGAATGTTAAACACACCAATGTAACATGAATAGCTACTCCTACGATATAGTGCTTTTTAGTATTTTTATCTTAGTATCTTTTTTCATTAAACTGAATCCGATTCTATGACTTTAAAAAAAATAGGATTATTTTGTTACGTGTTATTCACTTAATTATTTGAAATTGAACTGCTAATTCCTTGAATCAATAAATGTGATTTAAATAGATTAATTAAAATTCAAGTAGACTCCAGCTTACTCTATATACATATAATTATGAGGTAAATTGATATAATATGTAAAAGAATTTTGAGATTGATTTTAATAGTTTTGAAAAGACTATCTATCTAATTAGTTTTCTAGTTTATTACATACTTACATATTTCTATTCTATTTTTGAAAAAAAAAATACATATTAAAAACAACAATATATATATATATTTTATGGTGAAGGGATGATTAAATTCATAAAAACATAATATATGCATATTTTATGGTGAGAGGGTGATTAAATTCATAAAAACATACTAACATCTTGTGTTTTAAAATAAAGTCTCACCCCTAACTTTCAGATATATTATTGAAATTTAAACTTCAGATTTTAATGAACCTAACATTAACCATAGCCTGATTTATCAATAAGTGTCAAATTCCAATAATTCGGTAAGACTTGATTATATATATGTTTATACAATTTCATTGTAATTATTATGTAATAAAGAGTTTACTATAAATTTGGAAACAAACAATATTTATCATATTCACTTGTAATATAAGAACAAGTAAAAAGACAAAAATAAAAATAAAAAAGATAAAAATTTCAATTGTGAGATTCAAAAGTATAAATTTTGTCTCTACAAAAATGAAAATACATTAAATCACCACCTACAATATTAAAAATGTTTTCTAATGATCACTTCCCAATTGTTTTGAGTAGAATTGAAGCTATTATCTTCAAATATTTAAAGCAAGTGACCACCTTCAGTTCTCCATCAAACGGTTGATGAATTTTGAGGACCACACACTGCATTTATGGAGGGCACAGATCTTGGAATTTAATTCTTTGCCATTTAATTATTTTTTTCTAAAAAAACAAAAACGAAAACAAAAACCAAAGATAGCGTGCCCTCAAAACGGTTAACTTGAATATTAATGCACATAATTTTATAAAAATAAATAAATAAATCCTACGTGTAATCTATGAACAAAGACATTTGTACTTTAAATACTTTCTCAAAAATCTAAACACCTTAAATTTATGTTTTTCAATGACTTTAATGTCATATATTGAAATATTGACTTAAAATTCAAGTAGTTAGTAATTTTTTTTTTTGGGTTAACAATACATGAGAAAGAAAAAAAAAAAAAACTTCTATCACATACTAGTAAAATTATGGAAGTAAATTTTTATGTTTTATATATAGTCATTAATTTTAATATACCTTGATATACTCATTTAATTTTAGCGTAAAATTATTTTGTAATTATTTAAAATAAAAAAAAAACATCATATTGATATATTGCATTTAGCCTAAAGTTCAAATTTTGTTTTTGAATAAAAAAATTGCAAGAGTGAATTTGTTATTGAATCCAAAATAAACGTGTTTGAGTTTCCTAATATAATTTCATGATAAATTCAGAACGAACGAGATGCTTTATTTTGATCAACTCTTAGCCTGGATGGTTGGGCAATTTTTCATTTGCCAAAGTATTGAGGTTCAAATCTCACTAAACATATTTTTAAAGCTAATATGGACATTTTTCTCTCTTTATTTTGTGAGAGTAGTCTCTTGTTTACGGGAGTGAAACCCAAGTCATGTGAATAGTATTTTATCTTAATAGATTTCAACAACTTTTGTTCATTTCAGGGCTCAATTAAAAAAATCGATTAAAAGTCTATATAAAGAATTACTTTAAAGATTGAATTATATAAATTATATTTTTTTTATAAAAAATACTATTGAATTGCATTTTCATGCAATTCTATATTTTCTAAAATATAAAAATATTGAAATTTAATTCATGTGTATGCCAGGCAGATAATTACACTAGTTATCGTTTATAAAATGGAAACCCCATAAAAATACCATCAAGAGTCTTATTTATTTATTTATGTCAAAGTTCCAAATCAGATGAAAACAGAATTACTTATAATTCAACGGATGTGCCAATGTTTACCATTTTAAATTAGGATAACTTTCATGTCATCCCTAGATTTTATTAAAATATCAATTTTTAACTATATTTTAAATATGCATCATTTTGTTCCTAAAATTTCTAAACAATATCAAATTAGTTTTTCAAGTTAGCCAACCATTAGTTAAAGTTAACAGAGATAGGGATAGTTTTATCATTTCAATTGTGTTATTTTAAGTTTAATCAAAATAAATTAAGAAGACTAATAAAAAATATCATTATTAAAATAAAAAAAAAACTTAAAAAAATAAAAATAAAAAGGAACATCCAGATGATCTTAAAGATTTGGATTCATCTAAAAAAATATATAAGCATTAGAGCAAAAAAAATAAATAAATAAATAAATAAAATGAAAATTTAAATTCAACACTTTGAAGATTTGAAATGAACCTAGATTTTCATAGAAGGTTTGTGAATCTAGAACCTCAAATCTTCGAAGATCTTATTTCATCTAATATCTACAATGAAAACTTAAAATTTTAAAAAATAAGAAGCTTGAAACTATAAACCAAAAGTCAAAACAAAAACTCAAAAAACCAAAAATCAAAATAAAAACTTAAAAAAAAATATTCTCTTTTATAAATTCTCTTCATTATATCCTCAACCTATCCCCATACTCTTACACTTAGCTATGCTCACATCAAACCCGACATAAAAAATAAAAACAAAAATTTGAAAACCAAGAACTTGAAAAAAAATCTCCATCGTTGCCAACATCAATAGCCATGAAAAAATGGATACCTACTACCACAACTGCAAGACGAAGATGGAGTCCCTCTCTATCACATGATCTAGAATAATTGGTTTGGTTCCAGATCGTTGAATGATTTGATCCTCTAGTCATTCTAACGTTCTGCATTTATGATTTTTATATCTTTTATTGTTTAATTTTTTTTATTTTCTATTAGATTTTTTAATTTTATATTTTTTCTTTGTTGTTTGATTTTCATTTAGTTTTAATTAGTTTAATTAAAAATTAGTTTTTAATTAGTTTAATTAGTTTAGTTTTTAATTTTTATTATTTTAAATTTTAGTTTTATTGGAGTAAAATGGTCACTTTAGGGCGTTATAACTGAAGGGAGGGACAAATCAGTCTTTTTGACATTTCTATATGGTTCGATCATCAGTTGATCAATGGAGAGGGATTAATTTGATGCTTTTTGAAAACTTTATATCAAAATATAAATAAAAATTTGATATTTTTCTAACATTTAGGGATCTTCAAATTAATGCAAAAGTAATTTGATTAAAAAATGATTTATGATTGAGCACTTTTCAGTGTTGAATGACAGGGTCAATCGTTTGTCACTATCAACACAAGGCAATTTGTAAATTTCTTCTTTTGAGGTTTTTTTTTTTTTTTTTGAATATGTTAACAAAAGCAATTATCATGAACCTTCTTAGAAGCAATGTGCTAATGATATATAATCTTTTTACTATTTAAAAAGAAAAAGAAAGAAAAGAAATGAGCAAATAGTTTTTGACAATAAATTATAATAATAATAATAATAATAAATTGAGTTAACTACAAAAATTTACTTAAATAGGAGGCATAAGATTCTTGCCGACAAATGAAGTTCTAAATAAGTACAGTAACCTTGTGTGTGTATATATATATTTTATTATTATAATATGTATATATTACATATTTTATTCTAAACTTTCTCTCTATATATAATAATATATATCCAAAAACAATTTTACCAAAAGTATTGGAAAACTAATTTTTAGTAAATAAATAATTACAATAAATAATCTCAATTTAACATTTAAACGCAAAATCTTTTATACAATAATAAAAGATTTCACTAATTGATTTGTTAACCATCCTATGAGAAGTCAATTTGATAAACTAGTTAAAACTTTTTAACATATTTTTTCTTTCTTTCTGGAAAAATATAATAGATCAATTTAATTAGAATAATTATTATTGTTTTAAAATTCATTAGCCAAGTCAATCAAATTGATTTCTTCACATTTAGATCAAATTCCGTCCAATTTAATCAATGAAGTCATTAAAATTAATAATAATTAATTGGTTTCAATTAAATTGATAGACTTGGACTTGTTCTTCGACTTTTTATTGATTAGCTGCAATTCATATATATATATAAAACAGTCATCCGATTTTAATATTAATTAAAAAAAAAAAAAAACCTTAAATAGTTAAACCTTAAAAGTCTACATATTGCATTGCAATTAAACAACAAAACATGATAACTTAAATAATCTAAGACAAAATAATATATATGATGTGATAATATTTATGTTGCTTCATAGGTTAGTTAACTCTTGACAATGAAACCAAAAATAATATAAAATTACTTTGACATGTTAGCTTCGCATAACGATAAGAATTCTTATTTATTATGTCACTCAACGAAAGTCGTGCTTGATTTTATTTATTTATTTCATGTATCAGCTATGTTAAAGGGCGTTTTACAAATATATTGTAGTATTTATATATGAAAATAAAAATTATCAACTACAAACGTCTTTTTATATTGGATTGTTACTTAATTTTTTATATGACATTTTTTTTTAAATATTTTTCTATACTTCAACCCAAAGTAACAATAAAATGCATAGAAAAATAAATAAAATGTCATTTGCTAGATATGTTTAACAATTGAAATTTAACATCTAAATTTGAACTTTCATACTAGAAAATAACCATAATATAATCATCATGGATATTCTTCTGTTTTTGTACTATATTCTTCGAATATAGGAAAGTGAATATGAAACATTTTATGTTATGAAAAAACTTGAAAACTATAATTATTAATTCAGAACTTCTGAAAGGACATGAAATTAATGCATTTGATTATGTCAAAAACACTCTTTGATACTTGATATATATTTAAAATTTTTCTGTCAAATTCAACTTTTTGTGTATACAATTGTACTCGGTTGACGAAACTCAAGTTTAACGAAAGCTTTCTGCTTTATATAGCTATTATATTTGCAGGTCTTGATATGTATAGTTGTCAAAAAGTCGGCTAAAATTGATTTTTTTTTTTTTTTTTTTTTAATCATTCAATTTATAAGCCGTCACATATGTGTATCTCCAAAGTTATAATATAAATCTAATCAAAATTTCAAATAATTTTATTTTTTAAGATAATTTTGTTTATCAATCCCATAAATTAATTAAACCAAAGTTGTTATAGTAATTTATTGACTTATTCTTACCTTTAAAGAAATCTTTTTAGTCCACCTATAACTCTATACATCACTTTTTTTTTTTTTTTTTGATAACTATACTTAGCCCAAAAAGAACCTAAAAAGAATAAAGATATAACTTTGAGATGGGGTCTGAGGAACAACTCTCAAATGAAAGGAAACAACTCACATTGAGTAGGGGTACAACTTTGAAAAAAATAAAGATATAACTTTGAAACGTGATCTGAATAATAACTCTCAAATGAGAGGGAGCAACCCACATTAAATGGGGATACAACCCACACATGTAGGAGAGCAAAACCCACATATGTGTTAAGAGGGTGGGGGTGAGGGTTGGGGTATAGAACCCACAACCTCTAAGTAAGAGATGTTGAGGTTGAGGGTGAGGCAGTGTTTATCACAACGCCACAACCTCTAAGTAAAAATTATATTATTATTTTTTAAATTCTATCTAATATATATGTTTAAACCAATCAATCCAATATAACATGACAACTATGATAGTTAATTATAAACATATTTAAATGGATAAAATATGTTTAAATAATGTTAGCTTATAAAATATTTTTTTCCCCGAGAAGGCTACATCTATCTTATTGAACAAGTTGATAATGTGAATGACGAGTTTTATTATTTTTTTTTTCTAGTTATACCAACTTCAAATTCTGAAGTTTAAAATACTTTGTTTTTCTTTCACAATAATGAAATTTTGATAAATGGTTCCATATTAAATCAAAAGAAGTTTTAATTAAAAAAAAAAGCACAACATCGTACACGATTACGTAGGATGGCGCAAGCATAATGAATTCACATTTTTGGAAAAAAAAAAAAAAATTGTTTTGGTAAGATATATAAAAGAAACTACAATTTTCTTTCTAGAAGAGTAAACTTGATGGTAAATATTCATGAAGTTCACCTACAACGGCAAGAAACATAAATTCTTGCCTTAGCATTCTCTTGTATTGACTAACACAAAGATTCTTGCATTTATAGCTGAAGGAATTATCTCAACAACTTGTAAAATTGAGAATATGTATATGGGACCAAAAACAAGAATTTAATTATTTATTTTTTTAAGGTGAGAATTGAGTGTAGTGGAAATATATAAATATATATATATATATATATCTGTGTGTGTATATCTATGTATATAGACACACACATACACAAATATTTATAGTGCATATTTCCTTACATAAGCCTTAATATTCAAACCCTCCATTTTTTGATGAAATCATATGCATTTCAGTGAGTTTTTTTTAGAAATGCTAAGAAATATGAAACATAGTTATAGACAGCATTTTATATTTTTCAAATATTCGGGAGTTATTTTTTCTAATTTTTATTTTGTTTTCCTATTTTATAATTTTTTAAAATTGAAATCTTTTAAAAGATAGCTTCCAAACATGAATGCATGTTTCTTATCATTCCTATAAAAAATCTTATTAAAATACATAAGATTTCATCAAAAAATGGAGGGTTTGAGTATAAGGCTCAGAGAATTCTCTGTGCATATATATATATATATATTGACAGAGAGAGAGAGAGAGTTAGGTTTAGGTTGGTAGGAAATGTCTCTAGTGTTTGGAGGAGATGGTGGCAATATTTCTATTGATTAATGATGATGTTAGAAGACTGCAAAATTAAATTTATTGAAGGTGACTTAAGACTTCTATATGATAATATTGCATGGTATTTGTTTTATTTACTTATTTTTAACTCTTAAGCAATCACTTATACAATACTTGATCAACTAATATTGTCTATTATGATTACTTTAGAGATCTTGTGTCCCAAACCTACTCACATCACAATTAGGAGAAACTTTATTTATATTTGAAGGGATGTTGAGATATGATTACTAGAAAAAAAAAAAAAAAGCACAAATATAATTTGAATATGATTTAATTATTAAGTTTATTATTTGTCCTATATCTACTTTTTATCATTAGATTAGTGATTTAGGTTTGCTGAATCGGGGTTTACTAATAAAGAAAAAAATAATTTACCTCTTTCTAATTATATAAAGATGAGTATTCGTTTTTTAATAGCTACATGTGCCTTCAACGTATCGATTATGTAATCAATAAATGCTTCAATTATAAGGTTTGTGATTTAAGAGAATGATGAAATAAATATTTTAGTCTGCCTTTTACAGCTTTTGCGGTCCATTACTTTAGGCCGAAAGGGGCAAGGCCCATCAACAGCTGTTGTTCTCATTTGGGACCACAAAAATGACTAGAAGGTTCGAGTCTTTGAATCTTTTGTTAAATATTTTCTTTAAATGTGGAGTGACGATATTTCTACCCTCAAAAATTGTTTGGACAACCTTTTTATCATAAAAAATTTAAAATTTTTCTAATTTATTTTTAAACTCCACTTAATATCAAGAATACCATTTTTTTTCTTAATTTTATTATACTATATTTTTATAAACACAAACTATTTTATTATTTTATATTTTTATAAGGAATGATTATACATTTAACTAATTGCATTAGTAAAATGAAACTTTGATTGAATTGTCAAAATAAAAGTAAAACATTGATATCACAAAAACTAACATGTATAAACATAATGCAACTTGAATCCAAAGAAAACCAACCAATCATCCTTAACACAATACTACCCCAATACCAATCATTTCAAATCTGTTTCAAAGTCCTTAATTCATAATTCTGAAAAAGATTTAAACTTGAACCATTATTGATTATCATATCAAAAACCAACACAAACCTTAAACTTACTCAATGATGCTTCAAAAAATACAGAAAATGGATTATTAGTTCTTAGCTCCAACTTGATATATTAAAAAGTATATGACAAAAGTGTTTCTTGAATGTATGATGATCATGATATGTTCTTGATTTTAAATTTAAGTTTTTGACTATAGGATTAATGAAATAGATCAAAAGGAAAAAACCAGTAATGAGTAACATGTAAACATTCAAAAAGTATATTTAAAATTTTCTTCATTCACTGACTATCGCAAAGCAACTAATGGAGTTTTTGTTTTAATTAACAACATATTTTGAATAATATATTTGGTAAGTTTAGGGTATTTTAATTTTGGATAGTAATTTTTGATATGATAATTAATGATGGTTGAAGTTTAAATCATTTTATAAGGAATGTGTTATTTATTATTTATTTTTTTAATAAGGAATGTGCTATTATTCTTTATAAAAATATAGTGTAATAAAATGGGTGTACTTTTAAAAATATAGTATAATAATAAAAAAAAGGGTATTCATGATATTATGTGGAGTTTAAAAACAAACTAGAAAAATTTGAATTTTTTATGGCAAAAGGGGTGTACAAACAATTTTTGAGAGGTGAAAATATCGCCACTCTTAAATTTATTTTGGTAAGGTGTAGGAAGATGCACTATATATTCCTATTATAATTGTGTTATATGACAAATTTTATCATGTACTATAATCGTAATTGGAGATCAATGTTGCAAAAATTGGTATAGGTAGTCATCTAAGCCCCTTTAGGGAGCTAATCCATCGCTGACCAATTGAAAATCCGTAAATTGAGGATTCTAGGTGATGGGCCACCTAGGTCTCTTAGAAGGTTTTTTTTTTAAAAAAAAAAACAACAATGTCGTTTTGTATTGTTTGTTAGTTTGCTCTTTTAACCCCAAACTCTCTTTCAATTTCCATTTTTGTCTCTTCAAACTCACTTGCCCCTCTTTCTCCGCTATCCAAACAACCATTGACACACTTCAAGTCGCCTTCGCCATCGGTGGAATTGGTGGCCACATCTATCCGGTGGTGGCCATTGTCGACAAGCTCAAATTCATTAGACCCATCTCCGAAGTCCTTTTCATTAGACTCTCAAACAACATGAAGTCTACTACCATCCCATCTATTGGATTCGATTTCGTTTCTATCCTTAAAACATTTCGATTACATCATCCCTTATTTTCTTCGAGCAACATCCTCCTTCACTTTAACTTGATCAAGTCTCTCATCACCAAATGCATCGGACCATTCATCAAAAGGTTTCTCACATAGTTCCATGACCATTCATCACCATCACCAACCCTAACCCCGATAGCTCATTAGTCAAATGCCATTGTTCCTTGCTATCACTCCTCTCGCTATCATCATTGTGCCCTTTTCTCACTCGACCATTCATCGTCATTCATCAAAAGGTTTGAATTATTTGTTATATTTGTGTAGTTATCCTTAGTCCTCACTCCTCACAAAACACATTTTATATATATAAATATATATATATTTTTGCAGTTATCCTCACAAATTCAGAATTTTTATTGGATTGTTTGTTGTGTTTGTATTCACAAAATTCTTTTTTGTAATTTTCTTTTTTATGTTTGACCAAATTTGATTGATGGTCTATTGATTACCAGTCAAATTGCCTATGTGGTAGGCACCAAATAACCTGACGCTTAACGATTTTTACAACATTGCTAGAGATACGTGTGCATTTCACTAACAAAAAGCTCTCTTGCTGATCACCATTAATGTGCAATACATCTACGCGTTTGAAGGTATTATAATGCCCAAATCATATTATATATTATAATTCCATTAAATTATATTACGTTCATATACCAGATTTAGAAGGATGCTCTTTAAAGTAAGTTCTTTTCTTGATTTTGAAAAGTCTATTAAATATATTCGGTCCTTGTCACTAATAAAGTTTTTTTATTAAGCTTTTGATATTACACATATAAGCTCATATCAATACAGATGACTAGTGACCAACCTTTTAAACAATAAATTCTATTAGTAGATAATCTTGATAGTCAATCTTGCAATGCATGAACCCAATGAATCCAAAACAAACATTTTCCCTTTCTCTTTACCTATGATAATTTTTTCTTCAAGAAGAACATAAAAGTAAAACCCAACTTGTAGTATGTTAAAAGCTACTTAAATTCCCATGTAAATGTAAAATCTACCTAGAGCGGATCCACTTGACTTTTTAGTGCATTGAACCTCAAAAAATTAAAAACAAATCAAAATGGATGGATCGTTCTTTCAACTTGACCTTTAAATCATTGTCAAGATCGAGGCAAGAAATTGTTTTTCAAGAAGTTTCCCTCCTCCAACTCCTTAGTCCAAAATGTCTCCACATGATGTGATTCAAACATATCATATGATATGTTGTTTTCACCTGAACTTTGTGGTCCTTTGTTCCATCACTCTGGCCCTACTAGTTTTCCTTTGGAATTCTCCAATTCATGTTAACGTGTTTGCAATTTAATATAAAACTTTTTTGTCAGCTTTTTGTGTACGCTACTACTTTAATATGTTGACAAGAATTTTTTGGTCAACTTGATGAATGTGCATGTGTTTTCCACTTTTCCTTCAACAAAACATATTATTATTATTATTTTTAATTAAAAGGATGAAATGAAGAAAAGATTTTCAAAGAAAATCAAATATGCCAACACTCTTAACATCTTTATGTTGTTTCCTTTTTTACTAATTGAATAATAAAATAAGACACTTACAAAACCTTTGTTAAAAAAAAAAGAAAAAAAAACCCATCTAAGTATCATTTAGAGTTCAAATAAAATTATGTGACTATACAACAAATTCACGCACACTCGAAATTTGACATTGAATGGGTCACGAATTTGTTGGCATCTATTAAGATCAAGCATTACATATATGACCTGATTATTCAATTCTACAATAAGAAATATTTATTATATATTTTACTACAAAAATGAAAAAAAAAAAAATCTCTCTACATATATTAATAAATGTGTATGACAAGACTTACTCCTTATCACGAAAATACAAGAGGGGGTTTATGTAGTTATACAATAAGGTATTTGATAAGAAGATTAGAAGAAGATCTAACAGGGTGAAATATGGACAGAGAATAGTGACTTGCATCACTAGGTGTACTAGGCGGTGCAAGTCGCGATCAATTACTTCAGACAAATGCGACATGCATCACGAGGTGCAACCCATGGTGCAAGTTGTGACAGACGGATCTGGTACGGGCTGAAGTGGGATTTTAAACATTTTAAGATATTATTTTTATTTAAACTTTGATATTTGTTTCATTTTATTAGTTTGATATTATTTCCTTAGTTATTTGATGTTACTTTTTTTAAAAAAAAATTATTCAAAAAGGAATTTTGTTTTTCTAAAGGAATTAGGAGTTAGTTAACTATAAATATGAGTTTAGACTTAGGATTGGTATTATTATTATTATCATTATCTTTGGCGAATATTAATAAAATCTTACAGTTTGAGAGACAAAAATGTTTGCAATTTGTTTAAGCTTTTTAGAGCATTCTTAATTCGAATTACTTGGGCTAGAGTTAGGTTAACCATGTGATCTAATTCTAGATAATTACTCTACCCATTATGTGGATTAATTTGTTTTTAATCTTAACATATGACACGAGTTAGGGCGGTTAAGGCTTATTATAGGATCTATGGTTAGGTCCTTTATAATTTAGTTCTTTCATTGAGAGTTGTTAAGAGATGGAGTCCGACAAAATTTCAACTTGGTGGGGAATGTTCCATTGACCAATTGGGCAATGTTGGAAGCTTTGTGAGAGAGTTAGTTGACAATGTCTAGGATGATAAAAGAGGTGACCAGATCCATACAACTAACTATGACCAAGAACTAGTCAATAGAAGAAATATAAAGAACCACCAATAAAGGGTTAGAATGGATTAAGAAGAGATTGGCCAAGAACAAGAGAAGTAGCGATAATGGGTAAACTCATGGAAGGAGATTTTGATCCAATATCTATAGGCATGAGATAGACACCATGACAGATGAGTTACAGGACATTAGTCTATATGGAAACCATAGGGATATACAAGAGGAGGTTGGGTTGAGCATGGATCGATAGAAGTCAACAGGTGGCTCAATGAGAGAAAATTGTCTAAAGGTGATAGTCCTAGAAGGGTCTCTATGAAGAATAGGGGTTTGATAAGGACAAGGAATCTGAGGAAGGTTATCATAGGCAAAGTAGGAGGCTTTTTGGCCGAGTGCCTAATTATGACTTCGTAGAAACCGTTAGGAGAATGATACAGCCTATAAGGATGAGAGAAAAAGGAATCAGCACCACTATTAAAGACCGAATAAGCTAAAGGTAGATTTTCTTCATTTTAATGGAAGAGATCTATATGAATGGTTGGACAAAGTGGAGCACTATTTTCGAATTTATGAGATTACAAGGGAAGACAGGGTTACTACTGCTTAAATTTATCTTGATGATAAGACAAATAGTTAGTGGTGATGAATTAAGGGATAATATAAAGATGATGGAAGGCGATTGAGGTGGACAACATTTCAATGGAAATTTTTGAACTAATGAGGGCCATCACCTATTGTCAATCATTATGGACAACTAGCTAAGCTCAAATAGGAAGGCAAGGTATAGAATTATATTAAAGAATTCCATTGTCCATATTATGGTAAGAGGTTGGTTAGAGAAGCATTGATCGGGACGTTTGTAGAGGGATTGGAGCTATGGTTAGCTAGGGAACTCAAATTGAAGCAACTGCACAAGTTACCTAAAGTTATGAATTTGGTAGAAGTTTTGGATGATAGTTACTATTACGAGAAGAAGCCATTCAAGGAGAATGGGAGGAGCAAATTTTCTATAAACTCGCAAAACAAAACTCCTTCAAACGAAAAAGAAGTTGTAGAGGGGTGTTCTAAAGAGAAAATAAAGAAGTTAAGAAACTTTCGAGGGAAGAGTTATAATAAAGGGTAAATAAAAAGCTATACTCCAAATGTGGTAAAAAATGGATCAAGAATCATTGATGCAAGTCCAGTTAAGTGTTTGTGATAGCTAAGCCAAGCAATAATGAAGATAAAGATAAAGATGTTAGTAATGAGAAAGAATCTAGTGATGAGGGAAGGCTTAGGGTGACTGATGTTGTTGAGAGTGTGGGATAAGTGGAGTTATCTCTTAATATTATGTCAAGAGCTCCAAAAACATCAACTATGAGACTTATGACTTGGATTGGTACATCTAAAATGTCTTCGCTTGTGGATTCTAGATCTTCATATAACTTTATTAACAGCTGTCGATGTTCGGAAACGGTTGATCCAGAGATTCAGGGGCCCAGACTGCGATTGAGGTAATTAATGGTGAGAAAGGTAGTTAATGCGAAGTAAATGACGATTTAAGGTTGGTGGACTGCAATAAGAGTGAGGGAATGTTGGTCGTGATTTTTAGCTAGTAGTTATGAGCTAGTTAATGAAGAAAGGTGAGGGAAGAATGACTGCAAATACAAGGATTTTTACGTGGTTCGGCGACTACGCCTACGTCCATGACCACTTTGAGGTAATTCCGACAGAGTGACAGTATTCTAGTATTTTTTCAGCTTGTTTGTACAGTGAAAATCTCTCCCATTTATAGAGGGGGGAGAGATACAAAAGAAGTGTAATACATGTTACAACTGACGACACTTTCAACTAATCCTGACACAGTCATGCTACATTTATTACAAAACAATGATTATCTTTCCCATGCACAGGTTTGCATTTAATGCACTAGG
The DNA here is from genome assembly GCA_019925255.1 of Litchi chinensis. NCBI lineage: Eukaryota > Viridiplantae > Streptophyta > Magnoliopsida > Sapindales > Sapindaceae > Litchi > Litchi chinensis. Next base: position 27,585,018 of record CM034461.1, on the reverse strand, counting down.
AGAAGTCTTTCCTTCATTAAATGCATAGCCACCGCATTGAATGCTTCTTAGTAATTGTATGGGTGGTTTCTGACGTGAAATCAGGAGAGTTGGTGATTCTGATGACTTGCTGCAAAAGGTTTCCCCTGGAGCAGACCTCTGGTCTGTCAAATCAAGCAAGCTGGACAGGGGTTGACACGGGCAAAATGATGCCTGGACGGTTTGGAGGTTACGCGAGCTCGCGATTTGGGCGATCTTGCGAGTTGGACGAGCTCGTGGCAACGATTTAGAGCATGGGCCCTCTGGCCCTTTATTTCTGTTCATGTCCAATTGGATCTTTATTGGCCCATTTACCCAGGTCGAGAAAACGGATATAACAACAGCAATGTTCTTAGGAAGGTGGAGTTAAAAGGAGTTGTTATAAAGCCAATTAATATTAAGGTAGCTAACAGGGACAAACTCAAGTGTGAAGAGGTGGTTTGAGATGTGAAGGTGAATGTGCAAGGGGTGAGGATTGTAGCTGACTTGCATATTCTATTGATAGCAGGGGTGGATGTGATGCTTAGTAATGTGTGGTTGAAGAGTATTAGAAGCGTGCTCAAGAATTTTGTAAACATGACCATGAAGTTCAAGTTGGTAGGCAAGAAGAAAACTTGGACAGTTTTGTCATCCAAGTAGATCAAACAGGGCGACGATCGAGTGATGGGAAAATTATACAAAGGGGTGCCCAATGTTGTATAATAATGAGTACTAGGAAAGATCATGATGAGATGGTAGAGGAGCTTCCAAATTTTACCTTTGAGTACAAGGATATTGTTGAAGAATGAGAAATGATGAGAACATTAGATAAAGATCTAATAGGGTGAAATCCAGATAAAATGGATTGTGACTTGTGTCGATGGGTGCACCTCACGATGCAACTCGCGATCAATTACCCTAGGTGAATGTGACTTACGTTGCGAGGTGCAACCCGTGGTGCAAGTCATAACCATTTATTTGAGAAGATTGTGACTTGCATAATGAGATGCAACCCACAGAGCAAGTCGCAACAGAAGAGTTTGGTATGGGTTAAAGTGAATTTTAGGTCTTTTAAGATGTTATTTTTATTTAGTTTTTGATATTTGTTTCCTTTTATTTGTTTGATATTATTTCTTTATATATATTTTAATTACCATTAGTTATTTCATATTATTTTTTGTAGAGTTTTTTTTAAAAATAATTTTATTTTCTAAAGGAATTAAGAGCTAATTAACTATAAATAGGAGCTTAAGCTTAGGGCTAGTATTATTATTATCATCTTTCCAAGAATATTAATATAATCTTACAGTTTGCAAGGTAAGACTCTTTGTAGTTTGTTTCAATTTTTTTAGACAGTTTTTGTTTGAAGTTGCTTAGACTAGGGTTAGGTTGGTCTTGTGATTTATGTCTAAAGAATCAATTTGCCCATTCTGTGGGTTGGGTGGTTCATTTTCAATCCTAACGTGTGATGCGACTCAAAACGGTTAAGACTTGTTGTTGGATTTATAGTTATGTTCAATAGTATCGTAGTAATGTGTTGGGTTTTGTGCCCTAAGAGCTTGTAATTATGTAAACGTTTTTAATAAATAATAATAAAGTATTCATTTTATTCAATTTATATATTTTACAAAAATTATATATGTCATGAGAAACATCCTTGATTACTGATGTATTTTCAAACTAAGTATATAAGTGTTATATACAAGCGGATTTAGTTTGAGAGAAGTAATCTAAAGAGTCCGTAGAAAACAAATGAAGCTGGGTACTTTGTTTGTGGTAAATCTACAGTTGCGGTTCATTTTGTATTCGGTACAATAGTTTTATCCGAGACTATTCATGTAGTGACATGGAAATGGAGACACCTTATATAATAAAGATTATATAGGACTGGACCACGATAAACATAAGTCTCTAATTAATATCCGTTAAACTTAGAGATTTATATTTATCGACTAGATGATCATATATGAATTGATCTTAATCCTGAGTGTATTATGGACTCCTGCTTGTTGAGTTATGTCCTTTGATTTACATGGGTGAGATCGATATAGATGCTCGATCAATAACTTCGTACTTTGGGGATATGATTTAGTAAGTAGCTGGGAACATTCTATACAATAATGAAATCCACTCCTTCTTGCGAGAAGTAGAGAAATAGTTCTCTTAAGGGTTGATTCAGGTCTTGAACAATAAGAACGCTCAACTTTCTGTTCATATGTAAACGGAAAGATAAATTCATAAGTTGTTATGAATATATTGTTCATTAGAGAATCAATGGTACTTAAGGATCAAGATATAATTAGAGGGGTATAACGGACATTATGACCTAGCTCTAATTATGAACTATTTGTGGAGGGTCAAATCATATGTAGTGATTATATCAATGGACACTGAAAATTTCAGATTGTATAAAAACATCTATAGTTTTGAGAGTGCAATCTTAGGTTTTTAGTGGAGTAACTCTAAGATTAATAATAGTGAATTATTTAATTAAAGAGTTTAATTAATAATTCCGATATTATTGGAGCTCAAAACTGTAGGTCCATCGGGTCCCCTTGATAGCTCATTTCACTATAAGAAACGTGTCTATAGAATATTGTAATTGGATCGTCCAATTATAGTTGTTACATAAGTAGCAAAATATGTGTTCACTTGGTAATTGAATAATATTGATTAATTATGAATTAATAATTATTTAATTAATTTTATAAGAGGTCTTGAATTCAATTCTTAGTTGTGACCGAGTATAAATTAATTATGAATTAATTATAGGCCACAAGTATGATTACAAAATATAACATGAATTAATTGTGAATTAATTATGTTATATGGGCAAAAGTTTAATTTTAATAAACTTAAGGTTTAATATTAATTTTGATTAATTAAAACCCTAATTGGTTGCCTATAAATAGAAAAGAAATAGTATTCTTTTCCTAACAGAAGATAAACTTAGGTTTTGTTTTACGTTCTTTAAAACAAAAACCTATTCTCATCTCTTACATATATTGTTTGTTCTTTTGAGAAAAGAAATCAATAGAAAGTGAGCACAATTCTATATAATTGTGCCCACTCACTTGTTTCTTGGTGTAGAGACATATCAAGGAAGGCAAGGTGGTGAGCAATCCACAGAGATCAATACAAAAGGTACAAGATTCGATCTTTATTTAGTTTTATTATTTTATTTCATTGTTTTATGGATCTAGGGTTCTTGAGTTTTCTAAAATTTTTAAAACTCAATGTTCCGCAAATCTTTATTTTATAAAAACAATTGTTGTTTTTTCCCCTCATAATGTTCATCAACACATTTTGTGTTTCAATCTTTCAAGCAAAAGTGAAATAAAATAAAACAAGACAGAAGAAACCTATTCAATAAAATGAATTATAATTTATCAATATATATTTAAATAAAGCATTATTTATATGATCCATATTTAACTTTTATCTATTTCCATAAAATTTGGAGAAATCTTCCTACACATGCTTAGTAAATGTGTACGGTGGAATTCATTCTTTTACCATGGCCATTTAAGAGGAGGTACATACCAAATGAACTAAAAGGATGTTCTATGATTGCAGACAATATGGTATCCTGTATCGTTCTATGATTTTGTGTTTCAATCTTTAAAGTGAAAGCCAAAAAAAAAAGAAAAAAAAAAAAGAAAAACAAAACAAAACAAGAAAGAAGAAAACTATTCAATAATTGCATTACAATTACAGCATAGAGTGAAAGGAATCTTGTATGAACTTAATATTTATGGCTAGACAACAAAGATATACTAATTAATACATCTGTCTATCATGATGACACAAATCAGCCAATATTTTTTGGAAATAAATAAATTAAGTACTTTTAAGACCAAATGATGGGCACTCATGTGCTGGAACAGCAACACAATCATGGTAATAAAAAAGCCCCATACATATGACATACCTTCAAAAATTATAATTTTTCTGATATGGGTATAAAATTATTTTGCAGTAACAGTCCAAAAATGATTTTTTTTTTTTTTTTGCAATATTATGGTTCTATTTATATTTTAGGTAAAAGAACAACAATTTTATTTATAGTTAATTATGATTGCCACCGACTATGGTTTTGTTTGGATTTGTAGTATATATTGTATGGATTGTTCGCATAGGATACCTAGACATGTTGCATTGATGAGAGACATGTCAGTATGGGAAAGACAAAGTGTTCTTTGAATTGTGAATCTTGGTCTCCATAAAATAACACACCAAATGACCAGATTTTGCACATTATTGATGGTAACCAAGTGGTACAAATATTTTGTACGATTGGATTATAAATTATGAATCCATCCTTGATTAAAATGTGTAAAACAGAGATATAATAATGTGAATTGTGTCAGCTATCATGCAAGTAAGATTTAATATTATAATTTGTTTGTGTTTGTGTTTGTGTTTATATTTTGATTGCATTGTCACATCAAGTTGAAAAACTAATCTGGATTTCAATGAGTTCATTTTTAACAATAAAATGATTTTTATGTAAAGTATTTTTTGTTTGGATAAAGTAATTAAAATTAACATGAGATCTGTTTAGGACTTTAGGTGTTTGTTATGTTAATCCATCTTACACAATCTAAAATTTGATCAAATTTAAATAACAGTCTTATTATTTTAGAATGGAATTAAGTAAAACCTTGGTCTATTGTTACCCAAAAGTAAAATCCTCCCTTAATTTTGAAATCACATAAATATTTTAGTAATTTGATCAAGCCTGATATATTTTCAAAATTTTCAATTAAAAAAAATATATATATTTTATATCAACTCATTATCAATGTTGTGAATGCATCTTCTCTTCATTTCTATGTTAGAAATTCAAGTTTCTTTATACGTATTTATTAACATATGTAAAGATCTCTCCATATTATAAAGATTGGAAGTAAATCTTCTAACAACATATACTGTGTTTAATTTTCATAAATTTCGGTACTCTTCATTATTGGTATTAGATTATTTATAATTATTTTAGAAAAACGTTTTTATTAGAAAAAATTCTGGTAAACTTCTAGTTGGTAAACCAGGCAAAAAGAATCCAAGTACAGAAAATGGGCCAAATGAAAAAGAGAAGTCAAAGAACAAATGATGTTGTGATTTTATGGCACAAACCTTCTTGCAAATTGATCAGACATTCATTGTTTCTGTTTAAATCCACATAAATGGTGCAGAAGCAGAAGAGAAGACTGTACCAACCCAGTTTGTTTGGTCCAACCATTAGACAAAAAAAAGACAAACTCACTTTATATACTTCATATATTCATGCATTACTCAGTTTTTTATTTTTATTTTTATTTTTATTTTTGGCCCTTTAAATGTTTAGAGGATAAATTTCAAGTTTTGACAATATTCAGTTAAGGTAAACTTTCACCTAAAACTGTAAAAATGACTTTCTACTGCTTCTAGATTTAAGTTGGAATATTCCATTTCATTAATACTAGGCCACTTAAAACGTTAGTTTTAAAATTTACTAAAATGATGTGAGAATTGATTTATTTTATTATATTATTCACCATATAATCTCAGATAAGTAGAACTGTTTGTCCCATTATTTGAATTAACTTTTTGACTAATATATAATATATATATATATATATCCAAATTTATGAGAAGATAGGAGTATACCAATTTGGATTTGCGATATAAATTAACAATTCTAACCTAAAATTATACCCTCGAGGATAAAACGACAAAGTGACTAAATATCCACACAATACGTGTCTCAATACTTGACGAGTAAATGGGAATGGTGATGTGTGTCAATCATAAATTTCAAGATAAAAATTTAAATTGATATAACTGTTCCACATCAAAATTGCAAATGAAGTGCACTCTTACTAATTCATTTCAGGGTATTATTATATTAGCTTAAACTAATTATTAATTTAATTTTATTTATTATAATATGTAACCAAAGGAAAATGAAACTACAAAAAATCAATTTGGAAGCTTAACAATAGAACTCACTTAAAATATTACCAAAATATTGTATCAATGAGCTGCTCAATTCCATAGAAACAACAAAATTGAAACTGGTTAACAAGGAACACATTTACACTATTACAATCACTCACTTTAACCAAAAATAATACAAGATAAAAATGCATCAAAGGCTTTCTAATTGGACTAAATTCCTAAACTACAATTATTCTAAGAACAAATCTTTTAATACAACTTTCATATGATGAGCACTTCTAAACATAAGTAGAATGAATCAAACAAGTTATAAAAGTTTGGCTCGGAAGTCTAGCTTCAGAGGTGCAAGTATTATAGCATAAGTGCAGCACTATAGTCAAGTTAGCGTTGCATTCAGCATTCAGATTGAAACTTAAGATATCAACTCTTTGATCCGCTTGAGTGATACAACTAGGGTAAAAAAATATCCAATCAGTTCATAATCTTTGCACAGAGGACATGGCAAACTCGGGGGGAAATTGAAAGGCGTCCTTTGATTTGGCTTTGCTATTCATTTGTTAATAATAAGTCCATGGCGAGTTTACTCTTCCAACCATCACGAAACATGTGGAAAGTCCTAGCAGCTGCATTCATACAAGACCGAGGATGTGAATAACAATTTCTTGCAGAAAGATAACAGAATGAAAGGAAGAAGGAACGAGAGACAGAGATGCAGTATACTCACTCTTATTTTTTTTTGACACCACTAGTGTTATATTCTTTAAGGAACAACGAGCTAGTGTCAAGCTTGTATTCATGTGACACCACATGAGAATATCAAATAAAAGGCCTTTCAATACTTCACGAATCCAGCACCTTGAGCTTTCCCCAAAATCGACTCAATGTCACCAGGAAACAATTCAAGATTTTTCGCCACAGCAAAACCAGCATACATTCCATCTACTGCTGCACTTACAATCCCACCAGCATAGCCTGCTCCTTCGCCGACTGGGTAAAGCCCTTTTATGGATGTGCTCTCATAAGTGTCATTACTGCGGGGAATCTGAACAGGAGAGCTGGTCCTGGTCTGATTGCAAGAAATTAAATTTGATTGCAATTCTTGAAGTATTAAAGATGGTTTGATATGACGAACTAGAATCGATTTGTAATTTTTTATTTTACATGATTTGTTATACTGATACTAGCTGGATCACAAATGAGATGCGAAGCCTCAAAATGCCATATCCAATTCAATTTAATATAAACTATAAAAAAAAATAAAAAAAATAAATAATAAATGAAGAGAAAAGAAGAAACAAAAGGGGATACCTCTACACCATGAAGAAGGGCAGCCTCAGAGATAAATCCTGGTAACTGATAAGTTCGAAAATTAGGAAGCAAAGAAAAGTTATTAGATGACCTTTTAAAAATTTATCGTACAGAGGAGGAATCCAATAAATACAAAATATTTTTAGAAGGAAAAACTAAGACCTCTTCATCAAACATTGAGATTGAGTGCTTCAAAGCATCTGTTATATGAGTGGGAAACAGCTCATGAAGATTTGCTGCCTTCACTCCTAACCGGTAGCTTGATGGTGGCATAGGTGTGGCTGACAAAACAAGTCAAGATAGATGAACATTTGGAAGTTAAGACTCTGAAAAGAAACAAAAATTTCTACCTGATAACTTATTCTCCAGAAAATCAGTAACTGTCTGCACAGGAACCATAAAATTTCCACCTCCCATTGTAGCTGCTCTCCGCTCAAATTCCCTCTAAATTGTAAAGAGAATGTAAATCAATCTTAACAGTGATTCTAAAGAGAGTACCACCTTTTATAGCAAGGCTAAAGGAATTTAAATAAGATTTTCAAAGGTCAGTTGATGGAATGTAGAATTATTTGATATATTTTTCATGAAGAGAGAAAATGACCATCAAGACATAGCATGAGTCCATCAGAAATACTATTATTTTTAAATGCTCATTTGAATGAAAGATTATGCAAATATGAAGGATGATTTGAAGGAAGTTCTATGGTTAATCCTGAACTTGGGAGCAAATAGTTTTACAATGCAAGAGAAAACATATACATAAACAATTGTGAAGCACAAGTTCAAAAGGTAAGCAAAAAAGGCAACCTGAAATTCAACCCCAGCAAGAGGTCCATGGAAGTTCAATGTATCAAAATCCTTAGTTGAGACACTGACAACAAGTGCTGCATTTGCCCATCTAGATGAACGACGAGAAAATGACATGCCATTGATACAGAGTTCTGATGGATTAGTACTTGTGAGAACAACCTGCAACGAAAATTTATTCCAGCAATATTATTGAAGAGAAGTTTCTTATTATTTACAATGAATTCTTGGAAACTTATTAAATCCATCTACATTCAGAATGCATCTCCAAAAACAGAACAAAATCTACATGGTAGCGTACAGATTAACATAATGATCATTGAAACTAATTTAATAGCAATCCTAAAGAAAATTGTTAATCAGGAAGTATAAAATTTTCGGATTTATGCAACTTGTTGAACAGCCTAGATTTCACCAGGCTTAAAGTAGGGACTATTGTCAGACCCTACAACCTTGCTCGTTAGGAAACTCATTGATATTATATATTCCACATCATGGATCCTAAGGGGATATGCACCCATGACGACTTGGTTGGGTCTTCTATCACTCAGCCCATCTCTTGGGGCTAGAAATCCATTAAATAATATGTACTGAACAGTGCATATTCTTGTGAAACTTAAAAAATAAATCAAGAACATAGCAACTAAAAGATAAAGTTCAACATTATAACCAATAGAGACTACACCTTACAAGGCCAACAAAGAAGAAGCAGACAGACCTGTCCACCAGGACACATACAGAAGGAATAGCAACTACGACTTGTAGCCCCTAAATCAATGAGAGCATCCCCATCCTCACCACCAACATACTTGACAACCTTATAATCTGCAACTGGAACTTTTCCACGTCCATTGCGAACCTCGGAGGCCAATCCAGAATACTATAAATCCATAAAAATTAGGAACTTTAGATCTTGATCGCAATTAACTTTCAACAACAAAAAATTTGTAAGCAAAAGTCAGTAAATCATATTAATATGTCACAGTTTAGGTGCTTAAAATTCATCAAAGGGACAAAATAACCTTTTCTAACATCAAATGTTAAGATTAACAAAACTAGGAAAAACAAAAAAGAAAGAGCCAAACTGTTAGGAACCCTGCTAACACAAGAAAAAGAAAAATAGAAAGAAAAGGGGATTTTATTATAGATTAAAAATAGAACAAAGATAATTACTCTTAGTGCTTCACCAAGAGGTCAAGGCAAGTGCTGCACTTAGCCTTTTATAGAGCTACTAAAACTCCAAGATAACTCTAACATTCCTAACATCCCCTATATTTATTATGTGCTACCCCAAAACAAATGCCTACAATTACGATTTGTTTCCAAAAACATCCCCACAAATCAGCCTTACAAATTTGGAAAATTCCTCATCAAATGCCATTAACATTAATAGGCTTGACTTTCCGATTATAGACCTTCAAATCTTTGACTTGTTTCTACTGTCTATGGTAAGTAGCTATGATTGGGGGTCTAACACAAACAAACAAAGTCTAAACCATTCTTCTTGTATACACCATCAAAGTGCAATATATCAGCAACCATGGGATAACCATCAAGATATTGTGCTAATTATATATATATTAGAGATGTAGTATAAATGTTATTCTACTGATGATGCTTTTCAACATACTAACAGGGTCAGGCACACATGTTTGGCTTTCCATTTGTCTGATACAAATTGTTTAAGACTTCAAGTGAATGTCTCAGTAGTTTCCTTCCTACAGATTATAATTAATACAATAATATCATGTTTATATTGGTCCCCAGATCTCTTAAATAATTTATGGACAACTGTCTGACCACTACTGCCAGAATGGGATTTCCTTGCAGACAAGCTTCAATCCATACATGTACTAGGATAATTTTAACCACTGAAAAACATAAAAAGTTAACACCTCAAATAAATTAAGCAATAGGAAATGAAATACAGCCAACCTGTATGGAGTTTATTAGTTCTTGAGGATGCTCAATCCGTAATCCAACCTGTTACAACAAATAAATTGTTGTAAATAGCAATAATCTCTAATGGTTAAGCTTAGACAACCTAGAAAAAGACGGAAGAAAGGATGCAAATTTGAACAGAAGAAAGAGAGTCAATTACCAACGACCAGTACTTTACATAGAACTCCACTGAAACTCAATAGAGCTCTAACAACTTGAACTCAATTTGTTTTTACAAGAAATAAAGCTTTAATTACAATTCTACATATTTGAAAGATATAAAGCTTTGATGCAAATTATCTATGGTAGTCAACACAATGTCTTTGTTGGGCACGTTAATAATAAGTAGATATAAGTCGTCAATATAAAAAATGGTAATAATATAAAGCAACTCACAGCAAAATCTTTCCGGACCAAGTTGATATTATGAGAAAGAAGCATCTGATATATATCACGTGCAGAGTGCCCGACAGCCAGAATAACCGCATCATATCCCAATTTTTGAAAATCTTGCCGCAATTTGTCTTTTGAATCAGAAACTTTGACTCCCACAACATGTGCATCCTCTATGAGTAGATCATCTACCCTTGTGCCAAACTTGACAGTAACCTATGCATGTTTTTAAACAAGCCACGTCAGAAGAAAAACATAGAAACATGTATTAAATACGAAACAGTTTCGACGTGAAGAGGCAACTCACACCCAGTCTTTGTAAATGTTGACGAAAGTTGCGAAGCAACGGAATCAACCTATCTGTTCCCAAATGTGGCTTCCCATTGACCAAAATGTTTTTTGGGGCCCCAAAGCGAACTAAAGTGTTCATAACCTAAGATGAAAGTAAGTGTGAGTCAACCCTTCATTAGGAAACAAGCAACGATATAATAAGACTTAACAATACAAGATTAGATTGGGGCAGCATAAGGTCAGTCCTACTTCAGTTTGTTTCAGTTTTATTTTACATTTCTTGAACCTTTTATCATTATCCCAATTGGTTAAATATATTGTCTGAAGCATGACATTATCCCCAAGTTAATTAAATGGACAATTCTAGGAATAGGCATCTCTAACCCAGCTCGACAAACCCAACCCAACCGGATCATTTTTTATTGGGTTGGGTTGGGTTAAATTTAAAAAAAAATAATAAGATAAGTTAGGTTGGGTTGGGTTGAAAATTTTTGACCCAACCCGAACCCAACAAAAATCTATCCCTAGTTCTAAATCTAAAATTTTCTCCTTCTTTTAGAAGAATACTTGCTAGAGATGAGGATTAAGGATAGTCTTTATGGTGAAATGAATTTTTTATTTATAATTATTGAATCTTTATTTGTACTTATTTTATTTGTAATCAAATTACCACGACTATGAAAGTTATCAACTAGACCTTTCATGCTTTTGTGATGAATTAAATTCAACTCAATCAACTCAGCCCAACTCAACTCGATTATTATTAGGTTGAGTTGAGTTGATTTAAAGAATTTATTGGGTTGGGTTGAATTGAAAAATATTCAACCCAATCCACTTTGGCTTGGGAGATTTCCAACCCAACCCAACCCAACCCCAACCCGAAAACGCCCACCCCCAGACAACTTCATGGAGGCAGAGCAAATTGTCCAAATATTTAGCATGATAATTAATCTTTTATTATCATTTAATCTAGTGGATGTTAACAGTCTTTAAGACACAGTCATGTATCTCCATAATTGCTGTAACTTTCTGTAAGTACAATATGCTATAATTAATGATAGATCCAACACTCAAAGGAAGAACACCAAGGTCAAAAGCTGGAAAATACAAACAACGCTGAAATTATCATATGAGATCAAAGAGCATTGACAACCAAAACAATCAAGATGTAATATTGGAAATTAATTCCTCAAAGTTTCCTCCAGCAATAGAATTCCTGAGATTGTCCATTTACAGACATAAACAAGCATTTTCACTGCAACCACATATAACTCCCAGTCCCAAAAATGTCTATATATATCTATAAAGAGAGAGAGAGAGAGAGAGAGAGAGACATTCATATATTTTACTCCCAGAATTACAAGAAAAGTAGCAATGATATGAGTGCAAAACACAAAAACCACTTCACAATGCAATCTATACACATTGAGGAGATGCAAAATCACAAAGATAAAGGAATAGTACTGACCGCCAAAACACTGTCACTATTTCTTCCAATTCTAGTGACCAGCTTTCCATCACTCCAGGTACCTGCACCACCCTGCCATGGATAAGTCCTTAATATAATTTGGCAGCCAAAAATATTCACAAAAAGATATAATGTCCAAAAAAACTAACAATTAAAATTTACTTCAGTTGGATCAATAGACTTATGAAACATATATCAGCAAGTGCAACTTCAACAAATTTGTGGTCATTACAAATGACATTAACTCAACATATAACTCACATAACACATTTTCTGATAATTTGACAGAAAAGCCGTATCAACAGGAAAGCCAAACACCAGTGGACATCAATAACTCTATCCATTAACCGTTAAGAGAATGAAACTTGCCACAAACACCATCCCTAATCTTCATTCTAATCTATGGACCAATTTTTTGTATACATCGAGTCATGTTAATGCCAGAACTTATTATCAGACTCAAGAAAACAAGCCATATTTGCATGCACAGATCTTGCCAGCATTTCAAGTCAACTTGCTTTCAGCACAAATCATTCTTATCATTATTGAGTACTCAGTCTGCAGCACCAAATTAACCTCAATAGCCAAGTAGACATTCGAAACGAGAGGAAAAAAAGTCACATCGGCCAAAAGTTTATGAATAATTCAATTCACCAAGATAACCAGGCATTCGAATAATGCAACAGTACAAATTAGCATTTGAGATACTATAACAACAATCTTCGAAAAAGTGCAAAAAAGAATCAAGATATAACCTCCCCAAAGCAAAAATTGCTCTCCTGTTCCAAAACGCGACGAACTACCAGAGCGCCAATGTCAAGCCCCCTTTGTTCAACTGCTTGACCTCTTTCTATCAAGGTAACATCCGCACCAAGTTCTGCAAGAACAAGAGAAGCAAACAAACCGGATGGACCACTCCCCACAACCACGACTCTAGGCTTTCTGACCATTGGATACTTATATGATCCCTCACTCGGTTTTTTACAATCATGTATTATGCTGATCAACTCACTAGAAGCTCTTAAACAAGGCATATGCTCTACAAGCCCGACTTTAGGCTCCAACCGCGAAATGAAGTCCCATGTATGGGGCTCTAGGCTCAAAAGTTTACCAATATCAATGTCCACCGTATACACAAACTTGGGCTCCTTAATAGCCTGAAACTCAATTTTATAATTATAAAATTTTAGCCATAACATCAGCTAAAAGAAATAAAACTCAATTTCGTTATGCAATTCAATTGAATTTAATTAGTTAATTATCATCAGACCCAAAAACTTAAACTGATAGAAAAATGTCTAATTATAGTATTTAAAACTTGAGGTTATAATTCGTTAACACTTTTTCTTACATGCAATGTGGATATATAATACATGAGAGGCACATATTATACATACACTAAATGCCCTCTACTGTATAAAATGTGCATCAAGATGACAAATAAAGTAAACGGGGAGAAATGATTTGAACTAAAGACCTCCAACACGTCCTCTCACATGCAATTTGGTTATATAACAGATAACAAACACATATTATACACAAATTAAATGCCCCCTACTACATAACATGCACATCAAGATGACAAATAAGATAAAGGGGTAGAGAGAGTTTGACCTAGTCACCTAGAGCCCTTCAAGTTTTGATAGATGTTAATTATCATCAGACCTAAAAGTTTAAGCCGATAGAAAAGGACACACTGGAGGTTATGATAGGTTAACACAATTAAATAGAGGAATGAAGGTATTGGGATCTCACAGACCTTCCTCGCATCGAAGGATTTGCGTACAACCGAGAAGGCCTCCGGTGGCAGCATGGAAGCAACCTGTGAAAACGAAGCGCAAAAATTGAAACAAAAGAGTGATATGGAATCATGAATTGGCGATAGAAGGAAGCGTACCGGAAAGTCGAGGACTTTGGCGATTGCTTGGAGGAGGGGGAGGGAGACGCCGAGGAAGTCCTTGCCGGGGTCGCAGTGGACGGAAACGCCGAGCTTGTAGAGGCGCCAGAGGCCTTCAAACTTGTTCTTGACGTCGTCGCCGAGGACTTGTTTGTGCTTCAGCTTCTTCTTCTCCGACGGGTACCGCTGCTTGCCAGTCCGCTTGGCGCAGAGGATTCGGAGGTGTGTTTGGCTGCGGGAGTGGACATGTATGGACGCAGAATTGGGGAATCTTGAGTTGGAGTTTGGCGGGTGGAGATGAGTGAAGGAAAGCAACTCCGACCGGAGTAGAGACGTGGCCATGCCAACCCACGCACTCTCTCTACACTGAGTTTGGATGGGATCAGGAAACTTGTTTGCCGTCTCAATCTTTTAAATTTTAATAAAGGAGAACTTCGTTTGGGCCCTCATATTTTTTAGAAACTTTTCATTTTCAAATATGGATCTATTTATAATATTCATAATTTCTTACATTTAAAAAATTTATCAAATTAATCCTTACCATCGGTCGATAAATGGCCAAATATTACACATATGTTGTTAGTTTCATTTTTTAATATTAACTGATGATACAAGGACGCGTGTTAGATGAAAAAAAATTTGAAATATTAAATAATAATATAATTAAAAATGTATATAAAATTAAAGATAAAACAATCTTTTACCATTTTCTATTGATATTAATCATCAAAGATTATGTCAAAGAGATTAATTTGATAAATTTTTAAAATATAAAAGATCATAAATGTTATAAATAGATTCACAATTAAAAATGAAAAGTTTTATAAAAGTATTGAAACTAAAATGAAAATTTCATTTTTTAATATAATAAATTAATCTTTTCAACTAACAATAATAATATAAAATTACTGAAATAGGTAGAGAAAATTTCATTTTTAAAAAATTCCAATAATTTTTAACTAAAGTAGTAAATTTAATTTCAATTCATGACTAAAAATTCAATATTACCCCTAATACAAAATATCAAATAGAATCTTAGTTTAGTAGATATGAGTTTCTTATTTCAGATTAGAACTAGAATTATTATAAAAGTTTTACTTTCATTTGAAAAGCTTTGTTAAATCAGAATGGGATTCTATTTCCTTAAGGAGTTAGGATCAATCACTTATAAACATGTCCTATACTGTTCCTATATGATTTATCAGGTACATCACTTCTATATCTGACCAGAGCAGAGCACTAGATTATATATATATATATATTTGTTATTTCTTCTATACTACACCATTCTCAAATTGTGGCAAGCAGGCAGACTGAGTGCAACAGTGTTTCGACAAAATTCATCCAGGATTAAGCTCCATAGAACAAGAACAAATGAGACGACTTGCAGCAACAGCGAGATGCTCCTTTGAACAATTTAAAGCAGCAGTCAGAGCTAGACCTCTCAGAGAGTTCATCACTTGCAGTGTTAATGACAAATCCAATCAAACATTCAAAATATGGCTATCAGGCAAGCAGTGTCCAAGAATCCAATAGAACAGTGGGATGGATACGCGATGTATGCAAGGATAATCTTGCAACAAAGCGTATGGAGCAGGAAATTGACGTACTTTATGATTTTCCAAAGGTGTCTCTTCGTGCATGTGGGCATGTCTATCATTCCACATGCTTCATGCATCTCATCCCTTCTCGCTTGGACTCCAGAGATCCTTTTAAAAATTAGGAAGCAAAGAAAAGTTATTAGATGACCTTTTAAAAATTTATCGTACAGAGGAGGAATCCAATAAATACAAAATATTTTTAGAAGGAAAAACTAAGACCCCTTCATCAAACATTGAGATTGAGTGCTTCAAAGCATCTGTTATATGAGTGGGAAACAGCTCATGAAGATTTGCTGCCTTCACTCCTAACCGGTAGCTTGATGGTGGCATAGGTGTGGCTGACAAAACAAGTCAAGATAGATGAACATTTGGAAGTTAAGACTCTGAAAAGAAACAAAAATTTCTACCTGATAACTTATTCTCTAGAAAATCAGTAACTGTCTGCACAGGAACCATAAAATTTCCACCTCCCATTGTAGCTGCTCTCCGCTCAAATTCCCTCTAAATTGTAAATAGAATGTAAATCAATCTTAACAGTGATTCTAAAGAGAGTACCACCTTTTATAGCTAAAGGAATTTAAATAAGATTTTCAAAGGTCATTTGATGGAATGTAGAATTATTTGATATATTTTTCATGAAGAGAGAAAATTACCATCAAGACATAGCATGAGTCCATCAGAAATACTATTATTTTTAAATGTTCATTTGAATGAAAGATTATACAAATATGAAGGAAGATTTGAAGGAACTTCTATGGTTAATCCTGAACTTGGGAGGAAATAGTTTTACAATGTAAGAGAACACACATACATAAACAATTGTGAAGCACAAGTTCAAAAGGTAAGCAAAAAAGGCAACCTGAAATTCAACCCCAGCAAGAGGTCCACGGAAGTTCAATGTATCAAAATCCTTAGTTGAGACACTGACAACAAGTGCTGCATTTGCCCATCTAGATGAACGACGAGAAAATGACATGCCATTGATACAGAGTTCTGATGGATTAGTACTTGTGAGAACAACCTGCAACGAAAATTTATTCCAGCAATATTATTGAAGAGAAGTTTCTTGTTATTTACAATGAATTCTTGGAAACTTATTAAATCCATCTACATTCAGAATGCTTCACCAAAAACAGAACAAAATCTACATGTTAGCGTACAGATTAACATAATGATCATTGAAACTAATTTAATAGCAATCCTAAAGAAAATTGTTAATCAGGAAGTATAAAATTTTCGGATTTATGCAACTTGTTGAACAGTCTAGATTTCACCAGGCTTAAAGCAGGGACTATTGCCAGACCCTACAACCTTGCTTGTTAGGAAACTCATTGATATTATACATTCCACATCATGGATCCTAAGGGGATATGCACCCATGACGACTTGGTTGGGTCTTCTATCACTCAGCCCATCTCTTGGGGCTAGAAAATCCATTAAATAATATGTACTGAACAGTGCATATTCTTGTGAAACTTAAAAAATAGATCCAGAACATAGCAACTAAAAGATAAAGTTCAACATTATAATGAATAGAGACTACACCTTACAAGGTCAACAAAGGAGAAGCAGACAGACCTGTCCACCAGGACACATACAGAAGGAATAGCAACTACGACTTGTAGCCCCTAAATCAACGAGAGCATCCCCATCCTCACCACCACCATACTTGACAACCTTATAATCTGCAACTGGAACTTTTCCACGTCCATTGCGAACCTCGGAGGCCAATCCAGAATACTATACATCCATAAAAATTAGGAACTTTGGATCTCAATCACAATTAACTTTCAACAACAAAAAATTTGTAAGCAAAAGTCAGTAAATCATATTAATATGTTACAGTTTAGGTGCTTAAATTTCATCAAAGGGACAAAATAACCTTTTCTAACATCAAATGTTAAGATTAACAAAACTAGGAAAAACAAAAAAGAAAGAGCCAAACTGTTAGGAACCTCGCTAACACAAGAAAAAAAAATAGAAAGAAAAGGGGATTTTATTATAGATTAAAAATAGAACAAAGATAATTACTCCTAGTGCTACACCAAGAGGTCAAGGCAAGTGCTGCACTTTAGCCTTTTATAGAGCTACTCTGCATACAAAAACTAAAACTCCAAGATAACTCTAACATTCCTAACATCCCCTATATGTATTATGTGCTACCCCAAAACAAATGCCTACAATTACGATTTGTTTCCAAAAACATCCCCACAAATCAGCCTTACAAATTTGGAAGATTCCTCATCAAATCCCATTAACATTAATAGGCTTGACTTTCCGATTATAGACCTTCAAATCTTTGACTTGTTTCTGCCGTCTATGGTAAGTGGCTATGATTGGGGGGGGGTCTAACACAAACGAACAAACTCTAAACCGTTCTTCTTGTATACACCATCAAAGTGCAATATATCAGCAACCATGGGATAACCATCAAGATAATGCGCTAATTATATATATAGTAGAGATGTAGTATAAATGTTATTGTACTGATGATGCTTTTAAACATAGGCACACATATTTAGCTTTCCATTTGTCTGATACAAATTGTTCAAGACTTCAAGTGAATGTCTCAGTAGTTTTCTTCCTACAGATTATAATTAATACAATAATATCATGTTTATATTGGTCCCCAGATCTCTTAAAATAATTTATGGACAACTGTCTGACCACTATTGCCAGAATGGGATTTCCTTGCAGACGAGCTTCAATCCATACATGCACTAGGATAATTTTAACCACTGAAAAACATAAAAAGTTAACACCTCAAATAAATTAAGCAATAGGAAATGAAATACAGCCAACCTGTATGGAGTTTATTAGTTCTTGAGGATACTCAATCCGTATTCCAACCTGTTACAACAAATAAATTGTTGTAAATAGCAATAATCTCTAATGGTTAAGCTTAGACAACCTAGAAAAAGAAGGAAGAAAGGATGCACATTTGAACAGACGAAAGAGAGTCAATTACCAACGACCAGTACTTTACATAGAACTCCACTGAAACTCAATAGAGCTCTAACAACTTGAACTCAATTTGTTTTTACAAGAAATAAAGCTTTAATTACCATTCTACATTTTTAAAAGATATAAAGCTTTGATGCAAATTATCTATGGTAGTCAACACGATGTCTTTGTTGGGTACGTTAATAATAAGTAGACATAAGTCATCAGTATAAAAAATGGTAATAATATAAAGCAACTCACAGCAAAATCTTTCCGGACCAAGTTGATATTATGAGAAAGAAGCATCTGATATATATCACGTGCAGAGTGCCCGACAGCCAGAATAACCGCATCATATCCCAATTTTTGAAAATCTTGCTGCAATTTGTCTTTTGACTCCCAGAACATGTGCATCCTCTATGAGTAGATCATCTACCCTTGTGCCGAACTTGATAGTAACCTATGCATGTTTTTAAACAAGCCACGTCAGAAGAAAAACATAGAAACATGTATTAAATACGAAACAGTTTCGATGTGAAGAGGCAACTCACACCCAGTCTTTGTAAATGTTGACGAAAGTTGCGAAGCAACGGAATCAACCTATCTGTTCCCAAATGTGGCTTCCCATTGACCAAAATGTTTTTTGGGGCCCCAAAGCGAACTAAAGTGTTCATAACCTAAGATGAAAGTAATCGTGAGTCAACCCTTCATTAGGAAACAAGCAACGATATAATAAGACTTAACAATACAAGATTAGATTGGGGCAGCATAAGGTCAGTCCTACTTCAGTTTGTTTCAGTTTTGTTTTACATTTCTTGAACCTTTTATCATTATCCCAATTGGTTAAATATATTGTCTGAAGCATGACATTATCCCCAAGTTAATTAAATGGACAACTTTAAGGATAGGCATCTCTAACTCAGCCTGACAAACCAAACCCAACCTAACTTGATAATTTTTTATTGGATTGAATTGGGTTAAATCTTTAAAAATAAAAAAATAAATAAGATGGGTTAGGTTGGGTTGAGTTGGGTTGAAAATTTTTCAACCCAAGCCCAACAAAAATCTATCCCTAGTTCTAAATCTAAAATTTTCTCATTTTTTTTAGAAGAATACTTGCTAGAGATGAGGATTAAAAACAGTCCTTATGGTGAAATGAATCTTTTATTTATAATTATTGAATCTTTATTTATACTTATTTTATTTGTAATCAAATTATTACGACTATGAGAGTTATCAACTAGACATTTTGTGTTTTTGTGATGAATTAAACAACTTGATCAACCTAACCCAACTCGACTATTATTAGATTAAATTAAGTTAAGTTAAAGAATTTATTGGGGTGGGTTGGGTTGAGAAATTTTCAACCCAACCCAACCCCACCCCATGTTAGGGATGCCTTTATAGGAAAGTAATATAGGAGAAGGAATAGAAATGCATAAATTGACATAAATCCTTCTAATTATTTTCCTTTATTTTTGGAGTATTATGAGGTATTTAGTTTCTTTTAGTTTTAATATCTTGTTTCCTTATTAAGAGATAGACTTGTTTTGGTAGTTATTTAATTTCAAAATCTCTAGAATGACAATATATAATTTGTATCCTTATTGAAACCATTCTCTTGTTATAAAAGAGAAGGTTATGAAATAAAACGATTCATTCAGACTTTTGCAATAAAAAGAGTAAGAAGAGTTTGGGTGGTCTCTTAAGAAAAAACCCCCATTGTTATTTTTTAAAATAGGTTCCTCTAGGAAAGGTCGAAATGCAAATAAAGGAAATCAAGAAGATTTCCCAGTGAATCGACCTTTGACGAGATCCTATTCGCGGAAGCATAACAAATTGGTATCAGAACCTGACGTCATGGGTGATTTCGACTAGCTAGCGATCAAGGTGCAAGAGTTGGACCGACACATGCTAGAATCAAACCAGAAAGTTAGCCAGGAGATGCGTGATCTATGCGAATCTGTCAAGGCAATCCAGCACATGCTGGAATTGCAGTGTGCAGGAAAGGGGAAGGTTGCTGAACCAACAGATGGCTCTAACAGTAACAACCACAACCTATCCGGACTGTTGAAAGAGCAGCAGGGCGGACTGCAGGAGGGACGTTCAGGCAGTGCAGTGGTTCCGCATTATTCCAAGCTTGAGTTCCCGACTTACAACAACATGGAAGATCCTTTGGGCTGGCTGTATCGCTGCGAGCAATTCTTCCTCAACCAACGGACATGCAAAGGGGACAAGGTGGGGTTGGCCGCTTTTCACATGGTAGGTGAGGCGCAATTATGGTTCTACTGACTTGAACAAGAGAAATCGAGCCTCACGTGGGAATAGTTCAAGCACTATTGCTTGTTACGATTTGGCCCTCCTTTGAGCAACAATCCTTTGGGTGAGTTGATTAACCTGAAGCAAACTGGTATAATTGAAGATTATCAACGCCAATTTCAGACCTTCCTTGCTAGGGCAACAACCGTCCGTTTTGACCAACAAGTAGATATATTTACTGCAGGATTAACCGAGACGCTTCGCGTAGATGTTGAGATGCAGAACCCTCCAAATTTGGTCACAACAATGAATATTGTGAGGGCCTTTGAACGAAAAATGCAGCTTAGTTGTAGGGCAGGCAGACAACGTTTTTCTGCAGGAACAGCAACCAAACCTACCGCATCAAACTCCACTCATGTATCCAATAGCGAGCAAAAAGGGATTGCCAGCAGTGCTTCTGCGACTTCAAGCAATGGCAGCACACTGTCTCCGTTTATTAAGCGATTGTCCAGCGCCGAGATGGCTGAACGACGGGCAAAAGGTTTGTGTTACAATTGTGATAAGTCCTACTCAACGGGGCACGAATGTAAAAAACTTTTCTACCTTATGGTGGATGACGCAAACGTTCTGCCCGAGCAGCTGTCTCTAGTGGATCCCAGTGGGTCTTTCCTCTACTAAAGCAACGTGGGAAAATGCACTCCAATTCCAAGAGTCATATCCTGAGTTCGAGCTTGAGGACAAGCTCGTTGTTGAGGAGGGGAGTAATGTTAGGGATGCCTTTATAGGAAAGCAATATAGGAGAAGGAATAGGAATGCACAAATAGACATAAATCGTTCTAATTATTTTCCTTTATTTTTGGAGTATTGTGAGGTATTTAGTTTCCTTTAGTTTTAATATCTTGTTTCCTTATTGAGAGAGAGACTTGTTTTGGTAGTTATTTAATTTCAAGATCTCTAGAATGACAATAAATAATTTGTATCCTTATTGAAATCATTCTCTTGTTATAAAAGAGAATGTTATGAAATAAAATGATTCATTCAGACTTTTGCAATAAAAAAGAGTAAGAAGAGTTTGGGTGGTCTCTTAAGAACAAACCCCCATTGTTATTTTTCAAAATAGGTTCCTCTAGGAAAGGTCGAAACGCAAACAAAGGAAATCAAGAAGATTTCCCAATGAATTGACCTGTGACGAGATCCTATTTGCAGGAGTATAACACTCCAACCCGAAAATGTTCACCCCTAGACAACTTCATGGAGGCACTGCAAATTGTCCAAATATTTAGCATGATAATTAATCTTTTATTATCATTTAATCTTGTGGATGTTGACAGTCTTTAAGACACAGTCATGTATCTCCATAATTGCTGTAACTTTCTGTAAGTACAATATGCTATAATTAATGATAGATCCAACACTCAAAGGAAGAACACCAAGGTCAAAAGCTGGAAAATACAAACAACATTGAAATTATCAAATGAGATCAAAGAGCATTGACAACCAAAGCAATCAAGATGTAATATTGGAAATTAATTCCTCAAAGTTTCCTCCAGCAATTGAATTCTTGAGATTGTCCATTTATAAACACAAACAAGCATTTTCATTGCAACCACATATAACTCCCAGTCCCAGAAATGTCTATATATATATAGAGAGAGAGAGAGAGAGAGAGAGATTCATATATTTTACTCCCAGAATTAGAAAAGTAGCAATGATATGAGTGCAAAACACAAAAACCACTTCACAATGCAATTTATACACATTGAGGAGATGCAAAATCACAAAGATAAAAGAATAGTACTGATCGCCAAAACACTGTCACTATTTCTTCCAATTCTAGTGACCAGCTTTCCATCACTCCAGGTACCTGCACCACCCTGCCATGGATAAGTCCTTAATATAATTTGGTAGCCAAAAATATTCCCAGGAAGATATAATGTCCAAAAAACCTAACAATTAAAATTTACTTCAGTTGGATCAATAGACTTCTGAAACAGATATCAGCAAGTGCAACTTTAACAAATTTGTGGTCATTACAAAAGACATTAACTCAACATAGAACTCACATGACACATTTTCTGATGCATTTGACAGAAAAGTCGTATCAACAGGAAAGCCAAACACCAGTGGACATCAATAACTCTATCCATTAACCGTTAAGAGAATGAAACTTGCCACAAACACCATCCCTAATCTTCATTCTAATCTATGGACCAATTTTTTGTATACATCGAGTCATGTTAAGGCCAGAACTTATTATCAGACTCAAGAAAACAAGCCATATTTGCATGCACAGGTCTTGTGAGCATTTCAAGTCAACTTGCTTTCAGCACAAATCATTCTTATCATTATTGAGTACTCAATCTGCAGCACCAAATTAACCTCAATAACCAAGTAGACACTCATCCAAAACAAGAGGGAAAAAAGTCACACCGGCCAAAAGTTTACGAATAATTCAATTCACCAAGATAACCAAGCATTCGAATAATGCAACAGTACAAATTAGCATTTGAGATACTATAACAACAATCTTCGAAAAAGTGCAAAAAAGAATCAAGATATAACCTCCCCAAAGCAAAAATTGCTCTCCTGTTCCAAAACGCGACGAACTACCAGAGCGCCAATGTCAAGCCCCCTTTGTTCAACTGCTTGACCTCTTTCTATCAAGGTAACATCTGCACCAAGTTCCGCAAGAACAAGAGAAGCAAACAAACCGGATGGACCACTCCCCACAACCACGACTCTAGGCTTTCTGACCGCTGGGTACTTATATGATCCCTCACCGGGTTTTTTACAATCATGTATTATGCTGATCAAATCACCAGAAGCTCTTAAACGAGGCATATGCTCTACAAGCTCGACTTTAGGCTCCAACCGCGAAATGAAGTCCCATGTACGGGGCTCTAGACTCAAAAGTTTACCAACATCAATGTCCACCGTATACACAAACTTGGGCTCCTTAATAGCCTACAACTCAGTTTTATCATTATAAAATTTTAGCTAGAACATTAGCTAAAAGAAATAAAACTCAATTTCATTATCCAATTCGATTGAATTTAATTAGTTAATTATTATTAGACCTAAAAACTTAAGCTGATAGAAAAAGGTCCAATTATAATATTTAAGACTTGAGATTATAATACGTTAACACGTCTTCTTACATGCCATGTGGATATATAACAGATGAGAGACACATTTTATATACACGCTAGATGTCCCCTACTGTATAACATGTGCATCAAGATGGCAAATAAGATAAACGGGGAGAGAGGGTTTAAACTAAAGACCTCCGACACGTCCTCTCACATGCAATTTAGATATATAACATATGACAAATACATATTATATACACACTAAATGCCCCTTACTATATAAAATGTACATCAAGATGACAAATAAGATCAAGGGGGAGAGAAAGTTTGAACTAGTCACCTAGGGATCTTCAAATTTTGATACACATTAATTATCATCAGACTTCAAAGTTTGAGCTAATAGAAAAGAACACACTGAGAGTTTATGATACGTTAACACAATTAAATAGAGGAATCAAGGTAGTGGGATCTCACAGACCTTCCTCGCATCGAAGGATTTGCGTACAACCGAGAAGGCCTCCGGTGGCAGCATGGAAGCAACCTGTGAAAACGAAGCGCAAAAATTGAAACAAAAGAGTGATATGGAATCATTAATTGGCGATAGAAGGAAGCGTACCGAAAAGTCGAGGACTTTGGCGATTGCTTGCAGAAAGGGGAGGGAGACGCCGAGGAAGTCCTTGTCGGGGTCGCAGTGGACGAAAACGCCAAGCTTGGAGAGGCGCCAGATGCCTTCGAACTTGTTCTTGACATCGTCGCCGAGGACCTGTTTGTGTTTCTGCTTCAGCTTCTTCTTCTCCGACGGGTACCGTTGCTTGCCAGTCCGCTTGGCGCAGAGGATTCGGAGGTGTGTTTGGCTGCGGGAGTGGACATGTATGGACGCAGAATTGGGGAATCTTGAGTTGGAGTTTGGCGGGTGGAGATGAGTGAAGGAAAGCAACTCCGACCGGAGTAGAGACGTGGCCATGCCAACCCACGCACTCTCTCTACACTGAGTTCGGATGGGATAAGGAAACTTGTTTCCTGTCTCAATCTTTTATATTTTTAATAAGGAGAACTTGGTTTGGGCCCTTATATTTTTAAGAAACTTCTCATTTATAAATATGGATTAATTTATAATGTTCATGATCTCTTATTTTAAAAAACTTGTCAAATTAATTCTTACCGTCGGTCAATAAACGGTCAAACGTAACACATATGTTGATAATTTCATCTTTTAATACTAACTAATGACACAAGGATGCGTGTAAGATGGAAAAAAATTTAAAATATTAAATAAGAATATTAATTAAAAGTGTATATAGAATTGAAGATAAAACAATCTTTCACCCTTTTTTATTGATATTAGTCGTTAAAGATTATGTTAAAAGGATTAATTTGATAAATTTTTAAAATATAAAGGACTATAAATATTATAAACAGATTCACAATTAAAAAAAAAAAGTTTTACAAAAATATAGGAACTAAATGAAAATCTCATTTTTTAATATAATAAATTAATCTTCTCAACTAGCAATAATAATATAAAATTATTGAAATAGGTAGAGAAATTTTCTTTTTTAAAAAATTCCAATAATTTTTTAACTAAAGTAGTAAATTTAATTTCAATTCATGACTAAAAGTTCAATATTACCCCTAATACAAAATACCAAATAGAATCTTAGTTTAGTAGATATGAGTTTCTTATTTTAGATTAGAATTAGAATTATTATAAAAGTTTTACTTCCATTTGAAAAGCTTTGTTAAATCAGAATGAGATTCTATTTCCTTAAGGAGTTAGGATCAATCACTTATAAACATGTCCTATACTGTTCCTATATGATTTATCAGGTACGTCACTTCTATATTCGACCAGAGCAGAGCGCTAGATTATATATATATATATTTGTTATTTCTTCTATACTACACCATTCTCAAATTATGGCAAGCAGGCAAACTGAGATGCAACAGTGTTTCGACAAAATTCATCCAGGATTAAGCTCCACAGAACAAGAACAAATGAGACGACTTGCGACAGCAGTGAGACGCTCCTTTGAACAATTTAAAGCAGCAGTCAAAGCTAAACCTCGTAGAGAGTTCATCACTTGCAGTGTTAATGACAAATCCAATCAAACATTCAAAATATGGTTATCAGGCAAGCAGTGTCCAAGAATCCAATAAAACAGTGAGATGGATATGCGATTTATGCAAGGATAATCTTGCAACAAAGCTGTTGGGTTATATGGGTCTTGGGTCGGGTTCACCCAAGATGACCCAATACCAAAATCCGAATCCAACAGAGGGATCCAAGATCCATCAGAAATGGATAAAGCTTGTTAACTTCCGCTGGCAGTTTTTGTAAGCAGTTTTTGCACGTTACAAAATAACTGCATGTTGCA
Source organism: Litchi chinensis (assembly GCA_019925255.1). Taxonomy (NCBI): domain Eukaryota; kingdom Viridiplantae; phylum Streptophyta; class Magnoliopsida; order Sapindales; family Sapindaceae; genus Litchi; species Litchi chinensis. Next base: position 27,558,709 of record CM034461.1, on the reverse strand, counting down.
GTTACTCCTAATATATATGGCATCAGTTAAACTGTTTTTCATAAGTGTGAAAACAAATATATGCAAAAAGAAACCAAAAGCAGAGAGTGAAAACAGAGAGAAAAGGGAAGAGAAGGCAAGGCATTTTACATTGTGAGAGGAGGTTTCTATCCGATTTCATGGTGAAATCTGACCCCAGTTGAACAACCATGTGGATGCCCCAGAATCTGTTGCAATTCAAGTACGTTTTGTGCATGTTATTTTACTGTTTTTCAAGTTACAATGTTGATGTATATATACTGTCATTATGGATTGCATTTTATCAAAAGCAAATGGAGCAAGAAATTGATGTGCTTTATGATTTTCCAAAGGTGTCTGTTCATGCATGTGGGTATGTCTATCATTCCACGTGCTTCATGCATCTCATCCCTTCTTCTCGCTTGGACTCCAGAGATCCTCCTTGCTTTTTATGCCATAAAGGCTTGCGCTGACTAATTTCAACCCAACTCACTACTCTCTCGTGTTCGAGCCCTTGGTTTGTTTCTTGTTTTCTTTTTCAATATATGACTTAAAAGGAGAGAAATTTAGCTTAATTAGAACCGTAGCTTATTGCACTATTGATTCCATTTATGTAAAATTCAATACATTATAAAAGTGCATGATTTTAGAGGGATAAATTTTTACTATGAAGTGTAACATGGATTTTCATGCAGCAAGATCTCATCATGTTTGATTGTTCATTTATGGTACCAAGAATTTAGAATCCTCTAAGATCTCGTTTGGTGCATGACATAAAATTGGATAATTTATATCAGATTAGATTTGATCAGATGAAATTAGATTGAATGTTATCTCATGTTTGATGAAACGTGGGATGAGATTAAAAAATCTTGGATTTTAAAGTAATTTTTTAGAGGTTTTTTACAAATTTTATAGACTAAAACCAATCAAACTTGGCTCCACCACCACTACCACTGTTGCTTATCTACTCCACCACTGCCCTCTTCCATCAACGATCTACGATACCGAAGAAGATCGATGATTGATGATGCAAAAAAAAAACCGTTGGCAAAAACGAAGGGTGAGCGCAGAAACCACAATGGAGATGAAGACAAAGATGGAGAAAAAGATCGGTGAGTGCAGAAACAGCTGATGGAGACGAAGACAAAGAAGAAGATCAACGAGCACAGAAATTATGATGAAGACAAAGTAGAAGAGGAGAGAGAGAGGCAAGGGAGAAGGGCCAGTACTTGTGTGCGAAAACAGAGGAATGGAGAGGCGAAGGAGGTGGAGAAGTGAGCAGAGGTGGCAATAATGAAGGTGTAGGCGAGGCGTCAAAGAAAGAGCAAGCACCTAAGATTATTTTAACCCATCTGATCGATAGGTTAGTTTTATCTCAATCTAATGAGATAAAATTTGTGATGAATTAAACTAATGAAGGGTCAATGGAAGCATCAAACATAGATTTGAATAAAAAAGCAATCCAATCCAAATCCTAACACGCACAACAAGCATATCCTAAACTTTTTGGCTTCAATCCTAGGAAAAAATGATTTGCCTACCCGGACGTTTTTGGGCAAGAAAGGTGTCCCTCACCCAACAACAGTTCATTTCCACCATCAAATTATTTATTTCATCTATGTGAATATTACAGAATTTTGTACATTCAAATTATTTCTTTTATAATATATATGTGAGGCAGAATCAAAGAAACAAGTTTTTACACAAATTTTGATATAATTTATTGACCATTGGATGATGATGATTTTAATGGTTTAGATTTACTCATACATTTACATTGGACTTAATTATACACTCTATATAAATGTATTTACTCTTCTCTCTCATTATTATTATACCATCTTTTATCTCTCCAACTAATATTAAAAACCCACCAATTATTATAAAACACTATTATAGTTGAATTTTTATATATATGAAAATTACTTTTTAGGGTTGAATTTATATATAACTTTGAATAAAATTACTAACGAAAATAGATTTTAAACTATATAAAGAGATGATGTAATAATGAAGAAAAACAATAATAAAATACATTGATCTAGAGTGTATAATTAAGTTTAATAGAAAGATGTGAGTAGATCTAAGTTATTGAAATTATCATAATCCAATGGTCAACAAATTACGTTAAAATTTGTATCCTCCAATCCTATCCCTATATATCATAGTTTTAGGAAGCTCAAACCAACATACTAGTTTAATTTTGAAAATCAAGAATGAATATTTGTCAAATGCCTGTTTGCTAAATTTTGTTGTCTATATATTAATTTTTATTAATTATAGACCACCTATTCTAAAAAACATATTATATTTAATTTTTAAAATTACAATATTTTTTTTAATAATTAATAAACTATATATTGAATTTTATTTAATAAATACTAATACAAAAATAAATAAGAAGAAGAATAACTAACTTGACACTTGTCCTATTTTAAAATCTAAGCCCAAACCAATCTTAAAACCATTTATCAATTTAACCCGTTCTATTTTGAAACAGATCCATGCATGTTTCATTTCGTTTTATGTTCATTCGATTCATATCATATAATACGAATAACCAATCTAATGTTTCATAACTACACCTTGATATGTCCAGTTTCAATGGTCGGAGGCAGCAACGGTTTCTCCTGTAATTTTGACTAATTTGTAGAGGATTCTTATTCCAATAACATGCTGTGGACCAAGGAACAGATTCGACATCGCTCATTTCTCAACAGTGAAAAACCAATCAGAGAACTTGACTATAGGAATATAGCTTCCATTATTTTACATCGGGATTTAATCTAAATCATACCTAATTTTAGGAAGGTGTCTTTCCACCAACAAGGATTAAACCATTATCAAGAGTACACTAAACAGAACAAGACATTGAAGCAACTAAATAAACATTTAACTTTCGAGGATAAATATAATCTACATACAGATTATAATAATAGTGAATTATTGTGGGGAATACAAGCAGCAACATTGAAGCTACAACTACCATTTTTACATGGGACATTCTTTTCAGGATTCTTCATCAAAACAAATTTCCGAATCCCCGGTACCCGAAGGTTCAAATAAGAGCATTTCCCTTTAGAACATTATAAAACATCTATTAAACAACAAGCAAATCTTCAACCCTCAAGAGCGCAATGAGAGTGAAAGAGTCGTTCACTTTCGAGCATCAAGCTTGACTCTTGCCACTCAAGTATGAATAGTTTAACTAAGAACGTTCGCTATCTAGCTTGACTCTCACTGTCATCCTCTGAGATATTAAACAAGAACTTTGGGAGAGATGCAATTCGAGGGAGATGAAGCAGCAGCTCCCCGAATGAGTCTTTCCTTGACATGCCTGTTGTCGGCTTGCTACCAGAGACATCCTTTGTGTCCCCTTCAGGAGCTTTTATGTCAGCTCTAGGTCTGTTATCAGGCATCAATTCAAATATGTTGTTTAGCTGAGCATTGTTTCCATTTCCATCATCAGGTCTTCCGTCAGAACTTTCCCCGCTGACCTGCAAGTTTTGAGCGGTGCCAGGATCCTTCTGGAGGAGGCAACACAGAGAATTAACTCTTGACATGAGGGATTTCTCATCAGATGCTGCTGTTAACTGAGTGTCACTAAGCAGGTATTGTGCAATGTCCTCCAAAATTTCACGGCAGTCCGATCCTTCCTCTGACAAAGGTTGATTTCCAGAAGTCATCTGTTCCGAAATACAATGTCCAATGTGGTTCATAAGATCACTCATAGACATAGAGGGGTGAATCCCAGGCAGTTTTATCTGGTCCCAATTCTTTGGCCCCTTTGAATCTACTTCACAGATCCCACTCCCTTCAATAGCATGAGTGTCCATCACTAGTATTAGCAGGGCAATTAGTGATAAATTGAGAAACAAAATAAGGTATGCAACCACAGCCATAAACACAACCAAAAAATTAATAGTTTACTAAATACTGTCACAGTGAAAATAACAACCATCCAATCAAGCCCCAGACATAACATAATATAGCAAGCCTAACACTACTCACAATCACAATACATAGCAACAAAGAGATGCACTAAATACGCCCAACAGATCTGATAAAAGACAGAACTAGACATCGTCACAAACATGGTTCATACACAGTAATGTTTCGGAGAAAGTGAACACATAAATTCACAATTTTTAGCATCCACAATAGATATTAAACCTTTTAGCGATACATTACTCATTCCAAAACTCCTTGATAACTACAAGTTTTTCACACAAGCAAATGCAGTCTCCAATTAAAAAACAAAGCATATGTTAGACACTGTTGGAAGAGCAAAGCCACATGGAGTAGACAGCCAACAAATCAAATGTCACACAAGTTCAACATATTTGAGTGCATATAAAGAGACCAAATGGCCTAGTTATTTTATGTGACATACTCATCTCATGCCATTATCAACATCATCATACAACATCAAAACAATGAAGATCTATAAACAGATGGTTTTTTAAGATAACCAATTATTGGATAGTACAAATATGGATTAATTAAGAAAACAAATTAGCCAACAACGAATAAACATTAAAAGATGGCTACATTTGTTCTTGTACCTGAGCTGGGAGAAGGAGCTTCCCTGGACATATGTTCTGATCCAATACCAGAAGGTTCCCCTTTTTCAACTTCAAAGGAAGAAGAATGTGCGGCTGCTGATGATAGATTCTGGAAGCTAGAGATAGTAGATCCTTTAGCAGTCTCTAATTGATCACCTTTATATTCCTCTGCATCCTCACATGCAGAAGGCCGTTGTTCAAAATAAGGTGAATCCAAGATTATTTCTGGTTGTCGGCTTAAGAAGTTCAAACGCATGTCACATTGGATGAGCTTTTCAAAATGTTTGTTTAACAGCCCTTGTGGACACTGCAAAAAGTGTTGCCTACAGAGAGATACAAATGAAATTTTTGTATACATTAATCATCTTTCAAGTGAAAATTAGAACATGTTTACTAACTGAAAATGAAAATGAAAGGGAATCACTTTCCATTTGAAAGGGAATGAACCAGAATTAAGTTACTAAATTCTATCTGAATGTCTACCAATTTTTAGGAATCAGAAATGGAATCAGATTAATTCCCTTTCTAGTGCTTACTAACCTAAGAAATAAGAATAACACAAAATTCATTACAAAAATACCTTGCGTGCATAACATGTTGCCATATGTTTTTAATATAGAAAGCTATATTTAATATTGCACAAAATGTTATAACCATAATAATAAACATCTTTAATATTCTTAAAAAATACATTCAGACCAAAAAGCTGTTGCAATTAGTATATATAAAGATGATTTATTTATTAAATACACACTGAGAATAAGGTATATTTAGTTATATACAATTACTCATAACTAAATATCAATTATGTGAAGTACACAATTTTTCCAACTTTATATGAGGAAAGAAAAACAAAACAAAAGACGCTAAGTCAACGCAACAACCAAGAACAGACAAATGATGTTGCTGTCTCTTATAACGTCCATTAAAGCATCAAGAAAAAATGAAGAATGCCATAATGTATATACCACTATGTAAAAACCACAGTAGTATGAAAACAAATAAAAAAAATGTATGAATCTCCACAACATGATATTCATACAAGTCTTCATGAAAACCATAAAAAAAAAAAAGGATACACATTAAAAGTTCAAGATTTTATAGATCTAAATACAATACAACAATTAAACGAAAAAAATCTAACAAGTTCAAGATAATTATGTATATTCTTGGTACCATATATCTTTATTTGAATACTGCAAATTAAAAATAAAAAATAAAAAATAACCAAAACAAGAACTAAAAAAACCACATATAATCATCAAATCCATAGTTCTTGCAGCGGCCAGTGAGATTTGGAGAAAATGATGAATACAAAGAGAGAGGTAGAGAACCAAAATGAAAAACTACAAACAAAAAATCTTATCATTTTTTGTCATTATTTAATATAATAAAAACGTTTTAGTAATAAATATGAATTCCATATTTCTACACAAAAAGGGAACTTAATTCCTAGGATAAAGGAAGTTCATGTGGATCCACGAAACTTAATTCTCAAAATATTTAGTAAACACAGAAACGCAAAAATCCAGGATCAGATTCCCTTTTCTAGTAAACACACCATTAAAACTTATGTAACCGAATAAAATCTTTCCTCAACTAACAAGATATTTTGCCACCCACACATTTCAAATGCATTTCTCCTCAACAGTCACATACAAGAATCAGTATTCTTACATACATGTACAAAAATCAATACATTATTATATGCAATAAAAGTATACTTGTATTTAATAAACAAAACAACCCCACCCCCATATAAATTTGAAAACATATAGCCAAGCAAGTTTATAAGCTCACTCTGTTACACAGCCACAACAACTAGAATCATCCAACCAATTGTACCAACAGAAATATCAAATACGTATATAACAACAATCATCCAACCTGTGTACGCTAGCTTGGCCATCAGTAAAATCCGCTGTGGCCTGCCACAAGGTGTGCTTTCTAGGCTGTGGATTAGTCTCCCTAAAGAAAAGGGGCTGTCTAGCAAGCTGCATCACACAACAATAAAATTCTCTATACAGTCATGACAAAAAAACACAGAGACAAGCACAAGTAGGTTAGGCAATAACATTACCACAACATTTAAGGTGCCGGGTCCATCATCAGGCATATTTGCCTTCAAAGCCATAATATCCGACCATTGGATCTCTATTTTGCTCTTGAGACCACCTTCAAGAACTTCCCACACAAGCTTATGCTTAGCAAAGTAACACTTGGCCACCAAATCACCTTCATACCTCGATTGATACTACCACCCAACACAAAAACAAAGAAAGTCTTCATCACCCTGTAAACTCCAAAAAATCACAAACACATAGAAATAAAAATCTACCTTCCAACAACCGATCCTCAGAAGCGAAGCGGGAAAATTGGAAGCCTTCAACTTGTCAGTAGAAGTGGAGCCCACGGTGGGTTTGGTCTCCTTCTTAACCGCAGAAAGATTCACCGTTTCGGTCTGGGTGGTGCCAACTCCACCTCCTCCTCCTGCTGCAGTCCCTTGAGAAAGCCTCATTTGAATCAAATCCAACAATGAGGGGCTCTTCCTGAGCCGCAATCCCAACGGACTTGGTTCATCAAGCGGATTGTACTGCGACGGCGGGATCGAAAATGAATTGTCCGTCCAACCACCACCACCACTCCATTGCTGAACAAATATACAAATAATCAGTGTGCATTTTTTCTCAACAGGGGAGGGGCAGGAAAGTAAAATGATACCTGGCCGTGTTGTTGTTTGGATCGCTTGTTGAGAGGCCCATACTCTCCCTCCAAAGAGTCCTCAGCGATCTCCAATTTCACCTTGTCTCGCAACGACATCGCTTCCTGATTCCCTCCCTTCATCATCAACTCAACCATCAAATTTTTTTTTTATCAAAATCAAATCTTTTCACCTCCACCAGAACCGGATCCGCTAGAGAGAGAGAGAGTCAGAGACGACTTTTGTTGATCGAAGAAGAAAATATCGGCAGATTCTGGAAACCCTAGAAATAAAAAAACAAAAAGCAAAAACCTGGCCTGCTCTCTCTCTCTTTCTCTCTGTGGTTTTATTTAACAAGAGAGAGATCTTTGACGGTGTTAAAGTTAACGAGGCCAGCTATATGACAAAGAAAGCACGTGCAAGATCCCCCGTCGAGTGTGAGAAGACCCGAATGCCCCTGAACGGGGTTTCTTCTTGCGACTGATGGGTGGTGGGTGTTTTGGTATTTGGGCGCCGGTGATGTCGATGGAGCACGTGCTCTTTTGAAGACAGGTAAGTGTCGTACAATTTAATGGATATATGTGTTGGGGCCCACCCCAGTTGTGGCGTGTTTATGAAATGACGGCGGGGGTTGGTTTGGTCTGATACGTGGCGTATGATCTAGCGGTTGGCTTGTCATGAACGACTCTTTTGGTGTGACACGTGGACTTTTGTGGAGATGGACGCCAACCATAGAGAGGATAGATTAAAAGTTTGGGTGAGGGCGGCTGCATTCGGCAATCATGAGCCTTTCCTTTTCAATAATGCAGCTCGACATGTCAATTCAAATTATATGCCTAAACAATAAGTTTGAACAAACACACTTGGAGAACGGCTCCAAAATTAGTCCACATTCATGGTCAAATAAATATATCATTGTCTTAAAGAATATTAAATCATATAATGATTAATAGGTTAATTATATCTCATTTATCATATTATCTAATCATAAATTTAAATAAATATTTTTAGATAATTTAACATTACTTTTTATATAAAAATTTTCCATTTTAAAAAGGTGGGTGTAAATTCTTTTAAGAAAAAAATTGTAAAAGTACTTAGTTGGTAAGCAATTATTATTTAAAGGTAAAAAATTACCTTTCTATATTTTTAATCATTTTCAAAATAATGATATTGAACTTCTTAAAAATTTATCTAAAAAGTTTGACCAAATAATATGAGAATATGATTTGTAATTATCATATTAATTATGTAATGATTTAGTGAAAATATGATAATTACAAGTAAACTTATCATATTTTAGAACAATGAATTTGAACAGATTTTTGAATAGCATTACATTACTCTTTCCAACAAAAGATTGCCAAAACAAATCGTTATTTTCAAGACAACTAATTTACTTAATTTAAAAAATAATTCTAAATACATTAACACCATTTTTTGCTTTTTAATATGGCATTAAAAACACGTTGCATCTTTAAACCATCATTTTAAAACATGAATTTCATTTAAAAATAATTTTTAATGACATCATTTTAATAATGACACTAAAAGCACTCTAAAATATTCAATTTGTGGTTTTTTAAACAATTTTCTCCCTTTATGTAACAAGCTTAGTTATATATTTCATAAACATATATATTTTAATCTAACATTAAATGGGTTAGGAATTTTATAGAGTTGACAATCATAAGTACAGTTTGAATAGCAACTCACACTACTTGAAAAAAGTATTTTCATACTTTCTGATTTAATAAATGAATGTAGGGTTAAAAATATAAAGCATAACCACTTCACCAAAAATATTGAATAGCAGTCAATACTGTGTGACTTATTTTCTTTATTTGGTTTTACTCATAAAATTTATTAATAGAATGAAGCAAAATATATATTGGAATGAAGGACGATAAAACAATCCTACCCTTAATTGAGTCTGAAATATATCAACAAAATGAAACAAATCATTGATGCTAACTAAATTAAGAAAATTAATATTTGGACAAGTCTCATAATCATGTATCCCTAAGCAATACATTTTTAATACTGTCCAATCGAGGAAAAAAAAATTATTTATACAATATGATATGTGCACTTATCTAATGATGTAGATGTTGAGACTTATGCCTTAAGAGTTTATAATTATATAAGCGATTTAGTAAGTATCAATAAAATAATTATTTTATTCAACTTATATATTTTACAAAAATTATGAATGTCATAAAAAACATTTTTTATTACTGACATGATATCAAACTAAATATATAAATGTTATATATAAGCGGATCTAGTGTGAAATAAGTAATATAAAGAATTCCTAGAGAACAAATAAAGTTGGATATTTTGTTTATGGTAAATCTATGATTGCGGTCCATTTCGTATTTGATATAACAGTCTAATTCGAGACTGTTCATATGACAACATAAAAATAGAGGCACCTTGTACAATAAAGATGAAATAAGACTGGATCATGATAAATATGAATCTCTAACTAATATTCGTTAGATTTAGATATTTATATTTATCGACAAAATGATTATATATGAATTTATTTTAATCCTTTGTGTATTATGGAATCTTGTTTGTTGAGTTACATCATTTGATTTATATGGATGATATTGGTGCAAATGTTTGATCAACAATTTTGTACTTTTAGGATATGATTTAGTAAGTAACTGAGAATATTCTATATAATAGTAGGATCTTCTCATTTTTACAAGAAGTACAAAAATAGTTCCCTTATAGATTGATTCAGGCCTTAACAATAACATCGCTCAACTTTCTATTTATATGTAAATGGAAAGATAAATTTATAAGATGTTATGAATATATTATTCAATAGAAAATCAATGATACTTATAGGAACAAGAAATAATTAGAAGGGTAAAACTGGTATTTTGATATAACTCTAATTATTAACTATTTGTGGAGGATCAAATCATATATAGTGATTAAATTAATAGACGCTAAAAATTTCAGATTATATAAAAACATCAACAGTTTTAAAAAGGTAATCTTAGGTTTTTTAGTAAAGTAAATCTAATGTTAATAATGATAAATTATTTAATCAAAAAGTTTAATTAATAATTATAATATTATTGGAACTCAAAACTATAGGTCCATCAAGTTCCTGTAACACCCTCAACCCGATTCCCATTCGAATGGAAACCCGAGTAAAAGGATGTTACCTTAATAGGTTTATTCGTTATTAATTTACATATATGTCCTACAAATTTTTTTTTTCTTTTTCGAAAATCCGACAGAGTTTCCTCTGTTTTTCTTAAAAACAAAAAATTATAAAAACCTGCATATTTCAAAAGCAAACACTTCTAAAATACATTCATTTTCTCAACTTCCAATTTCGGACTCTCCGTTCGACTTCAAAATCACTTCACCACACAAACATTTATAATCACAACATTTAATAAAAAATCATATTCATCAAATTAAAAACAAATCAAATGATAATTAAGGGTTTTCTTTACAAAATTACTTTACAAACCAAAAACCGTTTTCTACCATTGATATACATTCTCATGTATAAAACCTTATAAATCCATAGGCATGTACATGCATTTCTATATACTTAAACACCACTGTACAATATTAAAAGTAAAATTATCAAAGATGGAGGGATGTGACTTGCAGAAAGCGCGGCAACCATCTTCTCGTCTATCCTTATTTACAGCGTCCACATTTAACCTACGCGTGGAAAATCCAACGCGCTAAGTATTTCTACTTAGTGGGTGTACACTAAATTTAAATTTCGTCAATTTCAAAGATACAAGATTTTTAAAACATGATTTCACAATTATCAATTTTCACAATAAATTATAAAGAGATCAATTTACTAATAAATACACATATATAAAATGCCTAAAAGTCATTTTTCAAATATAACCTTACAAAACCAAAATTTCACTATTTTCAAATGTTTGTAAGAAAACACAATAGAATTTTTAAATACCCTTTTCATTAAAAATTATCGTATTGTCAAACAGAATTTCATCAGTATCAAACTTTTATCATTTCATAAAAATTATGTTATTGTAACACGAAATTTCACAATTTTCAAGTTCTTATCAACATTCATAAATAACTTCATTTATCAATAATTATACGTATAAAACACATAAAATTTGTTTTCATGTATATTAAGAATCAAACGTTTAAAATGCTCAAACTTTTATTAAAATTCACAAATAAATCATTTTATCAACAATTGCACATATAAACAAATATTTTTAATTCCTTATTTCACAAAAATATCTTAAGGTAACACAACCTTTTTACCTTTTCTCAAAATACTAAAATAATACGTAAGGAATTTACTTTATTAATAAAAGCACATATAGTTCATAAAAAAAAACCTTTCCAAATATATCAACACGATACCTTCGAACTTTTTTATTAAATCACAGCGAAAGCCCATTATTAATAAATACATATATATGCACATAAAAATCATTTTCGAACATAGTTATACGATTTTCATTTAATAATTTTCTCAGTGCCCTTCGTAAACTCTGACACGATACCATGGACTAAAAACGGGTTTCACGTTTCCCCTGGTTTCGGACACTCGGTGACTACCCGCCGGGGCACGTTTCACATATCACATAGATTCTGGGACCGGACACTCGGTGCCTCTCGAGGTCCATGAATTTCGTATCAACACATATAAGCAAATCAGTGCAGTACTGCTATAATCACCCTATTGGCATGCCAACTACCAATCCCCACCTACCAATGTTCAGGTTTACTCGGGCTCTTATAATTTCATTTATTATCAACAATTTCATGTTTTCACAATTTTCCTTTCTCAACAAAAATTCTTATTCGGAAAACTCAGAACACTTTTTCAATCAAAAATATATATTTCTCATTTATTCAAAGTATCATAACACATCATTTCTCATTCAAAAGTGACTCATCAATCTCATCAAAATCGTTGTGCCCTTCTTCCGATATACATTCGGTCAAGGCACTAATATGTTCGTTTCTTTCCGTTTCTTTTTCGTCTCAATTCGAAAGTTATTAAAAATCACAATCTAATATCATTTGATAATAAATTGTCAAAATAATTTCACAAATCTTTTAAATTCCACATTCGGTCAATAATTTTTCTTTCACAAAATTTTCCAAATTTTATTCATTATTCAGTGCTACAAAATTCATCATAATATCACTTGAACATAATTTGCCACAAAATCATTCATACAAAAATTCACACATAATCACGAAATCAATTTAATTAAAAATTGAACAAAAACACATAATTTTTCCCAAACTTTTCAAAATTTAAATATCAAGTACTATAAAAATATTCATAACATAATTCGCATGTTTTCATAGAATCTATTTTATTAAAACGTAATAAACTCATCTATTAAATTAAACCAAAATCTCTACTAATAAAATAAGTTTTTAAGATAAGTGTACACCAACCTTTTGGACGTTTTCTGTAGCATATCCACTCATCTAACTTCTTTGATTTTCTTATCATCCTAGATCCACCCTAAAATCACACATAACTTAATCTATAACTCATAGAAAAATAAATTAATTCTTTGAAATCTAAATTCTATTAAAAATAAACTTACATATTTGAATAAATTGAGCACCCAAAAAAATTTTCTTCTTTTTCTTCTTTCTTTTCTTCTTCCCGGCTTCTCCTTCTCTCTAATTTTTTTTTTTTTTTCCAGGCCGAATGGCCTCTCGCTCTCTCTCTCTTTTTTTTTTTTTTTCTTTTCTTTTCTGATGCTGCTTGTTGTATAGCTTCTGTGTTTGTTTTGTTTGTGACGAGCTCTATATATATACACTCACCCATCACCGCCTCATGCATTTACTTCTTCTTTTTATTTTATTTTATTTTATTATTATTATTTCTTTCTTTTCTCAACCGGCGCCTATATATATATATATTTTTGTCACACGGTAGCCTTTGCTGCCTTTTTCTTTTTCTTCTTTTTTTTTTTTGTTTTGTTTTGTTTTTTTTTATTATTTTATTTTTATTTTCTCAAATGATCCCACCATAAATTAATTATATATTATATATATTATTTATTTTTCTCCAACGGGGCCCACAATATTTATTATTATTATTATTTTATTATTATGAAAAAATATCTCACCGACCCTCCTTAATTTCTAATACATGCAAATTTTCAATTTAAACCCTATGACATTTTTCTTTTTAATCCAATCTTCTTAATTTCTTTTAAAAACATCCTCCAATAGGATATTTATCCATAAACTTTTATACTTCTAAAATTAAAATCAGACTCAATTAATAACAATAAATTGAATCTCAATTAATCGCTTAGGTCCAATTAGATCGGGGAGTTACAGAAATACCATTGTACATATATTTTACAATTAAATATAATCATGTCATTTTTAACATCTCATTCTTATTATTATTATTATTATTTTCACTTAAAAGTCACAATTTAAATCTTAAAATTTACCACACTATCTTTTTAATTTACTCAATTTATAATTCTCTTATGTCACATATTTATTATTTCTTGTCTCTTTTTATTTGACTTTTCTGGGATACTCTGATTCAACTTTTCTAGAAGTTTCTCGAAATCCTTTCAAAATTCACCGGGGCCTATATTCGGACTACCTACATACTCCTGATAACTTCAGTTACTCTTAAAAGTCATTCCATGCTCTTTATGAGCTCTTCGTAAAGTCACTAAATCGTCTCTAGTGATTTTTGAATTGATTCTATTTCCATCTGAATCACCTTGGAAAATGTCATTTGAGTTTCTAAAATGCTTCATGAGCATTTTAATACTTATTCCGACACTTTTATAAATTTTTGAATTTTCCGAAAATCTTTCCGGGTTCCTGATTAGATCAGAAAACCACTCTGTTTTGCCTCAAACAAACTCATTTTTAATCCATTTCAGTTTCCTTAGACTCCATTACTTATTCCGAAGCTTTTCGATTTCTGAAAAATCCACTATTCACATGAATACTATTCCGTTCGAAAATATTGTTAATCCAATAATCACTATTCATCATAAAAATGTTATTCATCCTAATATATTTTTATTTCTCTTAAATAGAGAAAATTTGGGATGTTACAGTTCCCTTGATAACTCATTTCATTATAAGAAACGTGTGCATAAAATATTGTAATTGAACCATCCAATTATATGTGTTAAGTGAGTGGTAAATTTTGTATTCACTTGGTATTTGAATAATATTGATTATTCAAATTATTTAATAATTAATTAGTTAATTACTTATTATGAATTAATAATCATTTAATTAATTTTGTAAGAGATCTTGAATTTGATTCTCAATAATGACTTTGGTTTAAATTAATTATGAATTAATTTATTAGAGATCACGAGCTTGATTTCAGAATATAACATAAGTTAATTTTGAATTAATTATATGATATAGGACAATAGTCTAATTCTTAACAAATAAAGGTTTCAATATTAATTTTGAATTAATAAAAACCCTAGTTGTTGCCTATTTTTTTAAAAAAAAGAAAAAAAAAAGAAGAAAGAAAGAGTTTTCTGTTTCAATCATAGGGTATTTGGTAGGTTGTATGTTTGAAAAACTAGTAAAACAAAAAGATTTTTTTTTTTTTAAAATTTTCAACGGCTAGTATTTAGAGAAGAAGAATTTGAGTTTTTCTTCTTTGTATAACAAAAAATAAACACTCACTTCTTATATAGTTTGATTTTATTTTTCTTTTAGAATAAAAATAAAAAATGAGTATAGTCTTATATAATTGTGCCTACTCACTGATTTCTTAGTTTAAAACACATCAAGAAATATTAGATGATGAGTAATTTACAGATAATCAATATATAAGATAAAAGATCTAATCTTTTTATTTTATTTTTGTTATTTCACTGTTTTATATATTTAAGTTCTTGAGTTTTATAGAAAATTTTGAAACTCATTTTTCCTCATATTTCAATTTGATTAAAACAAATATTGTTTTATCTACAGTAGTATTGTTTAGTATAAATAATCAATCAAATGTATCTTCTATACCACACATTTTAATGGTGAGGTGCAAGCCCCGGGTGGTACGTTGAAGTTTTTCTTCGAGTAAGTAGTACGCAAGGTAGAAGAAAAGTAGCTTAAAGTATCAAACCCAAATTGGCCTAGTGGACTACAAATGTCGTGATTGATATTAAACTATTTAATAAATTTATGGATTTTATAATTAATTTTGTTTTGTAATATAATGTAGGGCTTTCTTTTTCAAGTTTTCAAAAAGAAGATGAGGAAAGAAGGTGAAATAAGAAAATGAATGTTGACAATTAGCTCTTGACTACTACATTATTGTGGAATCATAATAAAAAGAACAAGTACAATGGAGATAAAACTTTTTAAAATTTGATAGTTGTCCTTGCTACAAGCCTATGATCATAGAACATTCTCTTCTTTCAAATATTGTTGTTTTTTTTTTTTTTTTTAATATCCTAAATGAATATTTTTTGCCTTGTTATTTCTAGGTTTGAATTTCCTATTTTAACTTTAGTTAGGTACATTTGACTTATGAGGGGATTTGTTTTCTTTTATTTTATTTTTTTTAAATATTTAATTTTTGTGAAGTCTTAATTGAAATCCATTTTCTAATAATTACTCTCTTATAATTGTATAAATTTTCTGTAATAGCATAACCTATAATTAGTGTGGAGTTAAAAAAATTGAATATATTTATACATCCTCCATCAATAAAACAAAAGTAGAATATATTTGTACATTCACCCTCCATGTAATGGTTGTGTACCTTGAAGTATTTGTAATGTGTTTCGAACTCACATTATATATGAAAAGAATCATAATAATAAATGTACATAGACTTTTCTTCTTTATCATGATAATACCCATCTAAATCATAATAGGATATTTGATTTTAATAGATCCGATAAACTCTTAATTTCTGAATATCCATAAACAATAAACAAATAAAAGTATTTTGTAAGTAGATGTGGAGATGGATAACGTGAGCGTATTCTGTTAGAACATTATGTATGTAGTGCCACTTTTAAAAGTCAAACGAATCCATAATTAAATATGTTCATGTGAATTAACACGTGGTTGTAACTGTCATCCTTACACTATTGTGACCTTGCCGCCAAAAACGACCTATACCTAATTTGCTCACCACTTCTATATATTCCTTTTAATATATATATATATATATATTTTAAATCGAGACACTAGTTCAAATTATAAATTCTCATGTCAAGATTCATTACTAAATAAAACCTTCTGCTTGATTTTTGAGTAAAATTCACTTTTGTCTAAAATCAAAAGTTAAAATTCGTTTTTAATCAAATCTCTATATATATTTGTTTTTAACCTCTTAAAAAAAATTATTTTCATTCTATACTCAAGTTTACCAAACTACCCTCAAGTCAAAAGATCTCTTTTAATTGTTTCTGCATCCATTTAAGGTTCTTTGACTCTAACAAACACAGATTCAAGTTTATTTGTCTCCAATAAGCTCCAGATTTAAGTTTTTCTTTAAGATTCTTTGTCCAATTTCAAGTTTTAAAGGTATATGTTCGTTGTTGGTTGTTTTTTAATTTTTTATTCACATTGCTTACCCAAGGGTTTTAAGAGTGATTTTGGTTGTGATTTGAATGATATTAAAGTATCTGTAAGCCCTATCTATGGAAAATTTTCTACAGATTTTGTTGATCTAGCTAGGTTTTGTGGGCTCATTAAACTCGATCATTGGTTTTATGGGAACATAGAACCCCAGCAATGGGGTTTAATGAGCCTGATAAAATCCAATTGCATCATTTTTTGCATTTTTTGAAGTTTAGTTTTTTTTTTTTTTTTTTTTTTTTTTTTTTTTTTTTTTTCTGGATGTTAGGTATTAATGTTTAAAATTAGAGTTGGTTGGATTTGGTTTGAAAATGAAATTTTTCGTTAAGATGCAGTGTAAAAAACGATTACTGGATTTTATTGGATAATAAAATCTAGTATCGGGTTTTATTGTTCAATAAAGCCCATTTCAATTTTAAATTAATTAAAATTAATTGAATGAAATTATTTTATTTTTATAATTAAATTAAATTATTCTTAAGTAATTGATATATAGAAGATAATTTAATTAAATTTGAAATGTTAATTAGTTTTAAATGTAAGAAAAATTGTAATTAATAAAATAAAATTAAAAAAAATAATTTAATTAATTAATAAAAAATAAATTAGATTAAAGTAAATTAATTATGGTAATTAAAATAGAAATAAGTAAATTAACGTAATTTATTTCAAAAAAAAAAAATTAATGTAATTAAATTGAAAATAAATTAAATAAATATCGTACCTTTTGGTGCATTGAATATTGTGATAAGTTGATCCTTGAATACGGTGAAAGTATAAGTGAGACTAATTTTTTTCTTTGAATTTTATAGGAATGAGTGAAGTGACGATAATAATCTACTGCAAAAGAAAGTGGAATTAATATAATTACGTTGAAGATAAGACTTTCATGTTAGGGGCCCCAAGAACATAAACTTTTCTCAGTTGGTGGACTTTATTATTGACGTTGATAGGAAAAGGTAGGACATTGGTATGCATTATTTAGTCAAAGCTAAGGCAACTACCCTAATTAAAAAGATCATTGTTTAAAAATTCGATGAGTTTCATCGAGTTTTTACACGATTCTTGTTGATCGACATTTCGTCTATCCAAGAACCCTCAAATCGGAGGTCTTGCTCGCTGGAGATGGATACTTGGTCCAACTCGACCTAATTTGACTTGACTCGACCAACTTAGCTAGTCCAATCGTCATAAAATCAATCAAAAATCATCTTAGATATAACCCAAAAAATCAGTCAAAGACTCAAAACCTAATATTCCCAGCAAAACAAACAACACACATAAAAAAAGAGAGAGAGAGAGAGAGAATGAGGCTTAAAGTGCTGTTGCAGAGGAGAGAAAAGGAGATTTAAAATGACCGGTCACGATGAAGAAGGACTAACTTCGGCTTTGGCAACGACAATTACTCTTGATCTTAAAATAGAGATGACGATAGGGCACTTGAACGATAATGACGACTACATGTTAGAGAGAGAAGAGGGATGAGAGAGGAAAAGTGAGAAGGAGCAGAACGGAGAGAATGAGAGAAAAAAAAAAAGTTTAAGAGATGTTGACTGTCTAATCAACCTTAATTATGGTGAGGATAATTTCACCATGGCTCCTGATATTTATTAAATGTTAGTTTACGCTTTCAGACTTCAAAAATTATAATTTCCCTTTCCTCTCGTTGCCCCCTCCCCCCAAATAGTGCTTTTCAAGTACTCGTTGAGTTGTTGATTACTTGTTGCTCATTAAATCATCGATCGAGTAGCAAGTAGCGAGTTTTGGAACCTTAAAAAAGATATCTATCATAAATGATCTTAGTGTTTATGGTGTGATTTCAAATAAAAAAAACTGATTATAAAAAGATTTATGTTCATAAGATTGTAAGAGATTTTAGAGTTAGTAGCCTTACCGTCCCTTCATATGTCACCTACGCAAGACAAGCCAAACACATGGTGAGGCACATGTTGATGGACTTGTAAATCCATATATGGTTGACGGTCAAAATTATTTTGCTTTAGATACTAATAGTAATCAAGTTCCTACTTCTGCCATTGCATTTACATCTATAGAAAATCTATTGTACGACATTGATGATGACATAAATGATGGTAATGATGAAGATTAAGACACATATAATTATGGTGATGAGATATTGGACAGTGATGAAGAGAAAACTCGAGATGATGATACTGACGATTGATACAATACTTAGTCCAAAAATTAGATTTCTAGTTCACAATTTAAGTACGACCCTTCACAACTATATTGGATTATTCATGATATAAATCAATGTGAAATTAAGGCTATTTCAAGTGTAGTGTCAACAATCTACTAACATAAGACATTATATAGGTGTATTCTTTGACAATAAAAAAGCACTGAGATTGTCCATCGGACAATATGCTCTTGAACCCATGTTTGATTATCGAATTAGACATTCGAGCACGACTCAATTTGAGGCTAGTTGCAAGAATATGAGTTACAACTTTGAGGTTCGTGCAAGATGTAGAAAAGGTGGTTTGTGTAGTATGTGTCAAAGTATGTATTGAAACACACATGTTGTCAAGGTGCATTCGAGTCACATATACAGAGTGTGAAAGTTATTGTCATAGAAAAATTGTATTTGAAAAAGGTGGGTTAAAAAAACTTATACACCTAGTGATTGGCCCCAACTCCTATTCTCAAGGCGACCCGCCTGGCACCTCACGGTAGCCTTCCAATTGAGATCCTTTATGACTGAAAAGTTCCCATGAAGCTAAATTTTTTTAAAATCATACCTTGAAAATTCCTTTTCTAAAGTTTAGTTGTTAGCGAAATTTGGGTGAGAACTTTTTCAATTTAAAATTTGCATTTATAAATAGGATTTTGTAAAAATTTTGGCAGTACAACAACCATTTTTTTAAAAATGCCACCCTGTAAAATCATATTTAAAAGAATTATACACTTCAAAATCATTCATTTTCTCAACTACTAGGCCTCAGACCCTTTTTCCACAATTCACAACCATTCACAAACATGCATCAACCTTAAAAATGATTTCATGTTTCAAAACATAATATGCATGAATATATACGTAAATCAAAAGAATAGTATATTTACATGCAAAATATTTCACATGATTTAAAATATAACATCATACATGTATTGCTAAAAGAATCATAACTGCACCCAATGAAAATCTATCTACTCCGGATGCGAAGTCCCGGCTACTGGAGCGTCTACACTTATACCTGATTTTGAGAGGTTTTTATTAAGAAACAACGAACTAAAGGTGAGCGAAATAGGCTCAGTGAGTGTCAGGTGTTCCCACCTAAAACATTTTGATAATTTCATTTTATAACTAAAGTCATGTTATAGAATTTAAATAAATATTTCGAAAACCATACATAATGTAAAACATGAATTATCATTTACAACAATATGCGCATTATAAATTATATTTGAAATAATAGATTGAAAAACAATCTTTATAATATCAATATTTACTTTCAAATGCTTTTCAATTAATGAAATGTGAGTAACACAATATCTCACACACTTTCATTCACTTTTCTTGTTATTAAAACATATCAGTGATGACGATTTAGATTTTCAAAAAGCTTTTACATAAAATAGGCCAATCACTGTCATTTTCAATTCATATGGTATTCTAAAATAAATGCATGGCAGAGTGGAATCCTATATTGTCTCAGACTATGCTGTATGACAGAGCGGAATCCTACATCGTCTCAAGTCATACATGTCCGGTATTACGTAGCGGAATTCTACATCGCTACGGAGTGGAATCCTATATCATCTCAAGTAGTAAGCTAGTTTAAAACGTACCTTATGGGAAGTGAAATCCTATATCGTCTGCCAGGCGAAATCCTATATCGCCTTTAGGTACTCTACAAATACTGAAAATTATAGAATATATACCATATGCTATAAATTATTTCAAACACATGTTTCTCATTTCAAAACTTATATTTCATGAAAACTTTTAGTAATTCATGCAATTTGATTCTCGTTCAAAAAACTCATTTTTTATATAAAAATCAATTTACAATCGTCAATAGCATGGATATATATTAACATATAAATTCAATGTGAATAGAAATAATTTCATCTCAAAACATTTTTGTTAGGACACTCACTTGGAAATTCTAGCTCGCTTTTTAAGTTCTAATCAATGAGTTATATTCTTTATGACCCTCGAATAACCTATACATTTTCGTAATCTATTTTCAGACCACGATACAACTAACATAATTCGCATGATTATATTCACACATTAATTCAATGAATTATTCAACCAATTCCATGCTTCGAAACACCTTATATTAATCCGTTTTAACTCCAATTATTCGCATTTAATATTCGTTCGCAATTCTAATTATTTAAACGTTATAAACGTTTTAATTCGAGATTAAATTCATACGAACAAACTTAAAGGCAATTTCAAACCACATTTCCTCATTTGATCGAATTCCATACAAGGCCTTATCATCATTTTTTTTACGTTTTCATATCAATTTATATTCGAACACATCTAGAATCAACACAATCTCATTTATAACTATTAAATATCGTTTCCGAATGATTACAACATATTAAATCACGAAGTGATCAATTAATGTCCAACAATTTCTTTTTCACTTTCCGTACTAATTCTAATATCCAAAAGTTCTCTAAAATTACGTTAACCAATCGAAATAATTTTTAAATGACCAAAATACCCCTATGATCAAATATGTATACATATCCAAAAATCATTATTCCAAAGCATTCAACTCATTCAAAACACATTAAACTCATGCAAAACACCTCTAAAACATATCAAAACCATTAAAAATTCAATCGAATCACAACACCCCTTAGTAGCCAAATCTAATATATACATATATATCCATTTTCGAAATTAATCCGTCATCCAAATCATCCACAAACCAACCTCCACACTAATGAGATGGTAACTCCAAAGATCCAATCATGTATTCACAAGTATCTTTCCAAAAACTTATCAAAATTACTCGGAAACTAAATACATTCCAAAATCGTCGAAAACACTTCCGAAAGGACTTCAAACTTCTTACATGTGCTTTATTTATCCAAAACTACCTCAATTACCTCAAGTATGGGTTCGTTCAACAACACATCTCCTTAGCCGTGACCTCGCCTTGGTTCTTGTCTCTTGTTTCCTTGAATCCTTTTCAAACCCAAGATCTAGAGAGTATTTGAGAGAGGATGTCGTGAGTTTAGAGGGAGAATGAGAGATGAACTCATGAAAATGATGAAAACCAAGAGTGAAGATGAGGAAGAGGAAGTTGTCGTAAGCTTGAAATGAGGAGAGTCATGGATGATAGCTTGAGAGATTGAGAGACGTGAGATCAAGAGAGAAACGAGAGATGAGAGCTTGACCGTGACATGAGATGAGAGAACTTGAGAGATTGTCGTGAATTGAGAGCTTTGAGAGGGATGAAAACCGAGAGAGATGAGAGAATGGAGAGATGACCGTGCAAATAAAATGGGGAAAATGATGTTGACCGTGAAACAATGGAAAATGGAAATGTTTCAATTGTTTTTTTTTTTTTTTTTATTACTAATCAATTAAATATCATAAATCACACTTACTTGACACTTGTCATTTGATTTTAATGCATATCTTACAAGTGTCATCCATCCATGGTTTCTAATTGACACTTGTCTTGCATACTAGCTTGTCCTTGCCACTTGTCTCACACATCCTTCCAAGCTCCTAAAAGTCTCTTTTCGCATCCGGAATCATCTTGGGTCTATCTGAAAATTTTATTAAAATCCAATTTCAAATTCGAAAACTTCATCAATATTCGAATGATTATCCAGGTCCGTTTGATTTAATAAATTTTGGGATTTCGAAATCCTAAACCTACCCCGGACCTGTTTGAAAATTTTTACAAAAATTTAATTACATATCCAAATTTGAATATTTTAATAACTTTACTATTTCATAAATAAGGATATAGTGATGGGTTACCTGGACGCTGAGACAGCATGTTACACCTTGTCATTTGATCAGAGAAATGTCGTAACAGTATGACGTGTAGATTTTGTAAACTAAAGCTTAAAGGACTTTATAATATGCAAAGAAACTAGCATATAAAAAAGCGAATGAGCCATACCAGTAGCTTCCTTCCTACTTTTACATGTTAAAATAAATAAACCCTAGCACAATAATGACAATTAAGACAAATCAAAACAGCCAGTTTTTATATTCATTTGTTGTATTTAGAGCTTCCATTAATTTTTTTTTTTTGACCAACTAGCTAATAACAATGCAATTGAACATGAAAATTGGGTTTGTTGAGGGTACCTGAATTATGTCCATTAGACAATGCATGGTTCAACTTGGTTGAGTGTCGGGTGTGGGTACTTGCATAGATAGTAGGGGATAGGCACATGATTTGAATACACAATATTATTGATATAGTTATGAAAAATTTACAATTGAACTATTTCAACTTTGATAATGCTAAAATATGTTGTTATTTTGTACCCATTTACTTAGTGTTTGTGATGAATATTCGAGTAAATTATGTTAATTAATTAATGTTTTTATAATATTATATTCAAGTAAGTCATGGAAGGTGCTGTTAAGCAATTTGATGATTTGTTGGGCCAATTATGCGATAATTGGAGGTTTAGAGTGAAAGTGGAACATTCCTAATTGAAGTGGATATTTTTAGAAATGAATCAAAATCAAATTGGATTTCTTTAGGAGTAAGAAAAGAATCAAATCATATTTGGAGACAAATTTGTGAATAATTTGGAAAGAAATTAGATTTGGAAGTGGATATGCAATTTAATCATGAAGAAAAAACTTTGGGAATTAATGCAAATTAATAGAGGAGAATAAAATCAATTCAATTTTGGAAATATATCTTGAAGAAATTTGGAAGAGAATCGGAGCCAAAAATGAATTACAAAGAAATTGGAGTTGGAAATGTTCTAGAAGGAAATTGTAGAATTTTTCGGTTAAAAAATGGCATGATTTGTAGGAGCTCGTATGAAGTGCACAGTTTGAGTTATATAGGCATAACCTATCTAATTAAAGCCCCAAATGTTTAGTTTTCATAGACGCTGATAGTTTATTAATCGAAATTTTCTACAGAAAGTCATGATCAATTTAATGTAAGTCACATTGTCATGAGACCTAACAATTACGAGAGAATTCATAAATTCGGGATTTTCCTTTTAACACTTCAAAATGACTTCACAAACATTAGTTGAGCAAGATTAGAAAAGATTCTAGCCATTAGTGTGAGAGATTCAGTTTCTAAATCAAGTTCTCTTCAAATCAAGATATTTCCAAATCAAAATTGCAAGTTAAATTAAAATCGAAAATCTTCCAAGTTTTGTTTTGGAAATTTCTCTTGCATGATTTAGGAATCCTCTTTCAACACAACTTAGGAACCCTTTTTCAACTCAACTTTGGTGCCTATAAATAGATAGCTTCAATATGAGGCACAACTAGAGAAAGGTAGAAAAAGCAGTAAAGAAGAGGAGAGAGGGAGCTTCAAGAAGCCCTCAACCACAACAACAGTTTTTGGAGCTTCCAAGTTGTCATCAATATTTGAGAAATGAGGATTGCAACATATTGGGAGTCGAGTTGAAGGGTCGAATTCGACCATGAAGATGAGGGGATCACGTCCATTCCATAAGATTTTCTTTGCTCTTAATTTTTATTTATTTAAATATGTTGTTGATTCTTGTTTTGGTTATTTTAATTGTAACATGATGATGAACTAAATTCTCATATCTAGACTACAATGTAGCTTGACTATGATTTTAATTTATTCAATGGTTCAATAATAATTTTATAATTGATTTTTATTCTTGTATTATATTTAATTGGTGCCTAATACTAGTTGATTAATTTGAGGCTATTAATTGATTAGATCTTAGGACTCGAATGCTATCGGAAGAAGTGTTACAAGACTAGAACTCAATAAAATAACATAATTCATATGAGAAAAGAATATATTCATATGATTGTATAATCATGTATTGATAATATGAATTTAATGAACTCAGGTTAGTTAATCTACATATGAATATAGTCAGGTTAATTAACTTGAGTAATTACTTGACCATTGGAAGAGACTTGTTACTAATTTATAATTATCTGATTAAATACAAGATAAAAACTATCTTTTGTGAGAGTAGAATAAATTAAATAATATGGTTAAGTGTAGTTGTATGCCTAGTTATCATTCAATTGTTGATGCATTTTAATTTTAATTCCTTAATTTTTATTTTCTTAAAATCAATTCTATTTTGATATTTTAGATAAGGAGTTGTCTTGACCAATTTAGTACTTAACATAAATAGTTTAGACAATCCTTATGGGAACAATTCTCTACTCACTATTATATTACTTGTGGATCGTATATATTTGCAATGGTTTCTAGTGTGAATATTTGGTATTGTGTTCTAATTAGAAAAGTTCCCATCATTGAAAAATTTATAAAACATACTAGAAATTAGCTATCAAGTTTTTGCTAGGGATTGTGCTAAGTTATTTGTTAATATTAATACTAGTTAAGATTTCCTTACTTCAAACCTTTATTTTAATTTTTATTTTGTTTTCGTTTTTAGGGAATGGCCTATAGGGGGTCAACAGAAAGTTCTATGTTCAGAAGAACAATAGCAGAGTTAGATGCTATAAATGCTAAATTGGATGCATTGTTGGATTCACTTACTAGGAATACAAGTAGGGAATGTCTTTGAAGGTTCATTCAGAAGATGTAATAATTGAAGGGGTAATGAATGAAATTATAGTTGTTGGGGTAATTAAGCATCAAGTTATTATATGTCTAGTTTTAAGGAGCAATACTATCATCCGAATTCAATCTTCTACAATCCAAAATGGAGTGGTCAATCAAGCTTCACTTGGAGAGAAGAGCAAGGACAAAGTCCATTTATGTGGCTATCGTATCCATCGATTTTTCAAGATCAATTTCAACAACCTTATAATCCCCCACATTTCCAAGGTTACAGTCAACAGGCTCAATTTCAACTCCAGTAAGAGAAGTAACATGCTTTAATACTATAAAAACAATAGGCTTCAATACAAATTCTGATAGATCATATAATGAGTGCATGCGAAAATAGCCAAGAAACAGCTCCTAGTAATACGAAAGATAACTTGGAGATGGAATTTGCAATGCTTTGGTTATAGTTTTAGATGCAACAAGCTTAGTATAGGAATTTGGATTAATAGTTAGAATAGCTTACTAATGTTGTCAACAATATACTATAAGAAGAAACACTTTTTAATGATGAGAAGAGTAGCCTGATAATAGAAAAGGAGAAGTAGGGATATGAGATCATAGAGAATGATGACGAAGAGTTAAACCGGAGCAATGAAGAGATTATTCCAGCTTCTAAACTGTTCATTGATGATGAGTGGGTCAAAGATGCAAAGGAAGAAGAAGTTGAAAAGACCCTGAGTCAAGGAGAAGAACTTGAAGAGCCATCTCAAGCTGAATTTACATTTTGTGTGTGTCACAGCAATCCATATATAAGAAATTTGATTCAGAGGTGTTCGAGCTTACCGATGCTACTCGATAGTCGGTGGACAAGACTTTCAAGCAACTGAAGGAATTCATTGAGGATGAGATGGATGAGCAATACGGTGAACATTTTTAAATACAAATTATCATACACTATTGATAATGCCCCAGATTCCAATCACTATACTTCAAGTTGTTTACACCATAAGTAATTTTTTACTAAAAAAATTGTCAGTCTTATCAATAATTTTAAAAGAAACAACAAACAACTCATGGTCATGCTGACGACCGTCAAGTCCTATACATGGAATGTGATGGGCTTGGCTTACAAGTAAGACAAACTCAGCCTGACTCTATTTGCTTATGTGTGCTGCCACGCATGGTAGAAATATGAGTCTAACTATGTTGAAAACAAAATGAATGAATGAGAAAGAAATGATAAATCCTGTAGAAAACTCACTTACCAAGCACTTGAGAGCTAAACAAGGTGGAACTATGTGCTTGTTTGACATAGCTTTTAAGAGTCCAAAAGCTCTTCTTGAGCCCAAAAGTGACTTTTAGGGCTATTTGGTGAAAATTGAAAAAGAGCTTTTGATGCTTGAAAGCTCTTCTAATGGAAGTTGTCTCTAGTAGCTATATTGGAAAGAACTTCCTCAAGAAACACGGGAAACTGTTTTTCACTTAAATGAAATTTTCATAATTCCCATTTTCGCCTTAGTGGAATGAACAACAAATCAAAAATGTCTTTCATATCTCATTTGAACAATTTTCCCCTTTTGAAAACATCTAAACCCTAATCTATTCTACGATGAAGTTGAAATCTGGTATGAACCTAATCTATGATGGGATGAAGTTGTATTCTTCTTGAAACTTTCAGGAGCTGTCTTTCTCCGCCATATAGTTCGATCTCTGACCGTCGATTTCCTCGGTGCAGATCCATCTCACGTTCAAATCAATGAACCGACGACTTCCAACTCCGTCCTCCACCAGGCTTCCGAACTAGATGTTGTTGAAGATCAACCGCACTTGCGCCTCCAGCGATGTGATCATTACTGCCACCTCCACTGGCGATGACTTGTCTCCAATTCGTGAATTAACATTTCTTTGCTTCATTGCATCAATTCATTGTGTTTATCCATTTACTCTGTTCCTCATTATTTATCAATGTAAATTAATTTTCTAAGTACTTTTAAAGTTATGTTGTTCTTGATTAAACTTTGGTTAGATAAAAGAAAAACATCAAGTTTTGTTTTGGGTCTTTTTCCTTTTATTTCAGTCCACTAGTTTGTTTCATTTTCTCTTGCTCTATAAATTAGTTATGTTGTGGAAATATCAATTTGGTTGAAGATAGTGAGGGATGTGAAAAGAAGGTGGTGCTCATTTGTAGATAGTTCAATTGCTATGGTAAGGGAAATTCATCTATGACTATACAGGCATTAAGATTTGAATGTTGTTTGTTTTGTTTTTAGTGATGCCATTTGATATGATACTACCCTTCTTTTTTAGGAAATGATGTTTGTATAATTGCAATTCATGTTAACTTTATATACTTAATGTATATGAGAGAGATTGATTAATAAAAAGTCTTGAAGAATTGAAGCTTGTTTGAATTATTTTAGTTTTAGTCAAGTGATTCTTTTTGGGTGAAAGTTTGGTGTTTCATTAGTCATGGATGTAAAAAATGTAAAAGGCCTTTTTCCTAATATTGAGTTTTGGACATATTTTCATGAATGTTTATTGTTGGTTCTAGTTGGACAAGCACAGGGAAAGAATCCCTCGTGCAGACTTCACAAGAAGAGAAAATAAAAAGAAGAAAGGTGTGGGTTCCTTGTTGTTACTTAATCCCTTGAGAGATGATTAAGTTGTATTCTTACTTAATCATCTCTCTTATGGCATTGCAAGGTGAGGGGTTGCAAGGTGTAGGTTGATTTGTTTGTTCATTGCTGTTATTTTCCATCTTTCTTAGATGCCTCTAATCATAAGATACATTTGGTGTATATTAAGACCATTTGAGTAAAATAGCGAGAACATTTTCTGATGTAATTATTGAGATATGGGTTGTATT
The DNA here is from genome assembly GCA_019925255.1 of Litchi chinensis. NCBI lineage: Eukaryota > Viridiplantae > Streptophyta > Magnoliopsida > Sapindales > Sapindaceae > Litchi > Litchi chinensis. The sequence goes on along the minus strand of CM034461.1, from coordinate 27,530,263 downwards.
GTGATTCAATTGTTTGTGAATTATTTAATTGAATCACAGGAGAAAACATTATGCACTTGTGCAAAAGTTTTATCTATAATAACTTGTTGATCGGATTGGAAATGAAGTTATTTTGATGAGTATTATATCTTAAATTTAAGTATAGTCTTTGATATGGATCATTAAAAAAGATAGTCATCATTTCTAATTTTTTACTATCTTAGGCACTTTTTGTCGTTCTGCATCAAATAAACGTAAAGAAATTGTTGTTTATATGCATGAAAATTCGTCATTTTGCCTAAATGATTTGGTTGTATTTGCCAATGAAGAAGTTAGAGTCAATCTAATTTTGAACGTTTAACTCTTTTACTTAAATCATCTATTCTCCATACTCATTTTTCATTCTATTTTTACTGGCCGCCCTTCCTGGATTTCTTTCTAGAGGATTCTATATTGAAGAAGAAGAATCATTGCAGGCTGCAAATTTCGTATGTTTTTGTCATTGTAATGCGTTGGCCTTGCTTTGTTTTCACTCTTTTAGTGCTTAATCTAATGGATTGTATCTAAAACATTATTAATTTATTAATAAGGATGTATTTGCAATTTGAAATGAATTTTGTTACATATTTATTGAGGTAGAGGTTCTTTTATGAGAAAATATAATAGAAAAATATCGCATATAAACTATGTTTAATAGTAATAATAAAAATACTATTATTTATTTATTTCAATTAAGGTATGAGTATTATATTATATTTAGAAAAAAATTCTAATAAAATAATTTCAAAAACTCTTATAAAAAGGGTAGAAAGGTTTATTTTTTTTTTAAAAAAAAATGGTAGAAATGTCATGTTATAATTTATAAAGTTTATAAAATGTTTCAACCAAACAATCTCAAAAGCTTTTCTGGGTTTAAAAACTCTTTTAAAGTATATAATCCAAACAGTAATTTAAAAGTTTTAGCTTTTACTTCTCTTATTCTACTGTCAAAAGTTAAAAATAAAAACTATCTCAAATGCGAGCCCTATGAGTGTCAAACCAGCCAAAAATTGATTGACATAATAGAAATTCCAAGGTAGGAAGAATCAACTACACATAGATCAGATAAAACAATTTGGAGCATTTTGTGTTTTTACATGACTGAGAAATTCTGGAAAAGAAAAGACATCAATGTTCTTCTGCAAAACGTACAGATCACAGCTACTGTGCTAGTCGATTGACTTTCAGATATGGCAAGGCACCAATAACATTGTCATAGTCACTTCGGCTAACCTCGTGCTGGTTCACAACAACAAATCAGAAGATGTAAGAGGGCAGATTTCTAAGATGAAAATTATTGATACTAAAAGGAAACATGTAAACAATAGCAGTAGCGGTGAAATAAACATCTCAACCACCCATGAAGTTGCATTTTATCTCTAGTCAAACAACAATTGTACAATTTTCTTTTAAGAGCAGCGATGCCTGTTGGATGTGTGATTTGCAAATAAAAAGGATATCAAGCATTGCTTAAGGTACATTTTAAACTAATCGATTCTTGTGGTTGTCATACAACATAATAAATGACCTTATATTATCTTTTCACTTGGTGAATGTGACAATGTCTCGATAGTGATAGTCAACTTATGGGCTTAAAAGCCTGAATGAACCCCTAGTATTTTCAGGATTCTTTTTCTGTCAAAATCTCAATAAGTTAGGAGAAGAAAAACAAATGAGTAAACTGTGCTTGGATTGTATCATCATACCAACATATCAAGACTTCACAGTAAATGACAAATGCCAAGAGCCCTCCAGATATCCATACTGAAGAACAGAATGAATAGCAAACAGACTAGCTTACAATAAGTAGTTAATTATCAATTTTCAGCAGAGAAGGCATGGCAAAACCAAAGGAACCAACTAAACAAAAGCTAATGTAAATTGTTTTTGCCACTTCAGAGAACCATTGAGCTATCAACACTCAGGCCCAAGAGTCTAGACATGGCAGACACTTACGGGGTTACTAAATAATGTTGAGAAAAACAAAAGATCCCTAACCAGAAGTAAATAAGAGAGTAAATATCCTGCACAAAGGCAGTTTTTAAGGAGTTCCATGATAAAATATTGAGAAGTAAACAACCCCCTTTAATAAAACCAGAGATAGCATTTCAAACCATCAAGAAGATAATTTTTAAAAGAAGAAATAAAATGACAGTTACCAATTTCTTGAACAACATTAACCAAGAAACCAAAAACAAAATATCACTCTCGCAAATTTCTCTCAATCATTCAACTTCCTAGGGTAGAGAGAAAAAGAATATATCTCCACTAAAACGAAAATATGCAACATTAAAGACTGTAACAACTCTCACACTTAATTCTTTCCACATCATGTTCTCCAAGCATCCTAACGTCACATTCATCACCTTAACAACACACGTAGTTTAATGACAAAATGTACACACAGGCAATACTAACCAAAACAACTCAATAATCATAACATCACATCATCCCTCAAAAATCACTCCTCAATTCAGCATTCTCAGAAAACATAGCAAATAGGATGGAACAGTTTAATTTTTGTTTATCAATCACTTGTACAAATACAATTGATGAACCTCTCACAAGGTTCCCTGTCAGAGAATCCAAGTGTCCTTCTCAATACACAAGTGAGTTGATAATTGTAACAAACATGACACCATCATTTCATGAACCTTGAAACTCTGATACCATATTAGTTACTGTTAGACCTAAAACCTTAAACTCTGATAGAAAAATGCCCAACTATAATATTTAAACTTGAAATTGACATGTGACAATAGCTATTTCTGAGCACACACATTTAGCTTATCCATCTTCAGTTGTAAGTTCTCTTTCTAATGACTATCAATACAAACTCCCTCAACACATCAACCAACCCGTTGATCTACATTTCGTTCCACCAAAAATAACAACCCTTTTCAACTCATGAATTAAAGATGGGTTTTTTAGGCGAAGAAAGCAATAATTTGACAGATAAGACAAAAGAGTAGAATCAATCAAGTGAGAGTTGCAAAAAACAGACTGACCATTTTAGAGAGACGGAGTTTTCTCTTGGTGGTCTTCTTGGCGAGTAAATGCTGCTTGCCAGCTCTCCTCCTGACTATTTTGCCTCTACCAGTCACCCTAAACCTCTTCGCCGAAGCCTAATAACAACAGTTGGTCAATACCCAGTTGACAAAATCAGAAAGCAAAGAAGAAAAAGCGAAAAGAGAAGGAGGAGGACAGAACCTTGTGGGTTTTCATTTTGTAGCCTTTGGCAGCGAAAACGGTGAGAGACTGGGAGGGGGGAGGGGTGGAAGGCTTGTGGAGAGGAAAAAGAAGGGAGGAAGAGGAGGCAGAGATGGAGGAGTGGGAGGAGCTGAGTCTGAGGGACTTGAATGGGGCGAGTTGGGGTGAGGAGGAGACATGGGGGGCTCTGATTGCAGAACAAGGACGTAAGTGGGAAAAGCTTAGATTGAAAGACAAATTGGTGGAGATAGAAGAAGCCATGCTTTGCTTTGTTTTGTTTTGTTTTGTAAGGAGAGGACAAAGAAGAGGAGGTGGAGGGAGGGGCGATGACTTGAGGTTATCATAAAACTAGTGAAACGCTCTCTATCTTTTTCTGCCTTTTTTACGCCACAGGACACTGCGCATGCATCAACCATTATGCACCTCCAAAGAGTTTTATTTTTATTTTTATTTTAGTGACACCAATCCAGTCGTGTTGTAAGGTCAATAATTCCGCGTAACTGCAGGATGTGGACTCCACAATTAAAAAATGTTTACTCTCCTGTGGACCTCTCTCACTTTCGTATGAACGAATCTTTTCTATAAAAAAAGTAGAATTACGAATTATATTACTAATATTTCTATCTCGATAGATTTTGATAGTCTCCTAAATTAATCCCAATTCTAAAAATATATATAAAATAATGCCCACACAAGTTGATATTAACGAGTTGTGTCACAAGATGTTATGATAAAAATTTACTTAAACCTTGTGCAACTGCAAGGACTTTAAATAGCCACGGTAGTTTCTTCTTTATATGTGGGGAGATTGACCCCCAACCAATATGAAATTTTAATCTTCACAGGCACGTATAATTTTTGATTTTTCTACAGGATTAATGGTTTGACTACTTTGACTGTTAGTAGATATATTTGATTGTGTAAAAAATATTAAAAGATAAAATTACCCTTAAATATATATATTTTTATTTTTCTTTTAAAATAAATTTTAAAAACTTTAAAATAAATTTAATCAGATCTCCATCATTCGTCCATCTGAAGATGGACGGTAGAAATTAATTTAAAAAAAATTAAAAACCAAAACAAAAAAAATTAAAAATAAAAGATGAAGCATCTTCATCTTCAAACAAAACAAAATTAAAAAGTAAAAATTAAAAAGAAAAAATATCTGGATTGAACAAAATAAAAAAAAAAAAATCAAAATTAAAGAAAAAAAATTAAAGTTGAATCAAAACAAGACAATTTTTTTAATTAAAAAAAATGAGAGATCGAGGTTAAACTCAGATATTCAAACTTTTAAGATCTAGGTTTAATCCAAATCTTCAATGAATAGTAAACCAAAATTAAACATCAACTCGAAATAAAATTAAAAATCAAACCAAAATCTTCAATGAACATCAACCCAGAAAAAAAAAAAAATGAACATCATTTTGAACCAAAACAATCAATCAAAAAATCCTCTTGAACCAAAGCATCATCTTAAACCAAAACACCAAAAAAATCCAACCAACTCTAGATCAAAACCAGTAGTAAAAATACCAAAAAAATCAATAAATAGATCAAAACTTTATATTTACACATTGCATCTTGAATAAAAAAATATAAATCAAAATCCAATCAATCAAAAACAACCAAAAAGAAAAAAAACCCACAATCAACTGAATCAAGAGATGCGAAATGGCCAATGTCCACATAACAACAAAGGCATAGAGATAGGCGAGTGCATCAGAGACACCATCAGGGCTGTGAAAAACTAATAACATTTTTTGAGGTTGTGAAAAACCAATTGGAGATGAATCTGGATTCAACTTCAAACCCAACTAAACTCAGATTCGAGTTCAAATCAAAACCAGATTTGGGTTCGCAGAAGAAGAAGAAGAAGAAGAAGAAGAAGAAGAAGAAGAAGAAAAAGAGAGATAGATGAGAGAAAAAGGTGACTGGCTTGAAGAAGAAGAGAGAGAGAATAGAGAGAGACGGTGATTGGTTAGGTTTTTTTGGTTTTTTGTTTAATTTTTTTTTAAAATTTAATTTTACTTATCGGAGTTTTTAAATTTTTATTTACTTTTTACATTTTTTTCTCAAATTAATTTCCACTGTCCATTTTCAAATGAATGGTGGAAATATGATTAAATTTATTTTTAATTTATTTAAAGTTTTTAAAATTTATTTTAAAAGAAAAATAAAAAGTAAATTTATTTAGGAGGAAAAATAAAAAATAAATTTATTTAGAGGTAATTTCATCTTTTAATATTTTTTACACAGTCAAACATACTTAATGATGGTTAAAGTAGTGATATCCTCCAAATAAATCAAAAAGTTGTACGCGCCTATAAATATTAAAATTTCAGGTAGGTTGGGGATAATTCTCCCTTCTATATGCAATAGAAATTCGATTCTCATAGTTGAGTATTAGTCAGCATAGTGAGTATATATTTATTTATTTATTTAGGATCATCGAGATCAACTCAAATGAGACTCTAGATTTAGTAGCATAGCTAGGATAACTGTTTTTAGACATTAGGAAAAATCTAGCACAACTTAAATAACTGCTTCTAGATATCGGGAAAGATATACTCTTATCTTTGTGAAAGGTCTATTCTCACATTTATGAATAATACACCAGTGAAGGGATTAGGGAGACTTGAACCTGCTACTTATAGTAGTAGGTGGAGGTGATTAAACCACTATACTAATCTTGATTGTCATGATTAGATATTTATTGATACTATAAAAATAAAATTTTTTTATCATACATATAAAAGAAAGTAAATATCTCTGGATGTTATAAAAATAAAACGCAATAGGTATTCGATTATGCATATTTATCAGCATAGATTAAATATTTTTTAGTGTTGTCACTTGTCAGATTAAATTTTCAAGTATATGTGTAGTAATGTATAGATATCTTTTAATGTTATAGAAATAAATTTTGAAACCGCATATATAAAGTTTCTTCTTGACTTCACAAATCAACAAGCTTAGACCATTGGTGGAAATACACATCTTCGAATTTCAATACTTCATTCAATTCATATTCCATCTCATCTTATACACACACACATATATATAGAAATGCAAAAACTATCAATGCAAGAATGTCAAAATTCATTTTTAGCCATTGATAATGGAAAAATATATCATTATTTCATACTCTTAAATTGGGCTTTTGTGACAAAACATCGAGTAAATTCTGGTATTTTTTAATAATAATTGAGAATTAGGAACAGAATCATTAATTAAGGGTGAAATGGTAATTTCTAGGATTTTGGAAAGATTCATATCAGACTTGGGGAGTAAGAAAAAGATATGAAGAATTCTGAAAGCGAATCCAGGAAGAATTAAGCAAGAGTGCATACAAAGAAAGGTGCAAAATCGGTTTAGGAAATAAAGTGACACGTGTCAAAAGCCATACAGATTAGTTGTAGCTTCCGATCGCGAGTCTGAAGTCGCCACAACAAGCTGGGACAAGGTGACAAGTTTGTGTCACATGTTCAAACCAGAAAATTGAAGTTGCGATAGTGTCACAAGTTCTAAAGTCGCGACAGAAGGTCATGACACATTAAATGCCTAGTTCTCGGTATTAATGGCAGATGGCAAATTTCGTGTTTAATGCCTAGAGAAATTACAAGTCCAGCCTAGTTCGTCCCTTATAAATAAACATGAGTTCTCAAGGCAATTCATTCATTCAAAGAGTAGAGGAAGCAGCAACAGTTGGAGTCAGAGCAAATGTAAAGGCAGAGAGTCGGGAGCGGGAGTCTGAGAAGCTTCAGCGAGGAGAAGAATTAGTTTATTTCTTTTCCCTTATATTTTAATATGGAATTTTCTCTTGTATTGTCTATTCTTGTCTTTACTATGATGAGCTAATTTCCTTTTATCTAGGCTGCAATGTAGCTTGACCTTAATTTTGATTTATTCAATGATTTAGTTTTAATTAAATAATTGTTTTTATTCTTACATTTTATTTTGTTGATGCTTAATTCTAGTCAATTAATTTAGACTTATTAATTGATTAGAAACCATAAATCTAATACTATCGAGGGAAGTATTCTGAAATCAGACCCAATAGGATAACATAATTCGTATATGTTATATCCATTTTCTGGTTCGGTCCAGATGGGCCAGTACATGCTTATCCAATTTGAACAGAAGCAAGGGCCTAGGAGGCCCAAAGATGGAACCAGTGGTTACAAGCTCGGCTCGTGAGGCCGTCCAGGCCGTAAGCCAGCAACAGTTCTCAGAATGCCTTCTGCCCGTATCTTCAGCTCGTGGAGCTCGCGAGGTCGCGCAGGTCGTAAGCTCGTTGGAACCTCCAGACCGTCGGCTCTCCTCCAGTGTGCATCACTTGGTTGACCTGAAGGCTTACTTAGGAGATATCGTGTATAGCAAGTTGTCAGAATTACCAACTCTCATGATTTCGCGTCGGAAACTACCTACACAATTACCCAGAAGCATTTAATGAAGTAAAGATCTCTTCAGGTATATTAAATGCAAACCTGTGCAGGAAGAAAATCATCATTACCTTTATAATTAATGCAGCATGGCAATGTCAGGATTAGTTGAAATTAGCCATTGCCAGTAACGTGTATAACTTTCTTTTGTATTTTTTATTGTGATCTCCCCTCCTCTATAAAGATGAGAGACATTTTTACTGTACAGACAAGTTGAACAGACTAGAGAACTGTCACTCTGCCGGAATTACTCCAGAGTGACCGTGGACGTAGGTGCAGTCACCGAACCACGTAAAAATCCTTGTGTTCCTCTCTCTCTCTCTCTCTCTCCCTCTTTTTTTTCTCTTTAATTCCTTGTTGATCACCTTATTAAATCCGACCAACCACCAAGACCGACATCCCTTCACCTGAAATTATCACCACCAACCTTGAACTTCATTAATTGCCTATTTACTACCCTTCCATTAGTACGACCAGAACCATTAACTAATTACCAAGTTCGCCGTCTGGGCCCCAGAATTTCTGGTTGACCGTTTCTGAATGTCAACATATTTTGGCGCTAGAAGAAGGGCCCAACAGCGACCTGGTAATCTCTATCTAATCACTGTTTCACAATCCACTTATATTTGTCTGTCATGACTAGGATCAAGGCAATAAGGAGTGTCAGAGTGGCAGAAGAACGACATGAAATTCGAGAGGAACAGAGCGCCTCACCTTCCGGAAACGAGGTCGCTCAGGAATGGCAGCAGCACCAGCGAGCTCTAGAAGATACAGTAAGGGAGTTGACGACGACAGTCAAGGAGTTAATGGAAGTACAAGCCCGCGCGGTGCAAAGACAGGTGGAGGTCGCACCACCAGGCAGAGCTCGCCGTCGACCTTCAGAAGAAATCCCAACTCCAGAAGGGGTAGCTGCCAGGGAAAGGTCGCTGACCGAAGGATCGGCCCGCTCCTCGAACTTGCACCCAAGGAGAGCCAGGGGGCGGAACCAAGAGTGGGAGATCTCACCTCGCCAGAACGGGGTAAGGGTAAGGGCGAGCATCGAGGGCGCCAGGCGTGAAGAGGGTAGTCGTGGGCCAGAACGAGTCCGCGGATACCGTGTAGGTCACGAGCCCGAGCCGCAGAGGGCCCCCAGACACGTAGAAGCTTTCGGTGAAGAGGACAGGTCGCAGAACCGTCACTTTGGGGAGTAGGAAAGTACCAGTAGGTGGAACCCCAGTCGGCGGTCTCTGACCCAAGACCTAGTAGTAGAGGAATTGTTACAGAGGGTCCAGCAATTGGAAGCTCGACCTGGAGGTCAGACCGGAGTAGAGCGGGAGAACCGCAGGGTACCATTCACCCGGGAGATCGAGACAGTACCCTTACCAGCGAAGTTTAAACTCCCCAATATCTCTCCATAAGGTGGCAAGACAGATCCTTACGACCATCTAGACGTTTTCAATGTACAGATGGATCTTCAGACAGACCACCCGCTGGTCAAATGCCGAGTATTCCCAACTACTCTAGGGGATGCTCCGCGAGCTTGGTTCAAAAGCCTCCCAGCCCGTAGCATCGGAAGCTGGAGAGAATGTTAGAAGAGGTTCCTGGACCAATATAAGGCCTTGAGGAAGCAGCTCGCGCCAGCCTGTCACCTCACAACCATTTTCCAGAGACAAAACGAATCCTTGAAGGATTATATCACTCGGTTCAGAGAGGAGGTGAGTAATGTGGAAACGCTCTCTGACGAGAGTATTTTAACAGCTATTTCTGTAGGGCTCAGGAAGGACGGGAAGCTATACGAAAGCATTTATAAATCCCAAGTGAAGGATCTGAGGGAGTTCTATGAAAGGGCTGCCAAAGAAATCAGATGGGAAGAAGCCTTCGGGGCTAAGAAACCAGGCGGTCAGCGGGGTGAAGCGAGCGGTTCCCACCGCGAGAAGAGAAAGAGCCATGGCGGTGATAAGCCGGGGAGCCGAGACACCAGACTGCCAATGTTGTGGTGAAGCGAGCTAGACCTGGGCCGAGGGTGAAGCGACCCCGACGTCCGAGCCGATATGAAAGCTATAGTGTGTTGTCGGACAGACAAGACAGGATCTTCGCCGCAGAAAGAAATAGGGAGAATTTCGGGAAGCCACCCCCGACTGGACCCCCTAATCGACGTCGGGACCCGAGGAAATACTATGCCTACCATAATGAGAACGAGCACAATACATCAGACTGTTGGCAGTTGAAAGATGCCATTGAAGAATTCATAAGACGAGGCCGCCTAGGAGAATATGTAGTACAGCCCGCTGACAGGCGACCTCAGCACCAACGACCTCAGGGACAAGACCAGCAGCCCGAGCAACAGCAGCCTCAGCGAGCTCAAGAGACCGACCGCGAGCCCGCTGTGAGAACAATCTTTACTATTTATGATGGGCTTCATATGGCAGGTACATTGAACAGGTCGCACCAAAGGTATGTGTGAGAAGCCAACCATACTCTACTGGCAGAATATGGAGGAGTCGAGGGACCCACCAAAAGGGCAAGAGCGTCCTCAGACAGTATTGTATTCACAGAGGAGGACGAGAAGGGAGTACGCTGGCCCCACAACGACGCGATTGTAATCCAAGCCTAGATCAGTAATGTCGAGGTACGAAGGGTAATGATCGACACTGGTAGCTCAGTCAATGTAATGTATAAAAGCTGCTATGACCAGATGGGGTTAGGGACTGAGCAGTTAACACCCTCACCAGAGCCCCTTTACGGGTTCACAGGGGACGCAGTGATACCAATAGGCCAGATCAAGTTACCTCTCACCCTCGGAGAACCAGGCCGGCAAGCTACAGTTCTTGCAGACTTCTTGATTATCAATAGCCTTTCAGCATACAATGTGGTCTTGGGGCGACCTTCAATGAACGAGCTAGACATGGTCACCTCCACCAGATCACTGACAGTCAAGTTTCCAACCCCCAATGGGATAGGCTGTGTCAAGGGAGAACAGCAGTTGGCCAGGCGATACTATGAAGACGCAGTGAAGATGGGAGTTCGAGGAAGGAAGGTGAATATGGTCTCGGGTGGCCAACCACAAGTCATCTCTGAAACTGGGGTGAGCGACGACCTCGACCCTCGCGAGGTTGATGCAGACAGGGCCACGGGACCTATTGAAGAGCTAGAGGATGTACAGGTCAGTAAGGTAGACTCGGAGAGATGTGTGAAGATAGGAAGAGACCTGCTACCAGAAGTGAAGACCGAGCTCATAGAATTTCTGAAGATGAACCTTGACGTCTTCGCTTGGAGCCACGATGACATGGTGGGGATAGATCCTGATGTTATGAGTCACAAACTGAACATAGATCCCTAGCACAGGCCAGTCCGCCAGAAGAGGAGGCCGATGACCCCAGAACGTTATGCAGCTCTGAAGGAGGAGGTCGAAAAGCTGCTAGCTAACAGGTTCATCAGGGAGGCCCGTTATCCTGTTTGGGTCGCAAATCCGGTCCTCGTGAAGAAGAAGAACGGGAAGTGGAGGACTTGCATTGACTTCACCGACCTGAATAAGGCTTGCCCAAAAGACAGCTTCCCATTACCCAGGATTGATCAGCTGGTAGATGCGACAGCCGGACACCAACTCCTCGGTTTCATGGATGCTTACTCAGGATACAACCAAATCCCAATGAGTCCGTAGGACGAAGAACACACTTCTTTTGTCACTGATAGGGGGTTATACTGTTACAAGGTGATGCCATTCAGACTCAAGAACGCAGGAGCCACCTACCAGCGACTGGTCAACGCCATGTTCCAGTAGCAGATTGGGAAAACCATGGAAGTATACGTAGATGACATGCTGGTAAAGTCCCAAAAAGCAGCAGACCATGTTCGCAACTTGGATGAGACATTCAAAGTCCTCAGAAATTATCGGATGAAGTTAAACCCCCTGAAATGTGCCTTTGGGGTAGCGTCCGGTAAGTTCCTTGGGTTTATGGTAAATAGCTGAGAGATAGAAGCCAACCTGGAGAAGATCAGGGCGCTGGTGGAAATGAGGTCCCCTTCCAAAATCAAGGACGTGCAAAGTCTTAATGGCCAGGTCGCGACTCTCAGCCGGTTCATCTCGAAAGCAACCGACAAGTGCGTGCCATTCTTTGAAGCTATAAAGAAGGCTAGGAACTTTGAATGGAATGAGCATTGCGAAGAAGCATTTAAGAGGCTGAAGGAGTATATAGGCCAGGCCCCCCTCCTGTCCAAGCCAAAAGATGGGGAGAAGTTGTTCCTGTACTTGGGTGTTTCTGAATACGCTCTAAGCGCGGCCTTGGTGAGAGAAGAGGGAAAAATGCAGCTGCCCGTGTATTACATCAGTAAAAGGCTGGTTGATGCGGAGACCCGATATTCACAAATGGAGAAGCTCACGTACTGCCTGGTGATCGCCTCTAGGAAGCTACGTCCCTACTTCCAAGCTCACCAAATAGAGGTCCTCACACAGTACCCTCTCAGGCAAGTCCTCCAGAAAGCAGATACTTCAGGTAGGCTCCTCAAGTGGGCCATCGAGCTCGCTCAGTTCGACATAGAGTTCAGACCTAGAACGACGTTCAAAGCCCAGACACTTGCAGACTTTATTGTGGAATTCACAAGGCCAGTACCGGAGCAGGAGGAACTAGCCGGTGATCAAACTTGGGAGCTTTATGTGGACGGATCCTCTAACGAGCTAAGCTCAGGAGCTGGAATAATATTGATCAGCCCAGAAGGCCACAAGGTCCTGAGTGCCTTAAGGTTTGGGTTCCGAGCTACCAATAATGAGGCCGAGTACGAGGCATTGCTTGCCGGACTTCGCCTAGCAAAGGAGGTACGAGCTGAGTAGGTAAAGGTCTTCAGTGATTCTCAACTTATTGTTTGCCATGTCAGGGGAGAGTATCAGACCAAGGGAAGGAGGATGTCGAAATACTTCCAAAAGGTTAAGGAGTTACTGGGGGCTTTCAAAGGGTTTGAAGTGAACCAGATCCCCAGGGCACAGAATTTTAACGCAGACGCCCTGGCCCGCTTAGCAACCTCCCAAGATGCAGATCTCCTTGAGTCCATCCCTGTGGAATTCCTACCAACTCCGAGCATCGAGGACGAGGATGCAATGATGGTCATACAGGTTCGGCCTAACTCCTAGATGAGCTCGTTATTGGGCTATTTGCAGGAAGGGAAGCTACCAGAAGACAAGCAGGAAGCTCGCCGCATACGAGCCAGAGCAGCCCGATACTGCATCTATGATGACAGATTGTACAAGAAGGGGTTCTCAACCCCGCTACTGCGATGTATAGATGATGAGGACTGTGAGGTGGTGTTGAATGATATTCACGCGAGTCACTGTGGGAACCACGCAGGAGCATTGTCCTTGGCCCAGAAGGCCCTCAAGTAGGGGTCTACTGGCCAACTATGAAGCAGGATGCTATAAATCTGGTAAAGAAGTGTGATAAGTGCCAGAGATTTGCTAAGGTCTCGCGAGCTCCACCAGCCTACCTTCAACAGATGGTGAGTCCATGGCCTTTCGCGATCTGGGGGATGGACCTCATCGGACCCTTGCCCACAGCTCGAGGAAGTTGCAGGCATGCGGTGGTTGCTGTGGACTACTTCACCAAATGGGTTGAAGCTAAGGAGCTAGCAGAAATCTCAACAGCAAAGATAGAAAAGTTTGTATGGGACAACATCGTCTGCAGGTTCGGGATCCCTCAGTAGCTCATTATAGACAATGGAACTCAGTTTACCAGCGAGCAATTCATAGACTTCTACAATGAGCTCGGAATCGTGAAAAGCTTCTCGGCTGTAGACCATCCTAAGGCCAATGGTCAGGTCGAGGCTGTGAACAAGATCATCAAGCAGACTTTGAAGACCAGGTTATAGGCAAAAAAGGGGGCTTGGGCTGACGAATTACAGAAAGTCCTCTGGGCGTACAGGACCACAGTCCGCAGCTCGACGGGTGAAACCCCATTTTCCATGGTCTATGGGACGGAGGCCATGATATCGGCAGAATTCGAAGTCACCAGCCAATGAAGGGCCTCGTTCCGACATGAAGACAATGACCAGCTGCTCGCAGCCAGTTTAGACTTAGCCGAGGAAGCAAGAGAAACAGCTCGCCTAAGGGTAGCGGTGTACCAGCAGAGAGTCGCTAGGTATTATAACAAGAAGGTGCGAGCTCGAAGCTACAAAGCTGGGGACCTCGTTCTCAGGTTAGTCCTCCCCAGGGCTCGCAAGGCAAGCGATGGGGTACTCTGACCCAATTGGGAGGGGCCGTACCTCGTCAAGCAGAATCTGAAGAATGGAGCCTATCATTTGGCCAGCATGGATGGATCAGAGTTACCCCGAGCTTGGAATGCTGAACACCTGCGGCCATACTACACCTAAGAACTGTCAGCCCGCTCTAACTTTGTACATGATTCTTTTGACGATTGTCTGTAAACATGCTTTCACTTGTTTTCTGTTGTATGTGTCATGTTTGATGCAGAAAGCAAACTAGTTGAACCAGCAAATGTACATACTAAAAAGAGCGAAGTTAATGAAATCTCTTTCTCGAGAAATCGAGCTGCGATCTATCATCATGTATGTATGTATATATTATTATTCCTTGAAGATATCTGTGCAAAAAAAACCCAAGGAATCATTCGCAACTCAAATGCTCGCATAGAATCACTGGCCAAAGCCACGAGCAAATTTTGGCAATCAATGTTCATAAAAACCTCAATCGATGATGTCTTATTAATTGATGCTCGACTTATCCATATTATCCTCACTAATGGAGGTTTACGTCGGCAAACATCAAGTTCATTTTTTAGTTCGCAGCCGCAATTGCCCCGCGACCTCGCGGGAGGGGGTAAGGCTACGCCTCTCAAATATAAAGCTGCTCGCGACCTCGCGAATCAATTGCCCCGCGACCTCGCGGGAGGGGGTAAGGCCACGCCTCTCAAATATAAAGTTGCCCGCGACCTCGCGAATCAATTGTCCCGTGACCTCGCGGGAGGGGGTAAGGCCACACCTCTCAAATATAAAGCTGCCCGCGACCTCGCGAATCAATTGCCTCGCGACCTCGCGGGAGGGGATAAGGCCACGCCTTTCAAATATAAAGCTACCTGCGACCTCGCGAAATAGCTGCCCCGCGACCTCACGGGAGTGGGCACGGGCTAGAATCTCAAAGTTTGGGAAAATGCTGCTGTCAAGCGCACTCAATGTTAAGGAAATTCCGAACCCCCCACTAAATGTAAGCTCCTGCCAATCCTTTAAGGTTTGCCCAACTATATCACTTGCAGGGTCAAATACTTTGCTCGATTGAGCTATTTGCTGAATCCAAATTCGTATGAGCTAACGCATTATTATTATCACTGGCCGCAGTCAGCAGGTTCGTAAGTTAGTATGATTTTCACGATTGTGATTCACTTAGCAAATTTTAATACTTATAATGGTGTGTTTATTGTCTGTTAGTTGCCCATCATATAAGTAAAGCATGCATATCTACACTTGGATAAAGTATTGAAATTGTGCAGGAAATCCAATATTATAATTCTGAGCTTCGAGCTCGTTGTTCGAGTTCCAACAAATAAAAATTATAAGAAATCAGACAAACAAATGAAATTAAAATGCCCTAAACACCAGCTGGTTCGTCCGAGGGAGCAAGATCAATTGGAGCTTCTGCAGGGGGCTCTGCCGTAGGGACGTGTTCGGGAGCTGGTAAATCAGGAAGGGCCTCTATTGGGGGCTCAGGCATTGGAGGATCCTCTACAGCTGGGGGTACCTCGGGGACCTGTTCTGGCAGAGGAACTGGGACAGTAGGTGGATCAACTGGAGGGGCAGAGGAAGTATCCGCATGTTGTGCGCTCTGAGCACCTGCAGTGAGCTCTGCGAACTCAAGGATCATTTGGACCTCGGCTGACCCAAAGAAGGAGTAGTCCAAATCCGGGTAGCGCTCCCACATGCTGAATAGAAACGCCCTCTCGACCTCCTATTCGACCCTATTCCACTCCCGAGCTAACTTGGCCTCAATGCCCGCCTCGGTCTGAGCCAGCTTCCCCTGTGTTTGAGCCAGTTTTGCTTCTGCCTCAGCCCGCTTCTCCTCGGCCCTCGCGAGCTTCCCTCTGGCTGCAGCCAAGTCCCATTGATGCTGACTTACTTTATCCTCAGCAACCTGTACCTTTACCTTTGCAGCACTTAGCTCGCCTTTCAGCTGTTTTAGTTCGCTGTGGGCCTTGCTAACTTCAGAGGTAGCGGCCTCCCTGCGAGCGGTCTCTTATGACAAGGCCGCATCAGCATCTCGAAGCTTGGTAGAAAGCTCTCCATGATCCTTTTGGAGGAGATTGATTTCATCCTGCAGTAATCTCCTCTCCTCCTCGAACTGCTCCTGGGATACCCTAAAGGCCTCCTTCTCACCAAGGTGATAATCCACCTCCCTCATCAACTTCACCGACGCCATACGAACTAAAAAAAAAAAAAAGGGGGGGGGGGGGGGGGGGGGGGGGGACAGTAAGAGATCTTTTGAAAATGAAGAAAATCAAAGTATAAAAGAGAACCTTACCAGCGCAGCATGACGAGCTACATAGCCTACGAGGTGCCGGCCTGTAAGCTCAAGTCTCTGCATCTTCAGGTTGCGCCTTCCCATTACTTCGGGCACGAGCTCCACGAAGCTGTTTAAGTATTCCATCTCCTTTGCCGCCTCAAAGCGGAGCTCGGAGTCCGCCTGTTCATCTGTTGCAGGTCTCGCAGGTCGTCCTGGCGCTTCAGTGCCCGGCTCCCTGCCAATGACAACCGCCCCGGCCTTACGGACCTCAATGACGCCCTTCTGCTTTGGGGCCGGAGGCTCAGCTATGACTTTCCCCTTTCTTTTCCTAATCAAGGCCTCGGATTCCGGCGTCACAGGTAAGTCCCCCTCGGCAGAAACTTCGGCCCTCTTTGCTGGGGGTGGACTTTGCCCTTCAGATGGGGCAGCCCGCTTTTGAGGAGTCATAGCTGACCTGGTCGGAGAAGGAACAGCTACAACAGGTTGTGAGGGCGCTCTTTGAGAGCAGTCTGAAGAAGTGTCATCCACGTCGACGACCTCAGTCGGTCCGGCAGGTGGAACCGACCTGAGAGGAGGAACGGACATCGTGAGCCTTCCCATGTTGTCTGAAGAAGGGCTGGTAGAGAAGCTCGTGCTCGGTGACCTTCGTTGCAGGGGCTACAGATCTGGATCAGACTGTTCAGGGGCAGCGAAGACTGAGTGGACCTCGCAAGTTTGTCCCCGTATCCCCAAGTGCTGGATTATGTTCAAAAGGGGACCTGTGGCAGACGGCGCGAGACCCCGGTCAATCAGCTCGCTGGTAGAAGGAAGATTATTGTCGTCTGGCCCCTTAGCCGCCACGTAAGCATTCAGAGCAGCGAGCTCGTCCTCTCTAAGTTTGTATCTGGGAGCCGCGACGCCTGCAAAATAAATATAATAAATAATAATGATAATAATAACAATAAAAATAAATTTTGAGATTATTGTCCTAGCAGCTGTATCATTGTTTCTGTAAACCACAGGTTTCTAAGTACCGGGCTTCAGTATGAAGCTCCTATTGCCCAGACCCCCAAGTGAAGTGCATGTGACCAGGACCCAGTTGGACTTGTACTCCCCCATATTGGACTTGATACATTCTCAGGGCAGATATGCCCTATAGGGCGAGCCTTGCTGAGGCGTGACGTAGTAAAGCCCTTCGTTTCCAGAGATCCCCTTGAAACTGAAAACGCTGCGGAGGATGCGAGGTGTAGGGGGCTCGAGCCCGTACTTGATGAACGCCGCTGCCAGAGTGGTCAGATAAGCGTATGCGTTCGGAGTTAGTTGGAATGGGGCGAGCTTCAGGTCGTTCAGAAGGTCCCTAAGATAGTTGGGAATGGGGAACCTAAACCCGAGCTCCAAATGCTCATGACTGATCGCCACGAAAGCCCGAGGGAGGATAGGCAGCTCGATCGCTGGCCTTGGGGACATTGGCTCGGCACCCCAAGGGGAAATTGAACTCTCGAGCCCAATCCTCCAGCATTGAGAAGGTAACTTCTGAAGGCGTGTGGGAGAAAGGATGTCGGTCCACCCCCTCAGCGACCTCGTCCCCTCTTGCGACCTCCTCGGCGGGCACGCTAGCTCGCGAGGTCGTGGCCTCAGCTTCACTAGTCTGGCGTCCTTCCTGCCTCCTAGAAGCAGAAGCCCTGCCTCGACCAGTGCGTGAGCGACCTGACATCTACAGCACAGAAGGAATGACATCAGAACGCTTACAGCATACTGAGCCTATCAAGACACAGAAAAAGAGTTCCTAGAGCTATAATCCTATATGTTAGGTCGCACACTTGGCCTCCAAAGGCAAGAAAAGGCCAAGGGACACGGGCCCATCAGGTACTACATCACCCTAAAAATATGTATTGCTAACCCTATGTTTACAGGTACCCTACCAGACGGTAAGAGGACACTCTCATCAAGAGTCCTAAACAGCAACAATATGGGACACGGTTAACAGCCAGGTCGCCTCTAGCGTACGCAAGTACTCAAGCAACGATTACGATAAATCTCTATAGACCTAACAAGCACACAGGGACCCACAGACGTGATACAGAAGCAGAAACTAGCAACACAAACCAGGAGTAAATCCTACCATAACGTAAAAAATCACAGCGAGAAAAGAACTACCTTGTTCGAACTGTGTACGGCTTGCTGAGAACGGCGGCTGATTCCTGTAGTGGCGGAGTCTAAAGAGGTTGTCCGACGACGGATAACAAACTAGAAGAAACAGAGAAGAAGAAATAATGGAAAGAAGAGTGTTGGAGTCGTATCAGGAAAGCAAAAAAGGAGAATATGAGGAGACCTATGGATTATATAGGCCAAGACGTCCGTCCCCAGCCCTTGGATTCGACATAAAGGCATAACCGTCAAAGATCCAACGGCTAGGCACCAATCTCGATCATGTGCCATCACTCCTGTCAGTTACAAGACGTGCACATTTAATGCATACGGTCCCGAGACACGTTTTTCGGCTCCAACGCCTGTATGGACGCCACGTGTCAACAGTTACAGTACGGAGATTGAAACGACACCAGAAGGTTCGAAAATGGGCGCCAATCACATGTTTAAATCAGCTCCTAGTTCGCAGAACGCACAGAGAGCTGGGGGGCTTGATGTTATATCCATTTTCTGGTTTGGCCCAGATGGGCCAGTACATGCTTATCCAATTTGAACAGAAGCAAGGGCCCAGGAGGCCCAAAGATGGAACCAGCGGTTACAAGCCCGGCTCGTGAGGCCGTCCAGGCCGTAAGCCAGCAACAGTTCTCAGAATGCCTCCTGCCCGTATCTTCAGCTTGTGGAGCTCGCGAGGTCGCGCAGGTCGTAAGCTCGCTGAAACCTCCAGACCGTCGGCTCTCCTCCAGTATGCATCACCTGGTTGACCTGAAGGCTTACTCAGGAGATATCGTGTATAGCAAGTTGTCAGAATTACCAACTCTCATGATTTTCCGCCGGAAACTACCTACACAATTACCCAGAAGCATTTAATGAAGTAAAGATCTCTTCAGGTATATTAAATGCAGACCTGTGCAGGAAGAAAATCATCATTACCTTTACAATTAATGCAGCATGGTAATGTCAGGATTAGTTGAAATTAGCCGTTGCCAATAACGTGTATAACTTTTTTTTGTATTTTTTATTGTGATCTCCCATCCTCTATAAAGATGGGAGACATTTTTACTGTACAGACAAGTTGAACAGACTAGAGAACTGTCACTCTGCCGGAATTACTCCAGAGTGGCCGTGGATGTAGGTGCAGTCACCGAACCACGTAAAAATCCTTGTGTTCCCTCTCTCTCTCTCTTTCTCTCCCTCTTTTTTTTCTCTTTAATTCCTTGTTGATCACCTTATTAAATCCGACCAACCACCAAGACCGATATTCCTTCACCTGAATTATCACCACCAACCTTGAACTTCATTAATTGTCTATTTACTACCATTCTATTAGTACGACCAGAACCATTAACTAATTACCAAGTTCGCCGTCTGAGCCCTAGAATCTCTGGTTGGCCGTTTCTGAACGTCAACAGTATATGATAGATATGTACTCGTATGGTTGTATAATCATGTGTAGATAAGCTAAACTTAATGAACCTTAGATTAGTTAACCTATATAGAGATATAGTTAGGTTAATTAATTTGGGTAAGTGTTTGACCATCGAGAGAGATTAATTACTACCTTAGAATTATCCAATTAAATGCAAGATAAAAATTAACCTTAAGAAGAGGAGAATAGATCAAAGGATTGATTGGGTGAAGTTGTGCGCCTAGATATTTTTCAACAGCTGGTTTCCCTAATTTTAATTGTTAGTTTAATTTTTTAATTTAATCAATCAACCAAATTTTGGTCGTTTGGATAAAATTCGCTTTAATCAATTTTGGTACTTAATACATAATTTGCATCTATCTCTGTGAGATTTGACCTTGACTTGCTACTTAATACAATTGGACTATTATACGTGCATGTAATTTGAGTATTAATAAAATTGTCGATCAGCCACATTTTTAAAAATATTTGTTTTCAATCCCTTAAACAAATTAATTACACTATATATCCATTTTACCCAAATTGCCCCTATCTAAATTGTTCTTTTCCTCCATTACTCATGATATAAGATCTTTTGACTTCCTTTGTTGATTGTTTGAGTTTTGTTAAGGTTTTTTTTTTCTTTTTTTTTTCAAGTTTTTATTATGTTTTAGATGTTTGGTATTGATTTTTAGGGATAGATGTTGTTAAATTTGGTTAGATTTAACTTGAAAATAAAGGTTTTTGGTAAGATACAATGTTGAAAACGACGACAAGGTTTTATGGTGACACTAGCACTGTGGTTTAAATTTTGTGTTTTTAAGTTTTCACTTAAAGGTAGTTTGGTAAATTTGAATATAAAATGAAAATAGTTTATTTGAGAAGTTAAAAATAAATTTTCATAAAAAATGAGTGAAAATGAATTTTTTTTCTTTTGTTTTTGAATAAAAATGAATTTGATCCATATACATACATATATATATATTTATATATGTATGTATGTATGTATGTATGTATGTATGTATGTATATGGGTCAAATTCATTTTTATTCAACAATAAAAAAAAAAATTCGTTTTTACTAAATTTTTTATGATATATATATGAAATAAACTACGTCCAATGAAAGCTAATCTAGTAAAATGAAAACTTGAAAATATGCCTTAAAAGCATTTTACCCGATAATTATCAGCCATTTAAGTAACAATAATGTGAAAGACAGTTAATTGAACCCAAAAGGTAATGTTACATCTTCGATTTTCAAGTTACTTAAAAGGTCATTATCCGTATTATCCAATCGAAAATGAAAATGTAGACTCACATTAAAAAAGTGGTTAATGACAATCAAATTGATAATATGACCAATATAGTCTCATGAAAGCTATGACTTTATCAAAAAGAATTGAATCCACATACCGATACAAACTTGAACCAAATACAGGCCACACCAGAAAAATTACTCTTGAACTTGTTCCCAAGCCCCCACATTTATAGAAGACTGCTTTGCTTCCTCGTTTTTGTTTGTTCCAAGTAGAAAACAACATTGAAATAAACAATAAGTCGAAAAACAGAACACAAACCTTGATCCATCAATTCAAGTAAAAGGGGAACTGAATTAACATCAGTAACTTATCAGAACCATAATGCTGCTAGAACATACAATTGACACTATTTGTCACCCAGCGAAGCTGCTCGTTCTTGCATTTATATGAAATAAAAGTAGCATTTGCAAGGTTTCCTACTATGGATCTGTTAAAAACACTGCTTCTCCATCTTGAATTTCAATAACACAATCAGCATTCAATGTCCTGAAAGAGGAGAAATTTAAGAAGATACTTTCTCTTTACTTAGGTGTCAATGCTTACATGGGTTCCTTGTACAGCGAAAATGAGAGCAACTTGCTTCCTTCATCTTCCGAGGCCATAATAACTTCAACACCAAGAAACCAGGTGCAGTTCTCCGCCTATCAAATGAACAAGATTCTGAGTTGAGCTCTTTGCACTTCACATCCACTTTTGGTCATCATGGCCTAACCACTATTGCTATTGATTCCCACTCCAAACTACAAATGACGTCCTGCACAACAACATCCGGAACCATTAATAAAGATAAATATGGACTTCCAGTGTGAGAAACTGAATCAGAAATGGTTTCTATTCAGTACTCACCGATGGGTTCTGAGTGTCAATGTCAAAGCTGTTGATAGCACAAGGTTCAGCCAGAAGTTCAGTGGGTTCTTCACCTACATAATCCAAGTATGGAATATTTTTATATTTTAGCTTCTGAATAACCATTCACCAATTCAATAATAAAAAATTACAAAAGATTTTCACTTTGTATAAAACGGTATGCCAGCATAACAAACAAAAGTGATAGTTGGTCATGCAATGATGGCTGCATCAAGATAGCCATACCTTGTTCAACCACTGCAAGGATCCCATCTTCTGAGCAGAACATGGCAGGTAAAACTCGTGAGGATGAAATGTTTGAAGACTTTGTATAGCAGTCATACTGAACCTCCCAAACCTCACTTTCAGACAATGATGTAGGGGTTGCAGCATCCCCAATCCCAACACCAGAAAGAACAATCGGTTGTTGCTGCCAACGAAGATCCCAGGCAAATATGATACCCGCGGAGCCTCCAGCCTAAAGATAGTAGTGAATTAAAAACATGGCTTTAAGCTAAAGCAAACTAGAGTCATCAGATTAAGAATGCTACTTCAGGTTTGCAATTCACAAAAAACAACCTATTAAAGTTTCACATCAATTAGGTGCTAAAAACTAACATATAAATGATTAAGAATCATCCCTACAACAGTAAAAATCACGATCGAGAGCTGCTACATATTCCCTTAGTCGTATATGACCTGCTTAGCTTTCACTAAGAGATGTTTCTTTTCACATTAACATTAGAAATAAAACACCAAGAACCAACCAAAATTTAATTTACAACATGATAGTTGCTAATTACACACTTATTGCAGGAACCAAATCCCTGTGCAAGGGAAGCAGCATTTCAGCTGTAGCATCATTTGTATTAACAGAACTTCAACCATTACTACGGTAAATAAGTACATCATCAAATATTAATTGCTTGGCCATAAATCCCACATTAAAAACATACAACAACCACAAATCCACAATCATTACTAAACAAAACCAAATGAAACCACACTGAAGCCAAGCCACAACCACTCAGCACTCAATTTCTTTCAAACATAGCTAATGTACTTGTTAGCAGTCCTCTTTCAATAGCACGTAAATCACAAACCAGTTTCATAGGCAACCAAATCTTATACTACCTTAATAGACAAATATTCAGCATTATCAATACCATCCCCTATGTCCTATCTCAATTTTCATTTTTGACTTCAAATAGACACCAGTGTAAACATTTTAACCATTAAACTACATGAAATGGCAATTCATATATTTTACTATTCAAACGAGCGAACAAAATCATACCAAACAAGTATGCTTACGTGACGGATGAATATCAATTGAATGCACCATCCCACCATTTTTCCCTTGAGACCTGCAACGATCAAATAAATATCATTTAAAAAACGTGTCAACAAACATAGACACATGCACATTTGGCTCACCAATTGGACTTAAACTGCGAAACGGGTCCACCGGGTCGTCTGAGATCCCACCATTGAAGGCCGAAGCCGAAGCCACCAGTGACGAACTCAGTGGGAGATGCCCACTTGACGGCATTGAACCCCACCAAACCATTCCCATCAAAAACCCTCCTAAAACCGCCCTTATCACCAAAACTCACCAAATTCACTCTCCCGTCCTCGCCAACACTCACGCACTCGCTCCCGCTGTCCATCACATCCACTCCGCAGATGGGTCCCACATGGAACCCTGATGCTTCGTCCACCGACATCACCGGCTCCATCGAGCCGGAGCTGAGCACGTGGAGGGAGCCGGCGAGAGTGGAGGCGACGACGAGGGGATGAGAGGAGGCGGCGAGAGAGGAGATTCTGGAAGGTGGGGTCCAGCGCGAATGTAGGGTGAGGGCGGGTGAGGTTGAGGTGTTGGAGAGAGTGTGGGTCTCGAGGGAGGGGGTGTCGGCGTCGGCGTCGAAGAGGGCGAGGAGGGCCAGCTTGGAGAGGGGAGAGAGCGGAGGGAGCCAGCGGACGGCATCAATGTAGTTGGATTGGGGGAGTCTGTGGACTTGAGTAGGGTTTTGGACTGCAGTTATCGCCATTGTTTGGAGAATGAAGAAAGTGTCGAATGTGCGATTGATTTGATTTTCAAATGTGTTTTGTTTAGAAGGCTGCTTTTCTTTTTCTCAACTTCCAATTTTTCTTTTCCCTTTTATTATTTTATTTTGTTTTGTTTTATTTTTTTACTTCAAAAAAACAATTTCCTTTTGTTATTTCATAAATCAAAATAAAATATCTTTTTGTAATCTGAGAATTTTATTTTATTTTAGTGAAATAAATTTAAAAAAATTGTTATTAGAAGGAATATGAATAAAGATAGTTAATATAATTTTTAAGTGTAAGAAAAATTCTCTTAACAGCAATTATGTATATAACACCATCAAAGAGGCTTTTAAGCACAATAGTAGTACCTAGTTCGATGCTCACCAAGACCACTCAATGCAGTGTTAGTTTCCTCCCTCCCCAACTATATATGGGATACTCCCCTACTCTTTGTGGGTTGACTCTTTCTATTTTTGGGAACTAATCCTCGGGTCGTGTTATAACGTCTATTGCTATTGATTCGTGTTATAGCGTCTATTGTTATCGATTCTCATTATGCTCTGGACTGGTCTTAGTCATATAAAGAAAATACTAAAAATTGGATCGTGCTATAACACTTATCGCTACTAATCCTGGTTTGGTCCTAATCATTGTTGCAAAAATTGACGGTTAATGTTCCACTAATCAATAGTTGACAAGCACCTTGCTGGTTCAATAACCCTCAAATTGGGGGTTTTACTCACCGGAGGTGAGTAATTAATCGGTTGGCCAAATAATCGGTCAAATTCTATAAAAATCGGCCACAAAATCAGTTGAAAAACACCCAAATACCACAAAAAAATTCAACCACTATCACAAACACAAAAAAACATACTTGACTCAAGAGGTGATGTAAATAAAATGAAAGAATGAGAAGAAGAAGAAGAAGAAGAAGAAGAAAAAGGGATGAGGTCAGCGTTGTTCATCACCATCTCCACCATTCATCGTTGTCTCCGTCAATAAGAAGGGAAAAAGAAGAAGAAGTCAACATTAAAGAGAGAGAGAAAGAGAGAGAAAGGGGGATGGAGGCGGCTGGATGATAGGGTTTGGTGAGCATCGACATATATGTATCATGGAAAATTATACAAACTCTTTAAGCTTTGATAAAATTATATAAATATCTTATTTTGGCCCCTAATTTTTTTTTTTTTAAAAAAAATCAGCTTATGCCTTTAGATTTTAAAAAATAATAATGTTAGTTGAAATAGTACTTGTCAATTTATTATGGATTACTGGTCGAGTAACTGATAAATTATTAATCACTGCCTTATCGGTCGATTAGCGAGCAACCATTTTTACAACAATGGTCCTAGTTGCCAAAAAAAAAAAAAGGTTGAGTTAGCTTGATAGTGTCTTCCGTTCGAGTGACCCCACTATAGATACTATCTTAAAAAAAGGTAATTATATATATTGTTATAATGTTATTCTTTTTTATTTTTATTTTTTTATTCTGACATGTATTAATATATAAATATGGGCAACCAACTAAGAAAAATTAAAAAATTAGTATATTTTCTATAGTTTATAATTTTATTATTGTAAAATTGAATTCCAAATTGTACTTTTAAACAATGTTGTGTGTATTTTCTGGACTCACCAAATGGGCTGGTAAAAGCCCATTAAGTCAATCCAAGGTAAAGGCCCAGCAGATAAGGCCCAATCATCAGCTCGCCGCAACGAGCTCTCTAGCTCGCATCAGTAGCTCTTTTCACAACCTGGCTAGATTGTTATACAGCTCGTTCTATGCATAGCTCGCTCATCAGCGAGGTCCAGCTCGAGGTCGTTCAAGACAGTGTACATCTCGCTCATTGACCAATAAATACAGAATCTTCCAGAATAGGCAGTTACCTAATCTGATCGTGATTCTCTCACAAAAAACGGAAGTTAATTCAAATTCAAATTCAGTCAACGTGATCTCGAGATACTCGGGGTAGTTTCCTGATTTTGCTCCAACCAATTAGGAAGTGTATTTATTATTAAATTCTTTGCCTATTTTAATTCTTCCAAAACTGTAACACATCTCCTCTATAAATAGAGGATGAATCCATTGTAACAGACACAATACAAGCAATAACATATTGTCACTCTGCTAAATTATAGAGAGACAGTCGTGGACGTAGACGCACTCGCTGAACCACGTAAAAACTGTGTGTTGTTTCAGTTCTTGACTTTTCCATCTCCTATTTATTCTTGGTTTTTGTACTTTTTCACATTGATTGTAGATATTGGGTATTGAATTTTCGTCGACCAGAAAACCACGTCGACATTTTAGCGTTAGAAGGAGGGCCCAGACTGCAATCTGCTGTTTCAATCTCTCAGTTTTCAGACATGGCAAGAACTAAAACAACCAAGTACGTGGGCTCACAGGCTGACCAGGCAGAGAGCCAGACCAGTCACCACTAGCATGATACGCAACAGGTGGAAGGTGCACCCATGCATGTAGTAGGCACGTCATATGGTCAGGCAGCTGGTGCTGCTGCAGACATGCTGCCTTTGCCCCCTCGTCAACCAGTTCCAATCACCCCAATAGTTGATGGGCAACAGGCATGGTATCAAAGGCAAGAAGCGTTGGAGCTCATGGTTTGACAACTTACAGAGGCTGTTAATTTGCTGGTGTAAGCTCAGGCGTAGAATATGCCCAGGGTCGAAGCCGCTGCCCCGAGGTAGATGTACCAACAGCATGAAGCATTGCAGATGCCTGAAAGGCCAGCAAGGGAGATGTCACGACCTGCCGGCTCAGCTCGTTCCTTTAACGCGCGCTCTAGAGCTGGAGATCGCCCTGTTCGTGATGAAAGAGAAGTTGCGTGACCTACGAGCCTGGTGATAAGGGTAAGTCAGGATGGAAGCAAGCGAGTAGAAGCCGATCATGACGGAGTATGAGCTGTACCTCGGCATAAGGACGAGATGGATGAGTGACATGCAAGGTCGCATCGGGGTGGTGGCTCGCACAGAGAGAACCAGAGGTATGAACCAGATCATTACTCTCCAGGTCACGACAGCGGAAGGAGATATGGGCCCCGAGACCTGTAAGTAGAGGAGCTTCTTTAGAGGGTCCAGTAGCTTGAGGAGCGACCTGATGCCCAAGGCCAGCGTGAGCACTACGGGGAAAGGACCTCATTTACTAGGGAGATTGAGACGCAGCCCTCTCCTCCGAGGTTCAAGATGCCAAATATTCAGTAGTACAATGGGGACACCGACCCTTATGATCACCTCGATGCCTTCAATGTCCAGATGGACTTACAAACGGATAACCCGATGGTGAAGTGCCGCATATTCCCAACTACTTTAGGGGATATTTTGCGAGCTTGGTTCAAGAATCTTCCAGCTCGCAGCATAGGAAGTTGGGAGGAGTGTCAACAGAAGTTTGTTGGCCAATACAGGGCATTGAAGAGGCAGCTTGCACCATCCTGCCACTTGGCTACCATTTTCCAGCATTAGGGTGAGTCGTTGAAAGATTATATCACCATATTTAGACGCGAGGTCGCGAATGTTGAGAATCCATCATACGAGAGTATATTGATAGCGATCTCAGCTGGGTTGCGCAAAGATGAAAAATTGTATGAGAGCATTTACAAGTTCCCAATGAAGGATCTAGGAGAGTTCTACGAGCGAGCTGCAAAGAAGGTTAGGTGGGAAGAGATCTTCGGCCCGAAGAAGCCCAACCAGAAAAATGAAGTGGGTAGTTCCAGCTAATCGAAGAACAGGAATAATGGTAGGAATGAAGAAGGTAGAAACGGTGGCTCAAACAATCAAATTGCCAAGAATGCCAAGAGAGAGCCTAGGAACGAGCGACCTCAGCGTCAAGATCGCTATGAGGGTTACAACATCCTGTCAGACTTACAAGACAGGATCTTTGCAACGGAGAGAAACAGGAAAGACTTTGGGAAGCCCTACCCCTTGAGAGTCCCTATTCAGCATAAAGACAAGAGTAAGTTTTGTGCCTATCACAAAGAGGTCGGACACAACACTTCAGATTGTTGGACATTGAAGGACGCCATTGAAAAGTTAATCAAGAGAGGTCACCTGAGGGATTATATGGTGAGACCTGCAGACTCGCGACCTCCACAATAAGGACCTCAACAGCAACAGCCAGCACAGCAGCAACCCCTGCGAGTTCCTGAGCTAGAGCATGAGCTTGCGCTAAGAACTATTTTTACAATTCATGGTGTCCTCCATATCGCAGGTGCTTCGAACAGGTCGCACGAGAGGTATGTTCGAGAAGCAAATCATACCTTTCAGGTTAGTGGGTTGGAGGGACCTGCAAAGAAAGCCAAGACGACCTCGGATAAAATTGTTTTTACTCAGGAGGATGCTAGAGATGTAATTTGGCCACACAATGAATAGTTGGTTATACGAGCTAAAATCAGCAACATTAAAGTGCGATGCATCATGATTGATACTGGGAGCTCGGTGAATGTGATGTACAAGAGCTGTTTTGATTAGATGGGACTAGGAGCAGAGCAACTCAGACCGTCGCCATAGCCTCTATATGGTTTCATTGGAGATGTTGTTATACCAATGAGCTAGATTAAGCTACCATTAACATTCGGGGAGGCAGGTCGCCATGCAACTGTGTTAGTAGATTTCTTGATTATTGATTGCCCATCAGCATACAATGTGGTCCTAGGAAGACCCTCATAGAACGACCTGGATACAGTTACTTCAACCAGGACCTTCACAGTTAAATTTTCAACTCTCAACGGTGTCGGGTGTATTCGGGGAGAGCAGCACTTAGTCAGACGCTGCTACGAGGATGCTGTGAAGATGGCCGTAAGAGGGAAGAAAGTGAATGTGGTTTTAGGGGGTGAATCACGAGTAATAACTGAAAAAGGGGTTAGCCATGACCTTGATCCTCGCGAGGTGGATGCAGAGCGAGCTACTGAACTAGTGGAGGAACTGTAAGACGTTCAGGTCAACGAGGTGGATCCTGAAAGATGTTTGAAGCTTGGAAGAGGTTTGACTCTAGAACTAAGAGCCCAGCTCGCTAACTTCCTAAAGGCGAACTTGGATGTGTTTGCATGGAATTCGAAAAAATGGTAGGGATAGATCCAAAGGTGATGTCACACAGGTTGAATATTGATTCCCATCACAAACAAGTTCGCCAGAAGAGAAGGACAATGACAGGGGAGCGCTACTTGGCATTGAAGGAAGAGGTAGATAAGCTGCTGGCCAACAAGTTTATCCGAGAAGTTTACTACTCGACCTGGGTCGCCAATCCCGTGTTGGTGAAGAAAAAGAACAGGAAGTGGAGAACTTGCATTGACTTCACTGATTTGAACAAGGCGTGCTCCAAAGATAGCTTCTCCTTGCCGAGGATAGACCAGCTCGTGGATGCTACAGCTGGCCACGAACTCCTGAGCTTCATGGACGCATACTCAGGTTATAATCAGATCCCAATGAATCCCGAGGACGAAGAGCACACCTTGTTTGTGACAGATCGTGGCCTATACTGTTACAAGGTAATGCCCTTCGGGCTAAAGAATGCAGGAGCGATCTATCAACGTTTGGTAAACATGATGTTTGAAGAGCATATTGGTAAGACCATGGAGGTCTATGTTGATGATATGTTAGTAAAGTCTAAGTAGATGGGTGATCATGTGCGCGATCTAAAAGAGATGTTTTAGATTCTGAGGAGCTACCAGATGAAGCTAAATTCATACAAGTGCACATTCGGGTTAGCTTCTAGGAAGTTTCTAGGCTTCATGGTGAACAGTAGAGGTATTGAAGCCAATTTAGAGAAGATCAAAGCACTGATTGACATGAGGTCGCCTATTAGGGTAAAGGATGTGCAAAGCCTTAACGGTCAGGTCGCAACACTCAGCAGGTTCATCTCAAAAACTACAGACAAGTTTGTTCCATTTTTTGACATTTTGAAGAAAGTAAAAAGCTTCGAGTGGACTGAGCAGTGCGAGGTAGCCTTCCAACAGTTGAAGGAATATATGGGGCGAGCTCTGTTCCTCTCCAAGTCCAAAGAATGAGAAAAACTTATTTTGTATTTGAGAGTATCTCAACAAGCTTTAAGTGTTGCTTTGGTGAGGGAAGAGGAGAAAAGACAGCTTCTAGTATACTATGTAAGTAAAATATTGCAGGGTGCTAAAACCAGATACTCGCAGATGGAAAAGCTCGCTTACTGCCTAGTGGTTGCGTTGAGGAAGCTGCGACCTTATTTTCAAGCTCATACAGTTTAAGTCCTCACCCAGTATCCGCTGAAGCAAGTTCTACAGAAAGCGAACACCTCAGGTCGTTTGTTAAAATGGGCAGTTGAACTCGCATAGTGCGATATTCAGTTCAAGCCAAGGACGGCTATCAAAGTCCAAGCCTTAATAAATTTTATTGCAGAATTTATAGGGCCCGCAGATGATGAAGCTGAATATTCTGAAGGACCAACCTGGGAGCTTTATATGGATGGGTCATCTAGTGAGCAGAAAGCTGGAGCTGAAGTTCTATTGATCAGTCTTGAAGGCCATAAAATCCTTTGTGCATTGAGATTTGGTTTCCAGGTTACAAATAATGAAGCTGAATATAAAGTATTGCTCGCAGGTCTGCGCTTGGCTAAGGAGATACGAGCTGAACAATTGAGGGTCTTCAGCGACTCGCAGTTCGTGGTTTGCCACATTCTAGAGGAGTATCAGGCCAGAGGACAGAAAATGGCTATGTACCTCCAGAAAGTTCATGAAATACTAAGTGCTTTTCAGAAATACGAGGTGAATCAGATCCCACGAGCTCAGAACTCGCATGCAGATGCATTAGCTCATCTGGCGACTATTCGAGATGTAGACTTCCTAGGTGCAATCCCAGTAGAATTCCTACCAGCCCGAAGTATAGAAGAGAAGAACTCAATGATGGTAATAACTGTGCAGCCTAACTCCTGGATGGGTCCAATTTTGAATTATCTGTAGGATGGGCAGCTGTCAAATGGCAAGCTAGAAGCACAGCACTTGCAAGCTAGGGCAGCCAAATATTGCATTTATGATGATGTGTTGTTTAAGAAAGGGTTTTTAGCTCCACTTTTGAGATGCATTGATGGCCAAGACTGTGAGATCTTGATGAAAGAAATACATGTGGGGGGCTGTCTCTAGATCACAAAACACTTCAACAGGGTTTCTATTGGCCCACGATGAAGCAGGACGCCATTGACTTGGTTAAGAAGTGTAATAAGTGTCAAAGGTTCGCCCAGGTCCCATGAGCTCTATTAGCCTATTTCCAACAGATGGTGAGCCCGTGACTCTTTGCAATTTAGGGAATAAACCTGATTGGACCTTTACCAACAGCTTGTGGAAGATGTAAGCACGCCGTAGTCGCTGTTGATTATTTCACCAAATGGGCAGAAGCTAAGGAGCTGACAAAAATTTTCACTACGAAGATTGAAAAATTCGTGTGTAATAATATTATTTGCAGGATTGGGGTTCCATAGCAGATCGTGACAGATAATGGGACCCAGTTCAGCAGTGACCAGTTTCTTAGGTTCTGCAACGACTTGAAGATCGTAAAGAGCTTTTCAGTAGTAGATCATCCACAAGCCAATGACCAAGTTGAAGCTGTGAACAAAATTATAAAGCAGACATTGAAAATGAAGCTAGAAGTGAAGAAAGGAGCATAGGTGGACGAGCTTCAGAAGGTATTATGGGCTTACAAAACTACAGCTCGTAGCACCACTAGCGAGACCCCTTTTTCAATGGTGTATGTATCTAAGGCCATGATCCCAACAGAGCTCGAAGTAACCTCGTAGCGTAGAGCAACCTTCAATCCAAAAGCAATGACCAATTGCTAGAATCAAACCTTGACCTACTTGAAGAAACGAGGGAATCAGCACAGTTGAGAGTAACAGTCTATTAACAGAGGATTGCGAGGTACTATAACAAGAAAGCTCGAATTTGAAGTTTCAACGTGGGCGACTTGGTGCTACGACTTATTCTACCTAGAGCTCGCAAAGCCAGTGATGGGTCCTTAGGCCCAAATTAGGAAGGACCCTATATCATCAAAGCCAACTTGGAAAATGGAGCTTATTGTTTAACTAACATGAATGGAGCTAAGGTCTCTCGAGCTTGGAATGCCGAGCATCTTCGACCTTATTATCGGTAACTTCTTTGTTGCATGAACTTGATTTGTAATTCAATCTTATTATGATTAATGAATGCTTCAATTTCCTCACATTATATGTTATTCTTAATGATTCATAAGTTCCAAATTTCACAAATTATAAAGCCAGCGAGCTCCATCCTCACTAGCTCGTCGCCACGCTAAAACAAAAAGAGCCTAAAAAACAGGCGAAGTTACGTACCCCTGTATAGCTCGCTAAATGAAAAAGAGCCTAAAAAGCAGGTGAGGCTACATACTTCTGCATAGCTCGCTAAATGAAAAAGAGCCTAAAAAGCAGGCGATGTTACATACCCCTGCATAGCTCGCTAAAAATGAAAAAAAAACCTAAAAAGCAGACGAGGTTATGTACCTCTGCATAGCTCGCTAAATGAAAAAGAGTCTAAAAAGCAGACGATGTTACGTACCCCTGCATAGCTCGCTAAAGAAAAAAGAGCCTAAAAAGCAGGCGAGGTCAAGTACCCCTTCATAACTCATCAACAATTCAATATGACGGATAAGGCTTCGATCTATTGCCTATGTCAACAAATTTTATTAACTGATGAATTAAATAATCACTTGAGTTATTACATCTGATTACGGGCAAGTTTACATCATAATGATTAGCTCGCATGAAGTTTTACAACTTATAAAATGAAGATTATAAAATGTGTTACAACAAACACAATAACACAAGCACATTCAATAGAGAAGATATGATGAAAGAAATTTTATTAAGTTCAAAGATTCTTTACAAATTGAAGTTGAAAGAATAAAAGAGCAGAAGATAAGCTATTAGCTTTGAGCTGAAGAATCTGGGCTTAAGAGAGAGTCTTCACTAGAAGAAGAAGACGTGCTAGAAAACTCGAGGTCACCAGCGGGCTTAGCTTGAGAGGTCGTGCTAGGCACCTGCATTGCCAAAGGAACTGCATCAATTGGAGACGAGGTGACCTCTGCCCTGAACTTCTCCACAACTCGGAGCCCTTCATCACCAAAGATGAAAAATCCAATTCAGGATGGGATATCCATAGCGTGTAAAGGAAGTTCAAGCCTGTTCTTTCCTCGGCCTCATCTCTGGCTTCAACAACCTGCACCTCCGTTTCCTGAATAGACCTCTCTCTGAAACCCATCAATTCTTCGAAAGTGTCATTTGCATGACGATTGACGACCTCAACTTCTTACTTCATAGGCCCCACTTGCTACTCAATCGCCTCAGCTAGCTTCTCGGCAGCTTCAACTCGTTGCAGCACCTTCTCTATTCGCTGCTCTACAGCCTTAGCTCGCTGTACTGTAGCCCCCACTTACTGCACTTCAGTTCGATGTTCGGTCTCTTCAGCCCGTTAAGCAGCAGCTTCCGCTATTTCAGCCCGTTGCACAGCAGCCTCAGCCCGCTGTACTGCAGCCTCGACTCATTGCCCGAGCACTTCAACTTGTTTCTCTGTAATCCCAGCTTATTGTTCAGCCTCCTCAGTTCGCTGTGCTGCAGCTTTAACTCTTTCAGCCCGTTTTTCGGCCAGTTCGGCCCGTTTCTCAAACTGCATTAGCTCGTCCTTCACTTTGTTCAATTCGTCCTTTGCCTTGTCACGTTCATCTTCACAATTACGTAGCAAGGCAGTGAGGTGTGACCTAGTGGCTTCATAATCACCTTCTACCCGCGCCAAAGCTTCTTCGGCAGTCTGCTTTGCAATGTTCGCCGCAACCATCATTGCCTCATGGCCTTTCTCGAACTTCCTCCCATCTCGGACTCTCTCACTCAAGGAGGTTATCTTCTCCTTAGCTTTCTCTAGCTCGCTCTATAGTCTCATTATTCGATCTTCAGCGAATTTGGTTAATCTCATTCGCTTTATCGATGTAAGAGCAGACTGAAAATCCACAAGTTAATATTTGATAAAGTAGAGAAGCCAAAGGATAAGGGGAAAATGAATTACCAGCATGGCATGGTGAGCTGCTTATTCGTCCAGGTTCGTCCCCTTAAAAGACCTATTTTCTAAGACTCTTGGATGAGTCAACATAATGTTTGACCAATTATCTAGGAAGGACATCAGATATCTTCTTCCAGGTCCATCTTCGAGGTCTGGCATGGTGGGTGATGGAGTTCCTTCAGCCTCTGCGACCTCAGGCTCTGTACCACAATAAACATGTCGCGTAGAGCGTTTACCTCGACTCTTTTTTCTGCTTCTACTAGTACTAGCTTAGGCCTCCTGGAGCGAAACCTCGAATGGAACATCCTCTGTCTCGGGTTACGAGCTGAGGGCTAGAGCCTGGGGAAGGTCCGCTGTTGCTTTCGAAGGTGGCATCTCGCTAGGAGCAGCGACCGAGGGAGTTTTTGCTTTGACAGGTTGCTTGGGACGCTTTGAAGGAGCAGTTGAAGGAGCTGGAGCTTCAGCAGATCGCTTTGATGGAGTAGCTAAAGAGGCTGAACTTTGGCAGGTTGCTTTGAAGGATACTCTAGAAGAGTAAGTTTTCTCCTCTTACTTGGAGCTTGCCCAGAGGAAGAAGCAGGAGCTGAAGGAACAGCTGTTCGTGATGCACCTATTGGTAAGGTGCGAGCTGAAGCTGGTGCTGCTTCAACAGGTGCTGGAACTATTGGACTAGGGACTGGATCTGCTTGGGCAGGTGGGGATAGAACTCTTGGAGTAGTTGTTCGAACATGAGAAGAAGTTGAATCTATCTGTACAATTGGAGTAACTGCCCAAGCTAGAGTAGGAGCTGTAGTTTCTACCTACGAGCTAGAGGCAGGAACTGTTGTATCTGCTTGCAAGGTAGTGGCAGGAGTTGGAGATGATTGAGAAGCAAGCGCATCCTCTTTCTCGACAGGGACTTCGAGGATGGAAAGGAGATCAGCCTCTCCAATTTTCCCTATATTCTTGCTGCTATCTATTAAGGAAGAATCTTCAAGAGGAGTAAGACCATGAGCCTGAAGAAGAGCAGTGTCAAATTTGCTATTGATGCCCGCTGCACTCGATCTCGTGAATACCTGGAGAACCCTTTACTCCTCGTTGCTGAGAGGAGATTTGTCTATTTTCAACTCTGCAAAACAAAATATTAAAAAAAAAAAAAAAGCTCATTGAAGTTCCGTTGTACATACCTGGGCTCAAAACAAAGCTGTAGTTGTTGAGATCTGCGAGAGAAGGGCATGAGACGACAAACCAGCTCGTCTTGTATGCCCCTACGTTAGATTTACCCTTCGTACTTCCTTAGGGCAAGAGGCTCTTATACTCTGACGGACGAGCTGCGAGATAACAAATGCCATCTCGCTTTCCATCCTTTGAGGTGCTCAAAGCCTTGATGTTGTAGGGGTGTTGGATGATTTTTGGAGTTGGGGGAGGAAGATTGTTTCTAAGAAGGCCAAGGCTAGCGAGGTCAACTGCGAGTAGGAGTTCGGAGTCAACTGAAATGGCGCGAGCTTGACCATGTTCAAGAACTCGATCAGGTAAGGAGGGATTGAGAGTCTTAGCCCATGTTCCAAATGCTGAGTACTAACTGCGACATACCCCATAGAGGATAGTATGCATAGCTTTCTGGGGCCGGTGCCATCATACGACAGCTCCTGGGGATACGAAATTGAAGAGCAAGTCCTTCCAACTCGCAAATATCTACTGAAGATTCATAGTGAGTAAACACTTTGCGAGCTTTCCTTTTCTCTCGAGCTCGCCGCGCCTCTGCGAGTCAACTAGCTAATTTAAAGATGGCCCGAGCTTCGCTTCACTCTCCGTTTTGGGTTGCTTCACTAACGTTGCGAGCTCCACTTGAAGACATCTATACAAAGGGAGTATGTTTAGGTCGCAATAAACCGACTACTCATACATTAGGGGGCTTGATCTATAAAGAAACGACCTATGAGCTATAAGTCTACAGGTATCTACTTCAACAGTTGCATGCATAACAGGTCACAAACAGTAACCAGATCACAAACAAACATGCCACAGGATCAAATCAACAGAAGTTGAAAAGTCTTGTTCAGCAAGAAACCCAGAACATCAAAGACTCAACATCAAGAACACAATGCATTCAAACCGTTCAGGAAGAAAGCAAAACATAAGTATAAACGCAATATCAACTCAACAAAATAAATCATAAAACCGAAAGCCTGAAGTTGAACGAGAACTTACCGTGAATCTTTGTTGAATATGTGAAAATTGATGTTTGAAGTTGAGGATTGTGTAGAAAAACCAGTAAGATGCACTACAACAAAAAGGTTTGGTGGCTAGAAGAAAATGATAAGTGAACAGGGCGACGAAAGGGGTCCACCAATTTATATAGGTGACCGAGCTCGAGCCCCAGCCATTTGATCTAGAGAGTATGTAACCACCCTATATCCAACGATGCAGCTCTAGTAATGGTTCTGTAATCATGCAGCCATCAGTTGAAAAACGTGCGCATTAAATGTGTGTGGCCTAAGACATGTTAGTACCGGTTCAGTTATCTCTTGTGTGACCGCCACATTTCAGAGCTGATAAGATAGAATTTGAAAGGGCGCGAAAACAGTAATTCGAGTTGGCGTACTAAGGAAGCTAACTTTTACCAGCGAGCTCTAGCTCCCAATTTGCAGAACGAACTGAGAGCTATGGGGCTGATGTTATGTGTATTTTCTGGACTCACTAAATGAGCTGGTAAAAGCCTGATACCCATTAAGTCAATCCAAGGTAAAGGCCTAGCAGATAAGACTCAGTCATCAGCTCGGCCCAGCGAGCTCTTTAGCTCGCATCAGTAGCTCGTTTCACAGCATGGCTAGATTGTTGTACAGCTTGTTCTATGCATAGCTTGCTCATCAGCGAGGTCCAGTTCGAGATCGCTCAAGACAGTGTACAGCTCGCTCATTGACCAATCAATACAGAATCTTCCAGAATAGGCAGTTACCCAATCTGATCGTGATTCTCTCACCAAAAATGGAAGTTAATTCAAATTAAAATTCAGTCAACATGATCTCGAGATACTCGGGGTAGTTTCCTAATTCTGCTCCAACCAATTAGGAAGTGTATTTATTATTAAATTCTTTACCTATTTTAATTCTTCCAAAACTGTAATACATCTCCTCTATAAATAGAGGATGAATCCATTGTAACGGACACAATACAAGCAATAACATACTGTCACTCTGCTGAATTATAGAGAGACAGTCGTGGACGTAGGCACACTCGTTGAACCACGTAAAAACTGTGTGTTGTTTCAGTTCTTGATTTTTTCATCTCCTATTTGTTTTTGGTTTTTGTGTTTTTTCACATTGATTGTAGGTATTGGACATTGAATTCACGTCGACCAGAAAACCACATCGACAAACAAGAAAGAGAAAAGTTATTTGTTATCAAATGCAACACATGATACATGACAGAAGTTGGAATACTTGCATTAAACTATATAAAATTTTCATTTGAAAAAAAAAAAAAAAACTATACAAAGTTGTTCAAAAGTCAAGTTATTATACAATACCTATTTTTTAAAAGATATTATACACTATTTATTAAGGTATAAGAATAATTTTAAGTTAATACATTTTAATTAAAGCTTCTACATATTTAAAGAAATTTTAGAAAAAATTCTTTAAGTATTGCAAGATTTTTATTCACAAAAAACAAAGGAAAAAATTTATTTTGGTCCTTAATTTTTTAGAAATTGATAATTTTTTAAATATCTTTAAAATAATATACTAAACATCCCTAAATTTATAAAAAATCCATCATTTTAGTCCCTACCGTTAGTCAATCGTTGGTCAAATTGACGGTAAAAAGGTTAAAATGATAATTTTGCATTAAAATTTTGGAAAAATTTTATTTTGATATCTAATTTTTTATAAATTGATAATTTTTTAAATATCTTTAATATAATATATCAAACATCTCTAAATTTGTTAAAAATTCATCATTTTAGTCATGCTGACCAGTTTTTTAACAGTTAACTTTAACAGAAAATGCAAAAAGACTAAACTACCCTTACTTTGTTGGAAGTACCTTTTTACCCTTGATACATTAAAATATAAGATATTTGGAATGACCATTATACCATTTCATATAAAAATAAATTAGAATTGAAAAGACTAAAATACCGTTATAATTTTTTATTAATTCTTTTTGGATGTTGCATGTTGAGTGAATGAATTACTTGTTGCATTGAATTTGATAGATTTTGATGGGTAAGGAAAATACAATTTTGCCCTTAACACATAAAACCAAAATAATAACAATTTAATATTAATTTTTTTTTTTTTTTTATGGTAACAATGGTAACAAGAAAATGAGTTTAAAAGGAGGTGTTGTTGCTTGTTGGTGGTTGCAATTTTGCTGCCCAAATATTCCAATTTTCATTTTTAATTTGTTTGTCCATTTTTTGATCTTCCAATTTTTGTGCTCCAATTTTTTACCTTCAATATTCTTCTCAAATATCATCAACCCACAATGGTATAAAAAATTCAAATATGACTCCAATTTTTTACCTTTAATATTCTTCTCAAATATCTCAATTTTTCTAAACCACACACGTGTTGTCTTGAGAAATTTTAATGCAAGATTACCATTTTAACCTTCTCACTGTCAATTTGACCAACGATTAATTAACGGTCGGGACTGAAATGATGATTTTTTTATAAATTTAGTGATGTTTAATATATTATCTTAAAGATATTTAAAAAATTATTAATTTCTAAAAAATTAGAGACCAAAATGAAAATTTTCCAAAATTTTAATGCAATATTACCATTTTAACTTTCTTACCATCAATTTGACCAACGGTTGACTAACGGTAGGAACTAAAATGATAAATTTTTTATAAATTTAGGGATATTTGGTATATTATCTTAAAAATATTTAAAAAAATTATCAATTTCTAAAAAATTAAGGACCAAAATGAATTTTTCTCAAAAACAAAAGTGTTACAAGAATTTAATGGTTTTAATAAAGCGTTGATAAGATGAGGTTGACCAATACAGTCCCCTACATTAACATTCTAGATGTTGTGTGTTCTTTCGAGTACTCTTAACTACACAAAATCCCAAATTTATTATAATATTGTAAAAAAAAGAAACAAAAACAAAAACAAAATATAAGTGTTAGTGTATTCTTTCTTCCCATCCACAATAGTGATTCGGGTTCAATCAATGTGTATTTATTAATATATATGAGTAGTTTTTTTTTTTTTAATTTTTTAATTGTGAGAGTAGGTATATATAACTGTATTTTAGGAATTAATTTTTGGACTGCATTTCAATTATGTAATCTTGGTGATAGATTTCTAGCCATATGTCCAATTACCTTGTAAGAATTAAAAAAAAAAAAAAGGTTTATTTGAATCGATATAATTACAAAATAGTTATTACATAAAATTATTACATTTCTTTTACTTTTTGTTTTTAATTGTCAAATCTTTGATTAGATTATGTTAATTTAATATATATATATATATCCTTTTCAATAATTATAATTAATTCGGGGTTCGAAGTAATGATGCAACCATGATAATTTGAAAATGAGTGGCTCTATTACCACCCAAAAATTTCTTGCAACACCTATCTACTCATTATACCCAACAGTAAGATTTAAATTATAATATTCATTTTAAACACCCATTATATATATGTAGACTACAGTTGACGCCGTTGGTTTATGCGTTAGCTACACTATGCCACCTTTAGCATGGTTCTACACTCTGGAGAACATTAAATAAAAAAAAAAAACAAAAACAAGCTCCCCCACCTTTATATATATGTGTGTGTGTGCGTGCATATGTATATATGTATGTATGTATTTATTCTTCTTCCTCTTCTATTCTCCCTTTTTTTTATTATTATTTTTTAATCTTTCTTCTTCTCCATTCTCCTTATTTAGGTTTTTCAAATGTAAGACAATTATGTAACCACATAAATTCTTACTTATTCTCTTTCAAATATTTTGATGATTAAGAAATTAAATTTGTATTTTAATTTCTAGTACTTTATTATTATTATTATTATTGCATAGTTGATCTTGAATACATCTAAATTTATATTTTCTTTTGAATTAGTTTTGGAACTTTTCAATATTTCATAACTATAAGATGAATTCGACAAGTAGGGTTATAATAATTGACTTTATATTGAATAAGGGATTGATTTGAGAATTAGGGTTTAGAGAATTCATTCAATATATAAAGATGCAATGTGCAACTACCAGAGTATACTTTCAAATGTTACCTTAATAACTTTTAGGTTTATAGTCAAGCAAAGAAAAAAAAAAAAAAAAAAAGAATGAAGAACAGAAGAAACAACAAATTGGATGAAGAAGTAGTAGAAGGAACAGTATAAGGTTGATGGGTGGAGAAAGAAATAGGGCTATATGTGGAATTTTATGCTTATATTTTAACTTCTTATTTACAAGTTAAAAATAATAATGGTGCCAGAAGTTTCTTGGATGGCAATAGAGCCATCCTTTGAAATTGTATAATCATTTGCGCATTTAGTTTTACCAATTTTAAAATTTTATATTAGAATATAATGAATTTTAAGGTCATATATTATAACTTTAACAAACTAATCTGAAATCAAAATTAATTAAATTTGGACATATCTAACTTCTTTATTTAAACCAGGACAAATTTAACTTATAAATAAATAAAAATTTATAAAAATCGCTGAAATTACCATCTTACCCTCCATTTACAATAAACTTATTATACCATAGAAAATGTTGACATGGTTTCAGAAAAAATGCTGATCACAGAAAAGAGCTTTATCTATAACAATTTAACTTCTTCTGATCTGTTCTTGAAGAAGAATGTCACCACCACCACTACCAACACCAAGTCCGTTGTCACATTTGCTCAAAAAAGAGACCCCTCAGAGAATTCAACAACCAAACAACAGCAATTTCTTCCATTCAAAGTATCAAATCCAATTCTTCCCAGGGCTGCTGTTGCACTTTTTGGGCTCGGATTTGTGGATGCTGGGTAATCTTCTCCTTCTTCTCTTTATTGATATCAAGTATAAGGCTTTTTTTTTTTTTTTTTGGTTTTTGTTTTTCCCAGGTTTTTCAAGTTTGCAGGATTTGATGTTTAGGTATAGTGGAGACTGGTCCAGGATTGGAGCGATCTCAGAAGAGACCGAGGCATTGTTAAAACTTGCAGCCTTTGTAGTTGTTCCTCTGTGTGTTTTTTTGATATTTTCATTTTCCAGGGAGACTGGAGCTTGAATTGATGAACTGGGAATCTTACATTTTCGGATTTAGTATTTGTGTATGAGTAATAAAAAATTGCATAAATAGAGTGAAAACCTTTTAACATTTGTACTCTCTTTAGATATCTCTCTTAGTCCTTTTGTATCTATTTGATATTTTCTTGTTTAGGCTTGAATATATAATGTTTCCCAGTTCATAAATTCAACCCTAAAAAAGAAAATATGTATATAACAGATTATAAGAGTTTCTGTGAAGTTTGTCTTTTCAAATATTGTTTATGTATTTATGAGTTTGTATTAAAATGCTCATTAACATAATGAAGTTGTTAACAATAATTTTACACCCATCTTTTATATCCTAACTCGATTTCAATTTATGATCTATCAGTCAACTAATGAATATATTATTCAAGTGAAATAAATCATCATTAATGAGTATTTATCTATCAATTGACACATTGTGAGTTGGGATTGAGCTATAAAGTGAGATATATAACCTTGCTCAGGTTTTAATTATGTATTTATATACTATTTGAAGATAAAATTATAATGATTCAGCAATATGCTGCTGACATAACATTAGTTTTTGGAATCATGAACATTAAGAAGAACATTATATAGGTTCTTGCTTCGGGATGCATGACATGGGCTAGACAGAGATAAAATTGGGAACAAATCCAGCTCTAGCCCATTCCATGCCTAGTCTACAGCTTGTTGTATAAGGTTCCACAAAGCTCCATGTAGGAGCTAAGGAGATAACTAGAAGTACAAGATGATTTGACCATGGAAAAGTACAAAAAGATGGTTGGATAAATGGATGCTTCTTGCAATCTATTGCTGGAATAGCATCCCATTGTTTAATTGGATAATGTACTGCTGTACAGCATTAAATTTCGACCTCATGTTAATTTATGGTTTCATTTGGAAATTGGAAATATTTGTTCTAGAAGATGTTTTTATTTGATGGTTATTGTGTATTTAAGTTTTTCTCAAAGACAAATGCTAGGTATTGAATGTAGATTGGCTTCTTGTCACTTGATTGAAACGAGTGAAATTTAAAGCTTAAGATTATAAAAGCAAATTTGTCAATACATGGACAGAACTTTAGTGAAGAGTAAGTTGTGAGAGGACTTAAACCAAAATTTCTAAACAACTTGATAAAGGTTGAGAATTGAGATAGATAGTTTGGATTCTCTACCAGTCATACATTTTGTAGAAATTTTATTAATTTAATGATATTATGAATATATAGACTTAACACCACTTCATTTTTTATAATAGTCCTTCCTTTATTTGTTGATATTCCATTATAGAAATAACCTATTTTATTGTTATTTTATTATGAAAAATATTATTTCAATTTGTCTATAAATAGGCTTATATTGTAACCATTGAAAAGATAAAATTGAATTCTATTCATTATTTTTTTCTTATTTTCTCTCTTTCTCTATTATTGTGATTAGTGTCTATTTTTGTTGTTTTTAGACCTTATTTAACAACACATTATTAGCACGAATTTGGTATGAGAAATTTTATTCATGCAATCTATTCCCTACTATTTAATTCAAATAATCTTATTAGTTTATATGTTTTGTATAGATGTCGTGCTATGCTAATAGATGTTATGTTAGATTCAAAATAAGTTTTTCTTCAAATTTAATTGATTTTGTCTTTTTGATGCGAAAGACTCAATTGAAAAATTTGTTTTATTGGTTCGATTGATGCAAAAAAAGAGAAAAAAAAATTGTATAAATTTTTCTGTGTTTCGTGTATGGAGAGAAAAAAAATGAAATTTATTCTTTTCTTTATTTATGTGCTATGCGGAAAATATATATACATATTTATTCTCTATAAGATATCAATGCATTTGGTGTTTATTTAGATAATTTTATGAACATTACTATATAAGAATTGCTATTTTTGGATTTTCTGTATTTGAAAGTAAGTTTAATATTATTGAACTTATGTTCTGATATTTTATTTAATATGATATTTTTTCTAGCTTTCTTATTTGCAACCTGAAGCTTTCAATAAAAAATTAAAACTAAAAGTTTTAGTTTTCAAATAGGATCAGAAGTTCTATAGTCTCAATTTAATTAGAACTAAATGTTCTAAATTTTCAATTTCATTAGAACTAAAAGTTTTATATTGTAAATTTGTTTAGAACCAGAAATTCTACAGTTTCAATTTAATTAAAATGAAAATTTGATACATTTATCTATTAGATATAGATATTTTATAGTGCTAATTTATTTGAAACTAGAAAATTTAGTTAAATTCTAATTAAATTTTGTTTGCTTTTGCATTTAATGTGGACAATTGTATATGTCAAATAAATCACAGTTGTTTGAAGCGATAAAATCGGCCCCTACCTATGTTATAGAAAAAGTGTGTCTTAGGCCATTGATCTAAATACAAAAGGCAACAAAATATACAAGTTTGTGCTTTATGTATGAAGTCAATGTTATGTATATACATATACATAGAAAATAATGTGGCTCTTTCGGGTTATGAAAAATTAAATAAAAAAAAATCAAACGGATTTGATCTTATGATATTATGTTCATGATTTTTACATATGACATAATGGTTTCATGAAATTCGATTTAATTGATTGGATTTTTGATGAACTGTTTAAATCCAAATTTTTGTATTTTAAATCTGAATTAGAAATTTTAGATTCTCAATAAATTTATTCTTAATTTTATTTAGATCTTGAAACCTGAAGTTTCAAATCCTTACATAATTATAATTTATTTAGATTTTGGAACCAGAAGTTTCAAAATTACAAATGGAAAAGATTGAGAAAAATAAATAGATTTGAATTTGATATGAAAAGAACCCGTCTTAAACTCAAGTACATAGATTTGAAAACATGTATTCTCATTGAGAGTGAGCAGAGACTTGAAGATCTTTTATACTAATTTTTGTTCATTATTTCAGGATATATAGATCATGAAATTTAGGTTTATGGTTACGTTAAAGTATTTATTTTCTATTTATGGATTTTAACGTATCAAGATTTGCGTTTTCATACTTATGTATTTAATACAAATTATTTGATCATATATATATATATAATGATCCTATGTCTCATGTTATACGGTTAAAATATGTTGGTGCTATATTTAAGT
Organism: Litchi chinensis; assembly: GCA_019925255.1. Lineage (NCBI taxonomy): Eukaryota > Viridiplantae > Streptophyta > Magnoliopsida > Sapindales > Sapindaceae > Litchi > Litchi chinensis. Next base: position 27,485,973 of record CM034461.1, on the reverse strand, counting down.
CATATCCTTTCCAGTGACGGCATGGGTCTGATAATGGTGTGAGCTATTAGATATGTGAACTAGGCAGTGACGGTTGTTAAGGTTTTCTAATAGTGATTTTGTTTGGGATCTTTTATAATATATTATAAAATTAAGGTATGATTGTAATTTACTTAGAACTTGAAATTCTAAAACTAATTACAGTGATTGATGTAATCTAAAAAATAATTTCAATCGTAATTTTATCAAAACTTGAAGTTTTATTTACTATAAATTTGGATATGTGATTATGAAATACAATTACGTCATAACTTTAAGCTTTGGGTTTTTTAGAAGAAAAGGTACAATATTTTCATTCTTCTTATATTTTATTTACTTATTTAATTTGTTATTTCTCATAAGATTTTTTGATTAGCAAATGATATGTTATTTTCATTTTTCTTGTTTCCTCAGAGCAAGGTACGAAAATAAGATACATGATATATATTTTCTTATATCTTAATTGTTTATTGAATATTCATTAACTATCATTGTAATTGTGTTTTGATAATTGTTCATTAATTTATTGTAATCTATATAAAGGATTACAATTTATATATCTTGGTAAAATGATTAATTTATATTTTTAAAAGAAATATATATAAATATATATGATCACTAAATAAATGAAGTCAGATGATTGAAACAATTTGTACTTCAAATTTGCTCCTGAAGTAGCAATGTTAATAATTATGGGTGAAAAATCATTTATCTCACATGGCTAAATTAATTAATATCATTTCCTGAAGCAAATGTTAAATTATCTAATAGTCGTGATGATGATTATGATTAATAAAGTGTCAGTGATCATAATAAATTTTAACCACTAGAAGTGGAATTCACACTAAAGTAAAGTAAGCAAAATGCTTACTATTAGTGGAATATGAAATTATAATAGTTATGTACCTAAAGTATGCATGAATATGATATTATTATTAATCTTTTGCCAATATATTAAAGCTTTAGAAGAGCAAATTGTATATTGCAAAGTGAAAAACGACAATCTTGTGTAAGTGACAATTTATTAGTTTAATATATTCTGAAAGAATTTATTTAGATATACATTAAGAAAAATATATTATGTTATTTATACTATCATATACCAGAAACATATTTTACGATTGAAACAATCACATGATCATAAGTATAATATGATAAAAAATTGTGATTAATCAAATTTTTTTTTTAATAATACAAAGAAAATAATGCATCAAATTATTTGAAGTAATATAAATATTCATTATAGAACCTAAAGATTCTTACCTAATAAATGTTCTTGAAGGACAATAATTGATATTACAATATATTCTTTGAAAGACACTATGTGTTTGGTCCCTAAATGATACTATGTGACATTTTAGTCATTCAAAAATAATATGATTAATATGATAGTTTAATATATTCTTGAAGGATAGTAAGATAGTATAAATAAGTCCTTAAAGGACTTTATAATGATGCAAATAAATCCATGAAGCATAACAAAATAAGGCCAATAAATAAATTTTCTAATCATTAAGGGGAGAACAAGAATAAAATTAGAAAACTTAACGATGTCAAATTGGCTTGCATCACCTTTACATTATGACGACTATTGTATAAGTCATTTGAACCTGAAGTTTAAAGGATCGTTTACTTAAAAATTACATATTCAAATGATTTTCTACTCATTGTCAATATATTAACCCGAGTGATTATTCTTGAAAAATAATTTACATAAATGACAATAAATAAATTATTCATTACACATAAAAGTGTGAAGGATAAATTTTGTTGTAAAGTTATTTTTTCTTGAAGTGAATAATGAAATATCATGATCATTTTAAATATCACACTCGAGCTATATATAATCCTCATTATATAAACGACGACTCCTGAAAAGTTAAATATTTTTGAAGAGATGAAACTCTTATATGTAATCTGCCTATGTGAAACTCACAAAAGGGATTTTAATTGTATATGGAAAGGTGCATATACATAAACTATAAATATTATTGTTTGTCCAAAAAATATGCAAAAGTTTACAGTAGTTCTTGAAGAGACATGTGTAATTAAAATTTAAAGAAAATTGGGATCTCATATTTTATTGTTCTACATATCACAGAAAAATGACGAGGATATTATAGATAAATGTTGACATAAAAAATTATTGATCAAAACCAAAGCAGAGCTATAATTATGTAGTTTTATTAAATTTGTCATATGGATGTTTGAAGATGTCATATGTTTTGATCAAAATAATTACTTATATTAAAATTGAAATAGTTAGATATAATTGTATCTCAAAGGATTTATTGTAGACGCTCAATATTGGTAATGTAAAAATAAATTATCTTATGGTTAATTTCATTTGATAAGAGTAAATAGCCTCTACAAAGGCTAGTATTTCAGAAGCGGTACAATATCCTGAAGAAATACAAAATCTAGGAAATAATCATTTATACTTTGTCTGCATATGCAATAGCTACCGAGATTATAAATGATGATCATGAATCACATAATATCAATAAACGTCTAAAAAGACATGACTGGCCTAAGTGGAAATAAGCAATTCAAGCAGAATTGACTTTATTAACCAAACATGATATTTTCGGGCCAATAGTCCAGATGCCTAAATATGTCAAACCCATTAGATATAAATGGGTATTTTTACTCGAAAACATAATGAGAAACGAAGTCATGAGATATATAACATGACTTATAATACAAGGTTTCTCATAAAGACCTGACATTGATTATGATGAAACATATTCACTTGTGATGAATACGATTACGTTTTGATTTTTCATTAGTTTGGTAGTCTACAAAAGACTTGAAATGTGTCTTATGGATGTGGTAACGATATATTTATATGGGTAATTAGATACTAATATATATATATATATATGAAAATCCCTAAAGAATTTAAAATGTCAAAGACATATAATTCAAGCTCTTGTAACTTGTATTCAACAAAGTTACAATAATCTTTATTTGGCTTAAAGCAGTCCGAATGAATGTGATATAATAGTTTTAGTGAATACTAAAAAAAGGAAGGATATATTAATGATCCTATATGTCCATATGTATTCATAAAGAAATCAGAATCTGTATTTACAATTATAGCAGTATATATTGATGATATGAATTTAATTGGAACTTTTGAAGAGCTTCTAAAAACTACTGAATATTTGAAAAATGAATTTAAGATGTAAGATTTTTGAAAAATAAGATATAGTTTTGACCTGAAGATCGATCACAAATAAAAGGGCATACTAGTCCATCAATCAGTTGATGTTGAAAAGATTCTAAAAGGGATCAACATAAATAAGATATATTCCTTAAGTATTCTTATTGTATTTACTCTTTGGACTTAAAGAAAGATCTATTTCGATCAAAAGATAATGATCAAAAGATAACTGGCCCAGAAGTACAATATCTTTATGTCATTGGTGCTTTATTATACTCAGCACAATGAACAGGATCAAATATTGCATTTTCAATAAATCTTTTGAAAATGTTTAGTTTTGTATCAACTCAAAGACATTAGAATGAAATCAAACATATTTTCAATATCTTTAAGGAATTTCAAGTGTAATAGTGTCTATTTTTCAGGTGGAGAATATTTTTGGGCATATGTGTGCTATACTCTTATTTCCTTGATTAGGTTTTGCGTCACTGGGTTTTACTAATGAGGTTTTTAATAAGACAGTATTTTGGCATGTCTAATAAATCTCAAAGATTATTATAAAGTGGTGTACGTCTAAAGGAGAATGTTCTGAATAATGGACTTAACACCACTTTCTTTTTTATAATATTTTTTACTTTATTTGTTGCTATTCCATTACCGAAATAACCTATTTTATTGTTATTTGATTATGAAAATATTCCCCCAATTTGCTTATAAATAGACTTATATTGTAACCATTGAAAATATATCAATTGAATTTTTTTCACTATTTCTCTCTTTCTCTATTATTGTGATTGGTGACCATATTCATTGCTTTTTAGTTTTATTTCACAAAAAATATACTTAATCATAAAAATTGTTACATAATCTTTGTTTTTTTTCCCCCTCTTTTACACATAAAAGTTGTTTTATGTAAAAGTCAAACATATTTAAAAATTTCATGAAAAAAAAGGCATACCAAAGGAGGATCTAAACTTAGTTTCAAAGAAAAAACAAACAAAAACAAAAAAAAATCCAAACTCTAAGATGGAAGTGAAAAAAGTGTTGTATTAGAACATCTCTAATGCTCTAATGAATTATTTTTTTAAAAAAAAGTGTCATGTCATCAATATCAAGAGATTTGTTTCCTACATTGCAAAAATATAATTTGATAACTAATCAAATTGAAAAATTATTTTCCCATGCTTTCATGCACTTATATTTAATTCATCAATGTATTTCCATTTAATGTTTCGTATTTTCCATTTAATGTTTATATATATTTTCTTTTAATTAGTTTGAAAGTTAGAATTAAATAATTATGATTTATTGATATGACTATCTCACACACCTTTTGAAAATAGATAGTTATGTTAACAATATCTTCTTTTCTTTTTTTTTTTTATGTTATTTCAGCTTGACATTGATAAGTGATACTAGCATTGGAAAAAATTATTTTAACTTAATGTTTATTCATCTGATCTTATATGATATGTAATTTTTTTCATAATCTATGAAAATATTGAAGATGCTCTTAGTATCTCATATGGTCTTAAAGAGTGTGTTATTGGACTATATATGAAGACACTTTTAACTATCTGAGTGCTTCTAGTTGAGAGGGCAAGAACAAAGTTGTGCAGATCTAGATCAACATAAATAATAGCATAGTTACTTGTTTGGACCAATAAAATTCAATTTGTTAAAAATATTAAAATTGCAAAATCCTATTTTTATTTTGTCTCTCTCATTACAAATAAAGATTTCAAGTACATATTGTGTTATGTTCACTGGGTTCTTTGGATAACATGCACTATAAGGGCTCGCTATTGTGATGTCACTACATTAATACTTTGAATTTCAATGTTACTAAAGTATGTTTACAGACAAAATACCTTTGCACAAATTTGATTTTCACGCAAGAAATAAGTTATTCTTTCAAAAGATAAGTATTTCATTCAAGAAATTCATGCGATATCTCATTCTTTCGAGAGATAAGTCCTTCTTATGATAGATAAGTCATTTTATCGAAAGATAAGTCATTCTTTCGATAGATAAATTCTTTTTTTAAGACATAATTATTTATTCAAGAGATAAATCTCCTACTAAGATTGATAAGTCCTTTTATCAAGAGATAAATTATTCTTTTGATAAATAAGTCATTCTTTTGAGAGATAAATTCTTCTTTTGAAAGAGAAGTCTCTTTCTTTCAATAGTTAAGTCATTTTAACAAGAGATAAGTCATTAGTCCACCGATAAGCTCTTCATTCAAGAGATAATTCTTTCATTTGAAAGATAAGTCCTACCTTTCTTCTGAGAGATAAGTTCTTCATTCAATAGGTAAATCCTTCTTTTGAGAGATAATTCATTCATTTCTTTCAAAAGATAAGTCCTTCTCTACTTTAGAAAGATAAGTCATTCAATATTCTTCTTGTTTTGGACAAAAAAATAAATTTCCAAAAAATGAATTTAAATGAAAAAAGTTCAATACTAAACCAAATGGAAAAAAATAAATTTGCATCAAAATAGAGGGAGTATGCATGTCAGGTTGGAATTCTAGCTACATTCATGTACGCAAGTTGCATGTACATGCATCTTTTGGAAAGGAGGATGGATTATAATTTGCACTTCCTGTGAGCACAAGAGAGTAACTATGACCCATAAGTTATCTTATAGCTATAACACATGTATTTGTATACCAATCTTTCTTCCTTTGTTTTTCTAATGTGAGACTAGACCTTATTTTCTTCCTAATGCTACACTTTGAGCTTCAATTTCTTATTCATCTAAACACCATTTTGACTAAACAAATGTACCAATTCGATGACCTCACAGAAGAGAACATGAATCTACCTTGATTTTCCAAACTGAGAAGAAAACACCTAATCAAAATGGTTCAAAAAAATAGACTTTTGTATCCCTTATTTTCCAACAAAAATGAAATGGAAAGAGATGTAAAAGAGAGCTTGAATTTTATCTTATTCATTAAAGTTAAAATGAGCATTTTTACTTTTCGGTGACATTGAAACTCAAATTATTAATTGAGTGATAGTGTCACAAAGTTAGGTAGGAATAGTGACAAAAGTCAACAATTTCACTATATTCTACCCTTGTCTCCTAAAATAAGGGAAGAATACTATGCAAATCCTTTTCAAGAAGATTTTTTAGCAAAAGAATAATAAGAGTAAACAACCATAATGTACAAGTTACAATTAGCTCAGAAGAGCTATAAATCTCATACGAAGTGCACCCAAACAAAAACTACACCAAAAAATCATATAAGGAAGCACAAATTAATTAGGATGTCAATAGAGTAGGTTTAGGATGGGGTTAGGAATTCCTAAACCCAATCTATATATATATATATATATATATGTCACTATATCCTCATCAAATTTGATAGTTGAATAGTAGGGTTATGAGGGTGATTTTTTTGGGTGGGAGGAGTTGAACCCACCCTCGCCTCGCACCTGTAACTGGTAAGGATGGCAATATGGACTACCATGTCATGTTTATATAAACCTAAATACGGTTCGTTATTTTTATGCTCAACTGGAACACAACCTGATGAGTTTATTGTGTCATAAGTCGAAACCCAAACATGGTCCATTCAAATTATGGGCTACTCTTTATGACCCATTTATTCCGTTGCTGTATAGGTTAAATGAAATATATAATAAATCATCATTCAATTAGACCATATATGTATTTATAATTACATGAAAAATAATATTAAAATTTTATGTTATTGTATAAGTGGAAATAATAAATAGATAACAAAATAAATTATTAATTCTTTAAAGCAAAAACATGCAAAAGAAATAAAATATTCAAATACATGCCCCATCACAACAATATATAGATGGAAAAAATAAATAAATAACAAAATTACAATTCTGGGACACTCGATTTGAAGTTTTGAAGTTTGAACTCTTTGAAAATTAAAACACTTTGGATGAATGGGTTAAATTTTAATTAATGGGCTAAGAAAAAGAAAATAAAATTTAATTTTTAGGGTTTATTTGGTTTAAAGAAATTGGATACCTAAAATTTAGGATTTTGATTTACTTTTAAAAGAATTTATCTTATGTATTTAGAAATTATATATTTACTTTTAATATGTAATCATGTTAAATAGGTTAAATAGTTGGGATGGATAAATACAATCTATTAATTTGACGGATTTAACGTGTTAACCATTAGTGACACAAACTCAATAAGGTCTTTTTCAAACTTGCTCATATAATGTTGTGTTCATGTTGTGTCGAAAATCGCCATCCCTAACCACTAGTTTGCCTCCACCATTATTTATATATATATATATATGAATATTATAAAATTTTTATATATTCAATAGTTATTTTTATAAATGAAATTATTATATTTTTAGAAAGCTCAATATCAACATACCAAAAATATTTTGAATACTCAATAATAGACTATAAAAATCCATAGAAATAATTAACAAGAAACAATAATAAAAATAAATTTCGAAAACCATAAGTGAGTATTTGGTAAATACATATTTAATAAATTTTATAGTTTATATACATAATAATTTTTATAAATTCAAAAAATATCTATACATATTTGGTGATTGAAAAGCATTTTTTAATTAAATAACTTTAAATTAATTAAAATTTAATAATTAATAAAAAATATATTAAAATTTATGTAATGGATATTAATATGTAAATAATAATAAACCGGTTCGGGCCAGAGTTAGGGTAGGCAACTAACTCCACACCAGCCCCGTTATTGAAACAGATTTCAAAAATCAAAACATATTTCATAGGTTTGGGTATTTTTGACATCCTAACACATTAATTGGTTGGAATAATCATTCAAGCAAGTGCAATCTTGGAAATGACAATACTTGTTAGTAACTTTTAGCAATGTTCGTGACATTAATTGAATTAATTTAAATTAAATATAATATTTGTTCAAATTAATTATACAAGAGATTAATTTATAAAATAATTTACAGTTTTAGAGGGTAAAATATTGTTATTATCATTTTTAAGACATTTGTATTAAAACATTTCAATCACTATTCAATTATTATTCCTACAAAGTCCACTAAGTCGCTAGATAAATAATTAAAGGCCACGTTATATTTTTGAGTCTTTTTAGGTGAAATGTCAAGTACATAATTGCGTAGATCTAGGTCGAGCTAAATACTAGAAAACTTGATAGGTTAGACTTTAGACCAACTAAATTCAATTTAATAAAAATATTAAAATATTAAAATTCCATTTTTATTTGGGAGATTTATTGTTTTTACCAAAAAAAAAAAAAAATTGCTTTTACCCAACTTTTTTAAAAAATTTGTTTTTGACCTCTCCTACAAATTATTTTCATTCTATACCCAAATTTACTAAACTAACCTTAAATTAAAAGCACCCAATTACCTTAACTCGAAATTATCAAAATAGTCTTCTTCTTCCTAACAACATCCTAATCTCTTTTCTTTTTTCCATTCATGGTTTTTGTTCTTTTATTCACTATTGTAACCGAAAAACAATCTAGCAAGAGATTCTTTATTGAAGTTTCTTTGTCCATTGAAGGTTTTTAATTCATTTAAGTTTCATTCATTAAAGATTTTGAAGTTTCTTCTTCCATTTGAAGTAATTTGAGTTTTTAAGGTAATGCATGTGTTTTTGTTAATTGGTTTTTAGATTGTTTTATTCAGATTGCAAGCTAAATGCTTTAAGAATGATTTAGTTGTGATATATGTGGTATCCGTAAGGCAGACCAATTGTTTTTGCAAAATCTGCTACGAAATCGATTTTTTATTTGACTTAAAAATCGATACCGGTTTTTCATACTATTAAAAACTTATTTAAGAATTAGATCAATTTTTCATTGGGATGAAAAATGGATATCAGTTTTTCAGTCAATGAAAAATCAAAATAATCAATTTTTTCATACTTTTGATAGTTGATGTGTTTTTAATGTTGTATATTAAATTTTAGTGTTATATGTGGTTAGATATAGTTGTTTTATTTTATTATATTTGACTGGAGAGTGTTGTGAGTGCATAATAAATTCATTTAACTTGGTTTTTAGTAGACTAAAAAATCGATACCCGTTTTTTGGTCCACTTAAAAACTGAGTTAGATAGTGTTAATATAATTTTGATATTTCTTGTATTTTTTATGCTCAGTATTGATTTGTAGCAAGATTGATTCGATATGACTGTATTTTGTAATGTTAATCCATTGAAATGAGACTAATTTATTAATAATATTTTTTGAATGTTATAGAAATTGCTCAAAAGATGATCGTAATCAACTTCGATGGAGAATGAAATCGATGTAACTACATTGGAGGTAAGTTGATCACGTGTGGGTTCACAAAGACAGTAGTTTTTCATCATTAGTAGATGTTGTGTATAGAGAGATTGACATTGATATAAAAAGGTGGGATATCCATATTTATTATTTATAACAAAATATGACAAATGGCCAAGTTAAAAAAATACGCATCATGTCCGATCTTGGTGTGGTTGGTTTGATGGCCTATAAAAAATATTAATGTTAAAGAGATTTATATTGATAAAATTGCTAAAGATTTTGGAGCTAGAGTTAGTAAGCATACCGTCCGTCCAAATGTCACCAACTGAATATCAAACACAAGACATGACGAGGTAGATACGGATAGAATTGTAAATACACATATGGTTGAAAGTCAATTTTATCTTAGTATACGTTTAATACAACTTGTCTATTGATTAAAAGTACTTTTTTAATGCTAAAAGCTCTACTTGATTTTTTTTACATCGTTTGGTTGACATCCCATTAGAGATTTTAGAGAATTAAAAAAGTTAAAAAAGATCTACTTGGAGAAGTTCAAATTTTGAGCTTTTCCAAGCAAATTTTTTTGAGTTTTTTTTTTTTTTTTAAGATTAAAATGTCTAATCTACCCTTTTTTATTTTATTAATATTTTTATGCCCTTATAACCATATTGCACTTTCTTTATAAATATAAACACATAGCTTCCACTTTTATTCACTTTTTATTTTATAAAAATACATGAGAACTCCTTTTTAATCATTATGTTTTCTATATTTTTGGTATTGGTTCATATATATATATATATATATATATTTCAATTAGTTTTATTATTGGTTCATTAATATATATATATATATATATACTACAATTGGTACAAGTGGAAAAAAAAGAGGAAAAATATCTTTTTATTTCTTTTGAAAAAAATGGAGAAACAAAATCAGCTCACGGGTTTGAAGTGGGTGTAGATGAGTTTTATGAGAATCATGAAATGAATTAAAAAAAAAAAAAAAAGTAAAGAAATATGACATTTTTATTCTTAAGGCTAATTAAACCAAGAGTAAAAAATTGGTAGATAACAAATAAAATCTTTATTACAATGATCGAATAATTTTTTATGGTTGAGATTAAAGTAATTATATTCTTAAAATGAATATACTACCTCTCTCTTTCATATCCTTTTTGATAAATTAATAATCTAAAAGTATTTTAAAAATAATTTAACCAAATAAACTATAATTTAAAAGAATTTTTTTAATTGACAACTAAACAACTAATAACTTTCTTCCAAAAGATCTACTTTCAAAATATCTACTTTCAAAAGATATACTTTTAAAAGATCTATTTGGAGAAGCTGTACCAAATGAAGTCTTACTTTAAGTATTAGGAGCAATGAGGTTGATGTTTCTGTCGTCTCATTTACATTTATAGAAAGTCCCATTTGCAACATTAATGATGACTATATGAATAATAGTACTAATGATAAAGATTGGGACGCAGATGATGATGGTGATAGGACACATGATAGTGATAAAAAGTAAATTAGAGATAGTGATAAAGAGAAAACTCGATTTAATGATGTCTTTGAGGAAGAAGGGTTTTCAGAAATAAGATTTTTAGGTTTATAATTTCAAAGCAATCCTTTACAACCATATTGAATTGTTCCTGGTGTAAAACTAGGCGATATCAAGGCTACTTTAAGTGTTGTATCGATCGTCCACCAACGTGATATGTTGTATAAAAGTTCATTCTTTTACCGTAAACTAGAAATGAGTACATCCATTGGAGAATATGCTTTGAAAGCCAAATTTGAATATCGGGTTAAACATTTAAACACAGAGCGATTTGAGACTAGTTGTAAAAATGAAAGTTGTAGCTTTGTAATTCGTGCAAGATACAAAAAGGTAGTTCGATGTGGTTTGTGTTAATGTGGCAAAACACACGTGTTGTTAGATAGCCATGGAATTACATATAAAGAGTGTGAAGACTATTGTCATCGAAAAATTATATACGGAAAAAGTAGGGAGAGATATGTATACACTTAATCGTTTAATTGGAGAAATACTAGAGCAATATGAAATGCATATCTTGTACAATAAAGCTTGGAAGACTTTACAATATACAAAAAAACTAGCATATGGATAAGCGGATAAGTCATATTAATAGCTTCCGTCCTACTTTAAAATGTTAAAACTATCAAACCCTTGCACGATGACAACAATTAAAGGGAATGAAAACAACTAGTTCTTGTATTTGTTTGTTGCACTTGGAGTTTCTATTGAAGGTTTTTTTATCTTACATGAGGACCGATTGTTGTTATTGGTGTCACTCATTTGAAAAGTGAACATAAAAAGATGATCTTTTTTTCTTTTTTTTTTTTCCTGTATGCAAAGATGGGTTGGAAATGATTTATCCTATTACTTTTGGATTAGTTGATGAAGAGTCAGACTGTTCATATACTTGATTTTTAAAAAAATTACGAGAGGCAATCAGTGTGTCAAACAAATTGCCTATCGTAGCTAATCATTATAAAAACATATTGAATGGGATAAAAGTAGCTTTTCCTAAAGTCGCACACATGTTGTGTTTTTTCCACCTGTTGTAAAACCTTAAGCAACATTGTAAAAAGTGTTCGGATATAGAAAATACATTTTACAATGCACCATACAATTATGTGTCTGATGACTGTAGTAGAATATTGAAAGAAATTCGGGCGCTACATCTGAAAATACATGAAACTTTGGTTAAGGCTTAAGTGAGTAGGTGGTCATGGGTATATTGTCCAAAAAGAAGATATAAAATGATGATCACCAACCTTGTAGAGTCATTCAACAATTGCATAATGCAAGGATGCTGTTTGCCTATAACAATTGTATATGGATATGTGAGAAACATATTGCAGAGATAGTTTAATAATAGATGTGTTGTTGCTAAAAAGCTCACAACTTATGTTACCACTACTGTCACATTATATCATGTTGGTGAAAAATTTATTAATGGAAGGTAGCGTATATCCCGTTTCAAAAACGATCTTGTACAACGTCATACATCCGAGCAAAGGTGATGCGATGGTTAATATTTAAGCAAACACATGTGCTTATAAGTGGTGGGACCTAGATTAGTTACCATATGTTCATACATATGTTATAGCTATGTATCATAATTGTACGTTGTTACTTTCGGTATTTAATGTCATATCATAACCTTTAAATTTGTGATATATGTTAGGTTTAAGAGCGTCAATTGTAATACACTTTATAGTTAGTATTATAACGCGGAGTGATTGAAAGCTACATATGCACATCCGATTAATCCTGTCCCTAAATTGGCCAGTTGAAATATACTTGCAGAAGTTAGAAGATGGTTGTACTACCACCCATAAGAAAAAAACAAGCAGGTAGGCCAAATTGGTTTAGATTCCTTTGATTGGGGAAGCTCGTTCTACAAAAAAGTGTGAAAAATGTGGTCAGAGGGTACACAACCGTCTTCATTGCCTTAACTCCCTACTTCTGCCAGCAAAGGGATGAGTGCAACCATAAGTGCGGAAGCTGGGACAAGCACAAATACTCGTGAAAATGCCTCACCATCTCGAAGATGCTGCTTTTGTCATGAGACTAGACACAACAAACGTTCGATGTCCTCAACCGTTTCCTACTCCTAATCCAGTGATGGGTAATGATGAAAAGAATGGTTAGACATTAATTTGAACTTCTATTTCATGTATGTTATTTTATTTTTTTTAAATTAAATTTTTCGCCATTTATATAATAACTCGATACTATTATACTCGGATTGGTTTTTAAGTTGCCAATTTTAATTTCATCAATTTTAATGAATGAATGCAAATTTAATGAATGAAGTACAGTACTTAAAATATCGATCTACGGCTTCAACATTAGATCGGTTTCAATTTAATCAATTAAGATGGAATTGTATAAATAACTTATATAATGACTTTTTGATCACTAGGAACCTTTAAATATGGTGAAAAATGGGGTAAAAATGAGAGTAAACATACGATCGATTTTCAATGGGGTTAAGAAACCAATTTCATTTTTTCAACCCCTGTAAAAATCCAATGATGGGTTTTTCTTGATATTCTCATCTAATCAATTTTTCAAGTAAATTAAAGAACCAATTTTGGTTTTTAAACCCCTTTAAAAAATTGATCACAGTTTCTCTGGATTTTCCTCCATTCAGATGACTTTCAATGACCAACAAATGATACCTAAATTGCTTCAATTTAATCAATTAACATATAATTGCATAAAAAACTTACATAATGACTCCATTTGGTGACATTGAAGTAAGACATGATATTTAGGTAATAAGATTTCACTTGTGTAAATTTTAATATTGATTCATCCGATTATGTTTGTTTGTAATGTTGATCCATTGTGGGATATAACATTAGTTCTATGGTTTTTATATTTTTTTTGTCACTGGTAACCTCTGAGTATGGTAGAAAAAGGGATAAAAATGGAAGACAACATGAGCTCGGTTTTTCATTGGGGTTAAAAAACTGATTTCGGTTTTTCAATCCCTATAAAAGACTGATCATGGTTTTTCTTGATTTTCTGGTCTGATTGGTTTTTCAAGTAGGTTGAAAAATTAATTTCAGTTTTTAAACTCCTTTAAAATGTTGATTATGGTTTTTCTTTATTTTCTCCTCTTCAGATGGCTTTCAATGACCAACAAATGACCTTAAAATTACTTTAATTTAATCAATTAACATATAATTGCATAAGAAACTTACATAATTACTGTACTTAGTGACATTGAAGTAAGATATGGTATTTAGGTGATAAGGTTTCACCTTGTGCAAATCTCAATGTTAATTCATTCAATTATGTTTGTTTGTAATGTTGATTCATTGTAGGATATAACATTAGTTCTATGGTTTTTGCACTTTTTTAGTCATTGGAAACCTCCAAATATGATGGAAAAGGAGATAAAAATGGGAGAAAATATAGGATCGGTTTTTCAGTGAGGTTAAGAAACCGATTTCGGTTTTTTAACCCCTATAAAAAAACCCGATCATAGGTTTTTTTTTTTTTAATTTTCTCGTTTGATTGGTTTTTTAAGTAGGTTGAAAAACTAATTTTGGCTTTTAAACCCTTTTTAAAAACCGATCAGGGCTTTTCTTGATTTTCTCCCCTTCAAATGACTTTCAATGACTAATAAATGACCCTAAAATTGCTTCAATTTAATCAATTAACATAAAATTATGCCAAAAACTTATATAATGACTCCACTTGGTGACATTGAAATATGACATGACATTTAGGTGACAAGGTTTCACCTTATGCAAATCTCAATGTTGATTCATCCAACTATGTTTGTTTGTAATATTGATCTGTTGTGGGATATAACATTAATTCTATAGTTTTGTGTCTTTTCAGTCATTGGGAACCTCCAAATATGATGGAAAAAAGGGTAAAAATGGGAGAAAATATAGGATCGATTTTTTAGTAGAGTTAAGAAATCAATTTCGGTTTTTCAACCCCTGCAAAAAACTGATCATGGGTTTTTCTTGATTTTCTCATCTAATGGCTTTTTAAGCGGGTTAAAAAACCAATTTCGGTTTCTAAATCCCTATAAAAAACCGACCACAATTTTTCTTGGTTTTATTCCCTTCAAATGACTTTCAATGACGAACAAGTGGATCCAAAAGTGCTTCAATTTAATCAATTAACATAGAATTGCAAAAATAACTTATATAATGACTCCATAAGGTTGAAAAGTCGATTTCGATTTTTCGAACAGTTTAAAAAACCAATTATGGCTTTAAAATTTTATACTTAGCAATATTAACCTTCAATATATTATTTTCATAAATTAGTAATTAACAAAATGAATAATTAATGTATAAATTAATACATATACTTGTATATAACCTCTCCATCAAAGTCTAATGTCAATTTCTCAAATTCATTTACTTTATATAATGGTGTTGAAAACATATATAGGTCCCTAGTAATCAGTGCCTTTAATGCAATGACGTCTACAACCTGATTGGATCGTCTTGATTTCAATATACTCTCTTTCGACTGTAAAAGGTTACGTATGTACATTGCCACGTACGCTTCATAACTCATCTTATATGAGTAATAAATTAATTAAATGATATTACATAACATTTAAAATATATAATCTTGCTAAGTTAAAAATTTACTCACCCATCGGTTTGCTGAGCCACAACCGATTGATCAAGATGCTCAAGTTTTCACCGCTCATCCACGAGTGGTATATCTATATGAGTCTTCTATTAAAATTTCATATACCGCAACAAGATGGACATGAAAGACACCAATTGCTCAAATGGCTTGATCCGTTCGGCTAAGTCAATATGTGCAAAGGAATTATATATTAATATTTTCTGCTTTCTGATGCACATCAAACAGAGGACCTAATGATTTTGATTCAGATTACGTGGTAGTAACATTTGCAGTTTGAAAACATCAGTGGTATAGGACTAATTCGGATGATCAAATAATAAATCTTAATCTTCGAACAACACTTATATTTTCAACACTTCACCACAAGATTGATGCGTCTATCTGACCACAACTGAATGCAAGCCACTCTGAGAGTACATTAACTATAACTGAATCAAATTTTATTCCTTTGCTGATGTAATGCGTTTTATAGTACAATGTCATAAATGCCTACAAGATAAAAATTAAACATGTTATTTAAATTTAGGGACATATGACAAGAAATTGTAAATGCATAACTGACTAAAATGTAAACACTCATAAACAAAGAACTCTTATGGACCGCATATCTACTGTCCTCAATCTCATTTCACCACTTCTTTCATAAGCACATCAAATAAGAATTGATGTGCTTCGAAGTCAACTATTGGTTTTGTCCTCGAGGGTTCGCAATGTGTTCAGTATCACACACCACCCACAATGATCAACCGCACACTTAAAATTAAAAAAAAAAAATTTGATCGTAAATTTTATTACATTGGTAACCAAGATGAAAGGATAATGATGTTTTTTTTATCAATATCTAAGGTCCAAAGACGTGGAAGGTTTGTATTCATGAGAGATAGCCTCTATGGGATCTACAAACTTCGCTACCTTATGGACCTATAGTTTGGCACTTTCTTCTTCTTTTTCAGTGGTTCAAGATCCATATATAGTGTCCGCTGAGAAGTCGCTGGCTTCGTCTTTCATTTGCCTTGTTCCTAAATGACCTCATCGTGCAACTATAAGCGAATTAACAACATCAATTACACATTTAGAGTTATATGTCAAACTGTAATACAATAGATATATTATATGTACCTGGTCATCACCACGCTCAGCATTTACATCTTATAGACCTTTTGAGACCTTCTAAAAGTGGTGGATCTCCTAATCCTCCTACTAGAGGGGTGACTAGTGGATACCCTGACACTAATAGACCTCTTAATTTTCTTAATAGATGGCCAACTGGTCCTTATGGATAGGCGATTAATGGACCACCTCGTCCTTGTAGAGAGGTGATCGATAAACCTCATCATCCTGATATAGAAGTGGTGATAGTGGTGGTGGGTAACTATAAATGTGCTCATCCCAGACAAACTTCTATCATCATCATCATCATCGTCATTGTCATCGTCATCTGGATCATGTCCATCAACCGGAGACCTAGGAATTTTTAAATGCTCTTTCACTCATCTCAGCCTTATATCTATCTCCGTTATCATCATGTAGGTTGCCTTTTGCCTTTTATCCATCCTACTTACTTTTTTATGGGTTACATTCTATAAATCCATAAGATACTCAAACAACTACTTCACCTGTAAAAATATATATACCATTTGACATATTATACAAAGTTATAAATTTTGATAGAGTTTTCCCTACTTTTTGAGTATCCAGAAAAATAGAACTATATATTTAAATAATTACACTTCGTTTGTCATTTTTAGAGACTTTGTCTCTCTATCCCACTTTGTATTACTATATAACATGTCTACAACTTTTACATTTACTAAAATGGATATTCAGTTAACAATAAAATAAATAAAAGATTTGTACTTTAGGATGTATGTTTCGTATATTGTGCAAATTTTTTATCTGAACTCTGAAAAGGGATCCTCTAATTTATATTGTATGTTTGGAATGTCTTCATTCTGCTCATCATCTTTCCTTGTAAACTCATCAACCACATAATCATCATTGCCCTTCACCTCATTATCACCCATTCCATCCTCTACTTGATAATCATTGTCACCTCGTGCACCATCATCATCGTCGTTGTAGTTGTCGTCATTCTCACTCCTTCCGCCGCCAACCTTATGTATCTCTTCGCTAACTAAATACTTCGAATTGAAAGATTTCCAATAATCTGTGTCTCTTTTAGCGTTAGTGTACTCAAAGTTTGTGACATGCCAACAATCTGCAATATATATAATTATATTATTATTATATACTTAATGTAAATTAGTATAATTAAAACAAATAAAAAAAGGAAACTAATTTAGATTAGGTTTGCCACTTATAGAGGGAAAATCATTAAGACTTTTTATGCCTTTGGCGTCCTCTTAAGTATCTGTCTTTTACATCTCGGCAAGTCATTTTCTAGTGTCTTGTTACTTTTCTCTATCCTTTTTCTTAAAATTGGAAATATTTCGACTAACCATTACTATAATGTAAAAATGATTAAAAAGAAAAAAAAAACATATAGTTAGTATATATATAAATATGTAACCCTATATATTAACCATATTAAGATAAAGCTATAAATATTAACCTTATTAGGTATACTTGAAATGCTAGGACATAGCCATAAATATTAATGGTCTTTGGTGGGTTTTTAATCCGCTCTTCATTAATCGCCATATAGAGGTAGTAGACCAACGTACTATAGATTAATGTACCCTAAGGGAACGACCTCCACACCTCTGCATTCTCTATCATAACCCATATAAAATGACTAATGTTGGCCCTGTCATCCTATCCCATGATTAGATGGAAAGTGATCCCTATATTAGATAGCTTCAATAGATCTTCATCATTTATTACATTGTCCATTGCATGACCTCGACGTGTTGTATGATTCCTTGCCTCAAGAAAGGTGGCTAAGCTGGGCACACTCAGTGATACTTCATTGAACAATCGCCATAAACTATTGTTCTTGTCATTATGTTGCGTACTGAAGATTACTTGGTCGATACTCCCAAAAGTAAGTCTTGTCACCAACAAGAACTCCTGATTCCCAAACCTATATATTCTCCCCTCGATTTCAAATCACATTTCATCATAGCGCCTATCGGGGACCTTTACCTCTCTAGCAAGAAACCATAATATCATGAAGGAGCAATTATATTGTTGCCACTTATCTCCAAAATATGTTCGAACAGACACTCTTCTATAAACTGGTCGTACAAACCTTGTCTAGTAATAACTTCAATTATTTTACCAAGCCATTTCTGACCAATATGTGTACTCTCGCTCGAATTTTTATTAATTGTTTGCGAACAATATTTACACCTGAAATCCATCTATATGAAAGAAAAACAGTAAATAATTAGTATTTTGGATGTGAAAAACCAAATTAACTGGTGTGAAAGACCGATCAATGTTATAGATGGTTATTCATATGATCGATTTTTTACTTCGGTTTTTCTTATCTTATTGAAAAACCATTGTGTAAAACTAAAGTCAAAAACTAAAAATGAAAAATTGAAGTGAAAAATTGATCATCTAAGAAAAACCAAGCCGATGGTCACAATGCTGCTATCATCGGGATTGACCATTTTTAACTCAAATCCAACTAAATCTAACATATTCTAAATTTAATCATCACAACCCAATATCCATAATATAAAAAAAATCTCAAAATCACAAAACAAAATAAAAAAAAAAATGCAAACTTTGAAATGGAAATTGAAATTTGCATACCTTGGCAAACAAAGAAGGTTGTCAGTGGTTGGAAATGCTCTCGCAAGGTTGGCAACTACAAGAGAATAGTCAAAAAATGTCGAATGGGCTTGTCGGGTCTTAATCGGGTAGGGTCACAGATAATAGGTCAATGTTCCATTTTTGTAATCAGTGATGAAAATGACTTTACATCAATTTTTTACACCTTGTATATGCAAGGGTTGTTTTGTAATTACATTATTCGGTTTTTATAAAATTTTAAAAGTTAAGGGTTTATGGGTTAAAATATTCAGGGGCATTATGAATAATTTGAGTATATGATGAAATTAATTTGTTTTAGAGGTTAAAAATAATTTTTATTAAATAATGGGTAAAACCAAAAATCACCCTTTTAAAATAGGTTTTTTAGTGACTTCCAATTTTTCTTTTCTCTATCTCATTACAAATAAAGGTTTCAAATACATATTGTGATATGTTTCATAACCTTGTTTACTAAAGTAAAGGGAGAGTATAGAGCAAATATTTCAAGAAAGACTCTTATTATTATTATTATTAACAAAACAACAATAAGAAGCAAAAACAACTACTACATAACAAGAGCTATAACTACGAACACACCACAAAAAAAAAAAAAAAAAAAATCATATAAGCACACATTAATAGGTTTTAGAACCAAACCCAAACTAAAAAAAAAAAAAGATCATATAATGAAGATTGAAGTGGACATTATTATTATTATTATTATTTTTAATATTACATAAGGTGGAAATAACTCAAATTTGGGTCATTGTTAGATTGAATGAGTGCTCTCTATTATCAAGTTACATTAGGTGGTGGTCACATCTTATTAGGTTGGAATAATCTCTCAAGCAAGTGCAATCTAAGAAATGAGAAGTATTCATCAATAAGCCATTAAGCTTGGTCAATTCTTACAAATATAAATTTCATTTTGATTTCTATATTTTTAGGAAACTTCTCTTTTTAAACTATGAATGCATTTATGCCTTTCGTGATCTCTGCCATTTCAAATATTCATCATTTTACTTATACCGTTAGTCAACCATTTGTCAATCTTTATGGACGGAGGGTGTTTGTCATCATTTCAATAAAATTAAAAAATCAAATATTAAAAAAATAAAAAATAATTGTGATCTCCACCATCCATTATATATATACATAAAAATAAATTGTGATCTCCTTATTTTACAAAATAAATTATTAAATATATAATTAAAAACTTAAAAAAATAGAAATTTGAGAATTAATAAATATAAAAAAATGTTACAAATTAAAAATGTAAATCGGAAGATCTAGGTAAACCAAATCTTTATCTTGAACATCTTGAATCCAAGTTTTCAACTTCTTGAAGATCTAGGTTCAAAAGACCCAGTTGTATGTATGTACGAGCACGTGCATGTGCACGTGTGTATATAAAACTTGAATCCAAGATCTCAATTTGTTAAAATGAAGGGTTTATTATGGAGTTAACTCAAACTTTTGTCATTCTCTTTTTTATATACTTGTAATATTTTACTTTGGTGAAGTGAGATTTGGATGGATAAGACTACTCTAATTTTGTCATTGAAAAAATTAGTTTTTTTTTCATAGTTGACATGATCAAGTTTATATTTGACACAATTCAAAAATTTTAATGCGACTCAATTTACATTGAGTTTGTTCGAGAATATGACATGATAGAAACATAATTATTTAACATGATTTCTAAAATTTCAACAAAAATTTCAAGAAAACATGAATCCTAAATCATAAATTAGTTTTGATCATGAAAGTACAAATTAATGCAACATCCCATGAACTAAAAAATGATTGCAATTTAGATTTGAATATTCAAGGATAAAAAACAAATCTTCAACGAAAGTTCAAAATTCTCAACCAGTTAGTGATTCGGTCCTTCACAAATGAATATATCTTGATTGTTTTTGGCTTCAATTGGTAGATTGTTATTTTTTTTTAGTTAAAATATAAAAGTTTAATTCAAGAGGAGATGTAAGAAATTAAAAAAAAAAAAAGTGAAGCGAAAAATATTTTTCTTATATCACTTAATAAATTTGAATTAGATAACTTTTTTAAAGTGATTAAACAACTTAAAAGGCTAAAACTAACTTAAATAAGAAGTTAAAAATTCTTACTAAGGCAAATTAAATTTGGGTCCTTATATTTTCTCAATTTATTAAGCGCAATTTTGTTTTTGGTTCATGTGTTCTGTAAAGTTTCATAAATTGATTAGTTTGGTCAATCTAACTACAATTTTAATTGTTGACAAAGACATATAATGCAAAAAAAAAAAAAAAAAAAAAAAAAAATCCTCTAATAATTTTTAAACAACATAAAAGTATCATTTTACTATGTAACAGTCAAGCTTAAATAATTTATCCGTAACTTTGGTATAAGATTGTTGGTCAAAGCTAACTTATTATTAAAAACAAGAAAAAGAAAGGAGAAGAAGGCTGAAAGCCAATACAAAGACAATAACCATACAAAGAAGGAAAAAGACGACCAAGGGAAGAGATAGACAATAGAAGATTCAATCAAAGCCAAATCTTTATATATCAATCCTTAAAGTGGACCCTATTAAAACCTTATCGAAAAAACCCAATAGAAAAAACTCAGCAAGAAAAAAAGAGTGTTCACCCCCCAAAGTCAAAACTAACAAAATTGATATTGACGTTTGCCAAGAAGATCATAAAACAGAAAAGGACTAAAAAAACTAGGAGCCATCCACCATTAGGTGGAACAAACAAAAGAAGGGGAATGAGAAGCTAACGCATCCGCTACAGAATTTTTCTCATGATAAATATGTCAACATGAAATCCAGACCTTGCAAATGATTGAGACACTTCTCCTAGGCTAGTTACCAATGCTAGGGAACTTTAGAAGAAGCAAAAAGAAAAGAAACCACGTAAACAGAATCACTTTCCAGCTAAAGCTTTTTCCAATGATACTTTCAAGTATACTGAATGGCTTAAATAGTTGCTGCTAAGTCCGCCTCAAAAGCATAACCTATTCTTAATGGAATAGTAAAGGCACTCTTGAAGAACCCTTGGAAGGTCCAAAAAATTCTTGCACAACCAACTAAACCAAGAGACCTAAAAATAGAAACATCAGTATTAATCTTGATCCAACCCCAAGGAAAGGGAGAACTATGAAGCTTACGTAGAGCTAATAAATCATCCACTGAATTTCGTATTACCTTAGAATTAAGAGAATCTACCTCTTAAATGGACCACCAGACAAAAGAAAAGACCATATGAAATAAATGACACTTACCCTCAAAAGATTGAACCTATAATCTTCGACGTAGAAATACCGTGAAGTCATTTCAACTTTTGTTAACCATAACTTATCAACTAATAGAATTTAACATGTACCAACCAAAATCTAAAATGAAAAAAAAATAAACAAATAAAATTCAAATTGTAAACTAACATCACCATTTCATGAATGAAAATATATAAAATTATACATATATAAAATAATATTTAAAACTTCTTTTTGAAATTAAAAATGAAAAAAAAAGAAAGAAAAAACTTTAAAAGGGAGAATTAAAAATTAATAAAATATTATCCATGTAGATCTAGATTGGAGATCTACACATTTCCATGATCGACAATCTCCATCACCGTAAAATATCAAATGTCGCTTGACCATTGTTAGATAATTTGGGTTGTCAAAAACAATTTGGGTAAACTATATCGTGTTTGAAGATATAGGTTCAACTAGGTCACTTTTCAAATATGATGGTTTGAAGATCTAGTTTTCTTATTTTTATTTTTTTTAAGAAAATTGTTTAATAAACTCTGATCTATCTCCACCGTCCATCTAAAAAATAGAGAGTGGAGATCTATCTACTTTGTATTTTTTTATTTATTCATTTTCAATTGTCAATTTTATTTTAGCTATTTTTTTTTCTCCACCAGTTATCTCAAAGATGGATGGTGGAGATCCATCTTCTACTTTCTCTATTATTATTATTTTTTCTTTTTAATTAAAACTATAATAGCATATTGAAATGACAAAAACAATTGTAACTTCTTTAGGTTTGACCAAATTTTAATTGATGATAAGGACCAAATTGATGAGTTTATAAAACTTTAGAAACCACAAACCAAAAATGGAATCACACTTAAAAAAAAAAATCAAAAAATATAAGGACTAATATATAATTTATCCTATTATTTAACTTCAAATCACTTAGTCATATTGAAAATATTTTTAACTAAAAACAATCCTTCCAAAATAATTTGTTTTCAAATTTATCACTATCACATATCTTATAGATTTTCAATTTTCACATGCTACTAATAATTTAGTACTTTCAAGCAGTAGTAATAATAATAATAGTAATGATGATGATGATGATGATGATGATAATAATAATTCTTTACCTTGTTATTATTACCTATTTTGTTATTATTTCATTATGCAAATAATCCTCATCATTGCTTATATATATGTAGCAGTGACAAGTTGGGTCACGACACGAGGTCGAAACGAATTCACAAAAAATAAATGCGTATGAGTTTGACTTAAATTAATTCGTGTTATAATCGTATCAACCCACTTAACCCTTTTATTAAACAAATCGACCTGGGTTTGCTTAACAGATTTGAGGGCTGACACGATTAATAGTGACAGGACCAAACCCGGATTCCCTCTAATGAATCCAGTGATCTTGTTAGGCACCCCACGAGGCCCTTCTGAAGTCCACCTAATGGGATTCAAAAGGGTGTCGTGAAGTGAACCTGTAACTAGTAATGATTTATTAAATATAAAATGTCATATACTTTAAAATCTCATTTCAAAATTATGTAATTAAAAGTATTATCGTAAATATTCATGTATCTGAAATTTGTATGCATCATCTCGACATAGAAGTTCTACAAATCGTGTCCAAAATTAGAATATGTGCACATATATGATTAACATTTAAATCATAATATTTATAAAGAAACTAAGCTGCATCGTTAGAAGTCTGGCCCACCTAGTCTGAAAGCGGTGAACTGGTACCCTGATCTTTTACTCCCACACCTGGGAGGTTTTTTGTTACATAAAAGCAAAAATGTTATGAGTTATAAAGTTCAGTGAGTGCGTAGGGATTTATATTTAAACAAATCCATTCTAAAATACACCTCCCTAAAACAGTTTCTTTTGAAAACATTTTTCTTTAAAACAATTTATTTCTAAAATTTTGGGTTTTATTAAATCTCTTTAAAGTTCTAAAAGTTTTCATTAAGTACTAAAATATTTTATGGCTTCCTAAAGTATTTTTAAATCATTTTCTTTCTAAAAGTTTGCTTTAATGGTATGTTTTTCTTTTCTAAAAATTGCACTAATGGGGAATCCAAGGGAAGCTATAACCACATGTGCGGGTTGACCAGTTCCGCTCAGTATAGGGGGTCACATGGCGTAAAAGCTAGCATCGCACACCGTAACAAAGCTACAAAGACATCTCGCTACTACGTGACGGAACTACCATCGCGCACTGTATAGCGAGATAATACACCGCAAATATAAAGAGTGATTCGACAGACATGACAGACTCGATCCCCCCGATGTTAGCAGGACTAGCCCTCCCAAACACTTGCTATACACCGCAAGATATACAGACCGGGTCTACAGCTAGAAGGTTTATCTATCTATAAGTTTGGGGCAGCCATTAATCTTTGAAAACTTTTTCTTTTCTATAATTTAAATCAAATTCTCTTTTCATGCTATAAACATAAAAGTGCTAAAATATT
This sequence comes from Litchi chinensis, assembly GCA_019925255.1. NCBI lineage: Eukaryota > Viridiplantae > Streptophyta > Magnoliopsida > Sapindales > Sapindaceae > Litchi > Litchi chinensis. The sequence goes on along the minus strand of CM034461.1, from coordinate 27,460,879 downwards.
GCATATCATATTGCAAATAAACTATTTACTCTTATGCTAGAATATAAAAATATTTATAAGTTAAAACGAATAATAATAATAATAATAATAAAGCTAAAACTAATTTCATAATAAACTGAAAATCATTTAATAAAACATTTGTACACTCACTGTTTGCTGTCCTATTCACTTGAATCACGTCTCCAACGATCTTCTCCAACTCGTTACGTCCTTTCTGCTTAAAACAAATGAGATCTCTACTTAGCATGCAGTACACTTCAATTCCAAGTAAATCTTATTATCTCTATAATTTGTAATTCCATCCAAATGCGACAGACTGCAATACTGTCAGTCCAGCTCAAGCTGCGAGCTTATACCCCAGCTCGCTCCAGCTCGTCTTTTTAGCAAGCGCCTACCTTATCCAGCTTAGCCCGAGTCACATGCACTACCTAGCTCGCCCTTATGAGCTGCTGTCTTAGTTTAGCTTAGACAGGCATTAATATGGGCTGCAATGTTACTCAGCTTGCTTTTGCTAGCTCGCACTCCAGCCCAGCTCGGGTAGGTGCGATGAAGAGCAACAAGCGTAGCCCAGCTCACTTCTTATGAGCTTGCTCTTCAGTCGACCAGTGCTAAAATGGTTTGCTGTCATCATCTAGCTTGCACCTCGCAAGCTCCTGCCCTAATTCACGTATACACAAATTATAACATTTCTTTCTCTAGATTCTTTACACATACAAGCATTAACACTTCCCGACCTCAATTAATTTCACATGCACATACTTAACAACATATCATTAGTTCTTCACCAAATTCTCAGGTCGCGACCTCATCAGGTTTTGCGACTGAAACTAAATCATTCAAAATCTCAAACAAACTTCTGCAAATCAACTTATTTCTTTAGCTACTTTACTTACCAGACTTCTCCTGATCTCTTGCTTGTTTTCCCCCTCGTCTGCGGCTTCAAATCACCAAATCTACACATAAAAATCTCGTTAACCACATGCAGACCATGACTTTTCTTTAACAAACTTTTTACCCAAAATAAACCATGAAAACTTACTCTTATCACTTGATTCTTACCAGATCTAGTTCCTAAATCTGTTTTTCACCTTCCAGCAGCTTGATTTCCTTCAGAAATGGCAAGAGATCAGCTTAAATGCAGCTATAAATCTGTTTCCCTTGCTCTGCTGACAACTCTCTCTCTCTCTCTCTCTCTTTACCTCTCTCCAGATTTTTCTTCTCCTCTCCGACACCCTTACCACTCACACCTATATATAGGCGTAGATCAAGCTCGCTTTTTACCCTTAAACTTTCTAAAATTTACAGTTTTACTAATTTCTAGATAATTCTTCAATTTTCTTCAATATCTTTATCCTTTCTCTTTATTTACAATTTTGTCATTCTTATAAAAATCTTTTATTCACACTACTAACCCCTTAACTTTTAAAAATTTAAATTCACTCCCGATCCTTTCGAAAATTCTATAAAAATTAAAAAAATTAAATTTCACCTCCAAACAATTTTAAAATTCCTTTTTATTATTTTATGAACAAAAATATCTCATTCTGTATATGTGTACCGTACAAACTCGGTAGAGGATATTATAAATAGGGTTAAATTATAGTATTAACATATTATCGGGATTAAGTGTAATTATTCATTGATGCACACACACACACACACACACATTTCAGCCCTAATCAACCTCTCAGTCTCATTCACTTACCCACAACTGCAAAACACACCTCTTCTTTCCTTCCTCACTATCTTTTACCTTCATTGTCTAGTACTAACATCAACACGGCCGACCCAATGTTAGACTTCACTATCTCTTCCCCTCAAGCCTTACCTCTTGTTAAATCCTCCATTGCCACCTTATTTGAAGCTTTCATCTTCTCATTTTCATGGCCTTCGAACCTGCTACTGTGATAGTCTTTCATCCCTAAGTTCATGGCCAAATGTTTTTGAACCTATTGATGCTTTACACTTCATCGACTTTGATCTTTATTAACCACCATCGCTACTGTGATTCTCATCTTCCATGAGTGTCATTGTTGTTGCAATCACTCAACCTCCATGGTCGATTGATTTCGCAACTTTGGTCTTAATCGGCGCTCTACAATCACTTGGATTAGTTTTGTTATTCATTAACCACCGCATCTTCAACCTCTTTTTCTTCCCATTGCTGTTGATTTTACAAGTTCTTAATGGTTAGCTCTATTAGTTTATTTATTTTCTTTTTATTTTGGTATTAGAAAGATAGAGATAAGAAATGGGATAACGGATAAACAAAATAATGGGTTAATGAGTAAATGGTTTAATGGGTTTGGATAATTTATGATCAAAGTAATAAACGAATTAGTCATATCTTGTTGTGTCACTCATTTATAAATGAATGTGTCAAATTCAAAAATTTTGACCGCTTAGCAAACAAATTCGTGTTGTGTTACTGAATTCATAAACAAATCGTATCGAATCCAACTTAACCCGACATGCGAACCCTTTTTGCTACCCTTATATATAGGCTTGTTTTATAATCATTCAAAGTATCCTATCAACTAGATCACTTTTCTCTTTCTCTTTTACTTCCTCTATTTCTTTCTTATTTTGGTTAGTATTTTATGTTTATTGTTTTTAAACTTTATATTATAACACCTTATCAATATAAATCTAGCATGAGAGTTTTTGTTCATATGACTTACTTCTTACTATTTGATTCAAATAATCTTATTAGTATATGTGCTTCATATAGACGTTGTGTCCTATAAATAGATGCCATATTAGACCTCAAAATAAGTTTTCCTTTAAGTTTAATTGATTTATATTCTTTTGGTTATTTTCATTAATATGTTTGTCTCTTGTTTGAAAGTATATGTTTAGAGCTTCAAATCTATATATTATTTTGCATGGTTTGGTTAAATATATAGAGAGGAAAGATTAAATAAACTCATAATATAATGATTGATGATTGATGTGAAAAAAGAGAGACAATAAAAGAAAAAACAAGTGTTAAATTTATCTTCATTATGTGTATGAAGAGAGAAAAGGAAAAAAATCGTTTTTTTTTTCTTTATGTACTATATAGAGAGTAAGAAAATATATATAGTGATTTTATCATTGATGTTTCCTAAGTTTAAATAGTTAAGATAAAAAAATCAAATTCATCCATTGCATTCTCTCTCCCAAAACAAATTCTCCCTCATATTTAATTTAAATGCAATGGATAAATTTGATTGGTTCGTTTTAACTTTTTAAAGTTAAGAAGTACTAATAACAATATATATATAGGGGTCTCATTGGATAGACCTGGGGCATGCATCTATGTGACAAAAAAATATGTGATTATATTCTAAAATTTATGATTATAATTTATTATATGTGATTACATCTAAACATGTGTGACTACAATAAGTAAATATGATCACAATCATTAAATGTGATCACGATCATCACATTTACTAATTATAATTACACATGTTTATTTGTAATTATATATATTTATTTGTAATCACATATAATAAATTACAGTATAACATTTTAAAATACGATCACCTATTTTTGTTACCAAGTATATGCATACTCTAGGTGTATGCTAGAATGTGCCATATATATATATAATGAAAAACGGTAATTAAAACAAATCAATTTTCCAATAATTATCCCTAAGCATAGAGTTATTCAATTGGTTTTGATTTTGATCACCAAATGATCTGGAACCTAAAGTTCTTTCCATAGTGTCAGTACTTGATCCTTATTTTTTATTTTGTTTTCTGTTTCTATGTTTAGACGTGTTCTGGAAAACTTGCCTAGTGGTTTAGTTGATTTGAAATTCATTCAGTTGACTTAATTTATACATACAAGTTTTAACTACCAAGGAAGTTTTAATTTGGTAATGCTCTTATAACTGCAACTCTGATTTGGATTGGGTCATGGGTTTGGATCATCGTGGATGGACCTCACTTATAACTTAATAACCCAATATCTTTCATTCACACAAGATAAGCCAATTAGAACTTATAAGGGAAACATTACTAACTCCTTCATCATAAGGTATCAAGGCATTCATGCAAATAAATACACCTTATGATCTATGCACAAATAATATATAACAGGGCTTGTTTTTAAATCTTAATTATACTTCTTTATAAGAAATTGAAAAATTTATTCATTATCATATTCTACATTTGACAGAATTTTATTTGTTTAAACATATTTAATCCCTCAAAATAATATGCTTGATCCTCCAAAAGTCCATATAATTACAATTGTAATTCAAAATTATAATTCGTCGACATGTAAGTATATGAATAAAATAAAATTCATTAAATCTTTCTGTTTAACTTTCATTCCTCAGTGAACATAAATTTTGCTTGATACAAAAGACTCATTTGTTTCCAATGGCTCTTCGACCAAACAAATAAGTCAATTAAGTTTTAGATGTGATTGCTTTTCATTGACTTATCTCTTCTTACATGACTTTAATCCAAAATTCTTTAATAGATGAGTTGAGAGTCTTATTCACATTATTTGGCTTATCAATATTGTGTGAAGCAAACACAAAAGCTTCTCTTTCAATCTCAAATCGATGAAGAGAGACAACTTTGCTACTACTTCTTTGAGTTGATAATTCTATGGGAACTAACTTATTATTCTCTTCGCTCCCATTGGAAAAAGATGGATGAGCTATTTCCATAGCTCTATTACTCCCACTGAGGATAGAGTTTTCGATAACTCTCTATCAATCTCTAGTTGAGTGTTTAGATATAAAACATTATCCAAATTGGTCAACTCATAGAATTGAAAGTCTTTTTCTACCTCACCTCTATTGGGAATTTTATTCTTCAAAAAATTTGCATCTAGTGACTCTAATTTAGTTATGCTTCCGTATGAGTTTTCACCCATGAGTGCATATCTTGTTGAATGTTCAGAGTGCCTAAGAAAATACACTTCTTTTCTCTTTACCCAACTTTCCATATTTACTAGAAAGATCGTATACGTATCATGCATACCCTTAGGGTCGCATATAGGTGAGATTGGATTTTCTTCTTGTCCATAATTTATAAGGTGTGGAAGTTACTGATTTAATAGAGACCTTATTTAAAATATAAGTAGTTGTTAATAACGCATCTACTAATGTTTTATTCTTTTTGTTTACTACACCATTTTCTTATAAAGTCCTAGGAATAGTAAATTATCTATCAATACCCTTTTCATGACAAAATGTTTTAAACTGTTTAGAAAGATATTCTTTTCCTTAGTCTATTCATAAAACTTTAACAGTTCTGTTTAACTGATTCTCCATTACATTTAAAAACAAACTAAAACAATCAAATACTTTAGATTTATGAGAAATCAAATAAACATGACTAAAAAGAGTATAATAATCTATGTATGTTATAAAATATGATGCATTATTTTTTGCTCTTACATTCATTGGTCCACAGAATTATTTCTATTAGGGTTCCTTTTCCCTTTCTTTTAATTGTTCTTTTCTCATTTTTTACATTTAAAGCCTGAACCTTATGCATGCTAGACTTAGTCATATAAAGCTTACCCGAATCCTTGGTTACCTCTAAGCACTCATCTTTGAGCTCAACATAGCATAAGATATCATCAAACTTCTTTATGTTATTATTATGAGTCATTTAGATCTTCATGTTTTCTCAATTGTTAGGGAAAAACCAGATTACTATTTGCATATGTTGCTCATTTTTCAAGATATGGTCATATGTTGCTCAATTGGTACCAGTCATGCTTTCCAATTGCACTTAAACCCTTAGTGCTTGGTTCGAGAGTGGTTGGGGGGGCATATGAAAATGGGAGAAAGGGGATCTCACAGTACTTGTCCACATGGCAGCCCCTAAGAGGCGGTGTGGGCCAGACTAGCACCGGGGTGAGGGTCAAGGCCCGAAACCCGAATCCGGGGTAGTTCGTTACATAAAAAAAAAGCTAACTCAATTGGTACTCACTATGCTTCCTAGATGACAATATGTCTTTGGTCTTGGGTTTGAGTGGTGAGGGAGGTGTAAGAAATCCCTCAGAAGGTAGAATGACAGTACCTATCACGTGGTCGGGCTAAAAGAACCGCACGACAAAGGCTAGGCAGCGGGACTGGTTTCGAGGGTGAGCCCTAACCTGGCCGGATGGTTACCGCCAAAATGGGGCCCGCCCATTACATAAAAAGGTACATTTTTTATGTAACGAACTAGCTCGGATTCAAATCTTGGGCCTCCGCCATCTAGCTCAATTGGTATTAGTTATGCTCCTCAATTGTACTTAAACTTTTAGTGTTTAAGTTTAAGTGGCTGAGGAGGCGATAGAAATGGGAGCAAAGGGATCCCATAGTATCTGTCCACATGACAGCCCCCAAGATGCAGTGTGGGTCGGGCTAGCACCGGGGTAAGGGTTGAGGCCCAAGACCCGAATCTGGGCTAGTCCGTTATATACACTTTGATACCAATCAAAGCAATATACAACATATATTGTATATGAAAAAAGTAAGTAAAACAGACCAATTTTTCAATAATTTTTCCTAAGAGTAGAGTTGTTCAACTAGTTTTTACTTCAATCACCAAGTGATATAGAATATGAAATTTTTTCCATAGTGTAAATGCCCCACCTTGATTCTGTTTTTTCCATTTTGCTTCAAGTTTCTATGTTTGTACATATAAACTCCTAGCTCCGACTTCTAGAGTCTCAACGTTAGAAATTAAGTTAAAGAGATAAAATATAACTCTCTACGTTTAATTGATTTAATTTCATAGCCTCCGAAATTTATTCATTTAGAATACGACGAAATTCGTCGTATTAAAAAGTTTAGTAACGTCCCAATGAAAATCCAAGTTAGGAGATCCAAGATTTTAGTAAAGGCTAATCGAATTAAAATTCGATTTAAAAGAGAGAGCCAAGATTAATAAAACAAGCTTAGCGTTTTTAAAATAAATTCTAGCGAGACGAGATTTAAAATCAAATGAGAAACGAATTAAACACGGGAGACCAAGAAGGGTGTTGCCGTGAGAGAGCTTCAAGAAAAGGAGATTAGAATGAAATTAAAAAGAGTTGGGGCAAGATGTAAATAACAATAGTTGATGAGTATAAATGACAACACTTGGCTGATTTTTTTTCAACAAAAACAGCCTTCAGTCGAGAATATGCCAGAAACCATGAGAAGCAAATAGAAGAGACAGCCAACCGTGAACTGTGAGAACCAGAAGAGAAGGGCTGGAAGAAGAGAAGAGGAGGCGTGGAAAAGGAGAAGCAGAACAGCAAGGAGTCGAGCAGGGAGGCAGCAGAACGCAAGCTGTGGACGCAAGCAGAAACTCTCGCGCGACAGTGCAGGTCGCGAGTTCGAGCAGCTCACGTGAGGAGGATTCAGAGGCCGTGAACTGCAGCAAACTGGGCAGCAAAGGAAGAGAAGAGGGAGGGGACACAAAGGGGAAGGAGCACCAACTGCTGGTCGAGCAGAAATAGAGCAGAAACGGACCAGAACGCGAGCTGAATCGCGAGCATACCCGCGAGCAGAATCGCGACAAGTTGGTCGGCCAGGGAAGAAAGAACCTCCCAACCAGCCTTCCATCCCCTCAATCCACCTCTTAGGGTCCCTAGTAAGTCATCCAAACTCTCCAAGCAAGCTTTAAATGAGATTACAATTTATTTTTCTTTAACTTACTGTTGAAACAGAACAGAAATTGATGACAACTCTTGTTGTTGTTGTTGTTGTTGTTGTTGATTTGGTTGATAGATTGCTTTTAAATTTTGTTAGAACCTTATGAGATTGTTATAGAATTATCAATGAGGAGTTTTGGGTGTAATTGATGTCATAACTTGATGTAAATGGGCTGTCACACCCTCTCTCAAAATAGAAACCAAAATTGGTGTCTTATGCACACCAAGTGATTGAGAAAAGTTTTGAGTGAATTTTGAGCACTCAAATGACTAAATTAGATTTATGTATGTATTAGAGACTTGAAGGGCAGTAGTTAGACCTTGAAAATTGATGGTTTTGAAACCAATTTTAAGCCTCAAAGAGATTAGAAAAGTTAGAGAAGTGTTTAGAATTGCAAAGACATTGTTATAGACAAAAAAAAGGATTCCCAAGCTCAAATTTGAGCTAGAGGAGACCTGATCATATTTGACTTATTTGAGGATGTTCTACATCTCAAATGATGCCTAGAAACCATAGAAAACCATAGGTTTTGGAACGGATCGAATCCGATAAAAATTGTGCAAGTTATGCACAATATAGTGCCGTTAGAACTCTGAAAAATGAAACGGCTAACTTAATGCAATTTTTATGGCTTGAAATAAGTTTGGTTAGTCATTATTAGTTAAATGAAGTTTAGTTATGGAAGAAAATCTAGTGTCGCTAACCCGAAACCAAGAGTTTGCAAAACGTGCAATAAATTACGCCCGAAAGTGTCCAAAACGGACGTTTTCATTATATTTGACTTAGCAAACGATAATATTTCTCAATAAAATTTTTCGTGTGACTAGAATGTGATATAAGTGAGCCATAGAAAAAAGAACGAAGGAAAATGGAGCCCCGAGCAGCAGGTTATCGCCTGTTCTGTCAAGGACTGTCCATTTTAAATAAAATTATGATTTTTCGTTTTAAGCCTCCGACAAGTAAACGGACCATGTGGGGATATCCCTAGGGGTCCAAAACTAAAAATTTTCCACAAAAATCGGGATTTAAGAGTCTCGATTGATTTAGAAACGAGTTAGGAGCTATATAGAGAGAATTAGGCATAGTTGGGAATTCCTAGCATATAGTTGAGAAATGGAGGTTTTTGTTAATAGTAACGATGAGATCATGTTGTGTAGGTGACGAGCACGTGAGCGGCGTCCAGGAGCCTCGTCGAGACGCTTGACATGGCCTTGAGGTAAGTGGTTCGCCACTTAAGAGCCTTTAAAATTTTTATGTCAATTCTTGATTTTGTTGAGTAAATGTCATAACTAAGTAATGAAGCAAATTGAGAATAATATATAATGATACAGTTCAAGTTAAGCGTATGGATTCCTATGGAATCCATATGTTTCTAAAAAATGATAATGAGTTGCATGTAGAGAAAATGGAATAAGAAAGTTTTCAAGATTTTCAAACTAGTGAGTTTGTGCTTTTGCACTTAAAGAAAAGTAATATGAAAACCCATATGTATGCCGTAGGAGTTATAAGACTTAGCGTTACGTGACGACGCAGAGAATTCCGTCAGTAATCGCTCAGTTTATAGAAAAGAATAGCGCTACATTGCGATGCAGACAATTCCGCACGTAGTTGGTTAGTTGACAGTTAGCGCTACGACGCAATGCAGTAAATTCCGCCCGTAGTCGTCTAGAGATTTAGCACTACATTTGCGATGCAGAAAATTCCGCATTGTAGTTGTTCAGTGAATAGTTTAACGCCCTACGTACGATGCAGTAAATTCCGTAACGTAGTGGTTGAGATGCATTAGTAAGCTTCATGTTGGCGTTAGTTAAAATCGTCCGTGATGGTTAGAACGAGTCAAGGATATACATGGAAGAATTTAAAGAAGTTGTAAAACTTGAGTAAATAATGAATTCTTATGTTGGTGTATGTGATATTATATATCCTTATTGCACTAACCCCTTGTTTATTTTGTAGCTCATTTGTTTTTATTGCGTGCCACCGTCGGACGAGATCGAGATCTTTTGTTTACATATACATTGATAGGTGGGCGATAGCGCAAGACATGTGTATATACATTTTTGTATATGTATTTAACCTATTAACTTTTGAATTACATTGATGTTGAATTTGTAAGTTGTAAATATAATCATGCATTCTATATATATAGTTCATATATGTACATGTTGAATTTGAATTCATTGTTTATGCTTATGAAACTGTGATGAATGACGCATGATTGAGAATAAAGAAGTTGGGAGGTTTACAGAAAATAGTTGAAGTGTTGTTTTCTTGACAAGTAAAATTTTGGTTTATCAAAAACGCAGCCGTTATGCTGCCCAAATTTTTAAAAAATGAAATTGAAATAGAATCAAACAAAAGGCTTATCCCTCCCAACCAGTAACAGATAAAATCAAATCACTAAGTTTTAATGTGTAAACCAGATATAGAAAGATAGGGTTCGCTTCCCGGATGTCTTCTATCCGACGAGTCGGTTACGAGGAATCCGTTGAAGTGCCCGGCAGGATCCTCCAGACGAGAGTTTAGATAAGGTCTGGGAAGGGTCCTGTCAGTACATGTTCTGGAAACTTGCCTAGTGGTTTAATTGATTTGAAAATCATCCAACTAACCTAATTTATAAGTAAAAGTTTTAACTGCCAATACTGTTTTTATTTGGTAATGACATAAATAGTTATTTATTCATATCCATTCTTTGATTTGGATCAAGTCATGAGTTTGAGTCATTACCCGAGATATAACCCTATAACCTAACAATATATACAAACACACACATATATATATATATATACCTCTGTGTGTGTGTGTTTTCCTTTGTGAAACAGAAAATTCTATACTTTTAATTTAATTAGAATGAGAAATTATGATACCAATTCATCTGTTAAAATGAGAAGTTTGATAGTCCTAATTTATTTAGTATGAGAAATTCTAGTTAAATTTCAATTAAATTTTGTTTGTTTTCATCTTAATATGGGCAACTATATATGTCAAACAATTATAGTTGCCTGAAGCACCATAACGAACTTTTACCTATTTTATAAGAGTGTGTTTTTGACTATGGGTTTAAATCAATGTTCCAAAACTCGCTATTCGTGACTTGACCACTGAGGCAGCAAGTAGCGAGTACTCGACAACTCGGTAGGCACTCGATTTGACTGTCGATCAACGGTCAACCCGTTGACCCACGATCAAACCCAATCAAACCTGTAAAAAATAAAATTTAAAAATTTTATGTATGGTTAAAATATAATCATATGACCATAAAAACTCTTAAAATCAATCTCATGTAACCTCTAAAGCCACTTTAACACAATTACATAATTACAATTTTTAAAATTTCGGCAATATAACGACTATATTTTCAACAATTCCACCTGTAATACAAAAAATTAATAACACTTCAAAAATCTATCATATCTAAACTACTTAAAACCTCTCATCCTTCTTTCATTCTCAAACACAAGTACACAACCAACATCATATATAATATGTAAATAATAACATAGCAAAAACCTAAGAATAAAATAGTCATCAAAAAAGAAAATTTATGAAAGTATGTTAAGGACTTAAGGCCCTAAAAATCTTAAGGGCGAGAAGGATGACGTAACCAATCTTTATCATTTCCATAAACGTCTTCCATAACTTGTTTATTTTCAGACTCAAACTCTACATCAATGTTCTTCTCCCCCCTCTCCTCCTTTTCCTCCTCCTCCTCCTCTCCAAAATCAAAATTGTTGACGTCCGGAAACGGTCAACCAAAGATTCTGGGGCCCAGACGGCGGACTTGGTAATTAGTGGATGATTGTACTGATTGAAGGGTAGGAAATGGTCAATTAATGAAGTTCTAGGTTGGTGGTGATTAATTCGAGTGAAGGAATGTCGGACTTGGTGGTTGGTTGGATTTAATGAGATAATTAGCAAGCAATTAAGGAGAAAGAGAGAGAGAGAAAGAGAGAAAACACAAGGATTTTTACGTGGTTCGGTGACTGCACCTACGTCCACGACCACTCTGGAGTAATTCCGGCAGAGTGACAGTTCTCTAGTATGTTAAGCTTGTCTGTACAGTAAAAATGTCTCCCATCTTTATAGAGGAGGGGAGCTCACAATAAAAAATACAAAAGAAAGTTATACAAGTTATTGGCAACGGCTAGTTTCAGCTGATCCTGACATTGCCATGCTGCATTAATGGTAAAGGTAATGATGATTTCCTCCCTGCACAAGTCTGCATTAATTATACCTGAAGAGGTCTTCACTTCATTAAATGCTTCTGGGTAATTGTGTAGGCAGTTTCCGACGGGAAATCATGGGAGTTGGTAGATTCTGACAACTTGCTGTACACGATATCTCCTGAGGAAGCCTTCAGGTCAGCCAGGTGATGCACTCTGGAGGAGAGCTGACGTGGCCAAGAGGAGAGGTGAGGCGATCTGGGGGTCCAGGCGAGCTCGCGACCTCGCGAGCTCCCGAGCTGAAGGTACGAGCAGGGGGCATCCTGGGAACTGCTGCTGGCTTGTGACCTGGACGGCCTCACGAGCTGGGTTTGCAACTGCTGGTTCCATCTTTGGGCCTCTTGGGCCCTTGCTTCTGTTCATATTAAATAAGCATGTACTAGCCCATCTGGGCCGAACCAGAAAATGGGCATAACATCAAGCCCCCCAGCTCTCTGTGCGTTCTGCGGACTGGGAGCTGATTTGAACACGTGATTGGCGCCCATTTTCGAATTTTCTGGTGTCGTTTCAATCTTCGTACTGTAACTGTCGACACGTGGCGTTCATTAGGCGTTGGAGCCGAAAAACATGTCTCAGGACCGTATGCATTAATTGTGCACGTCTTGTAACTAACAGACGTGATGGCACGCGACCGAGATTGGTGCCTAGCCGTTGGATCTTTGACGGTTATGCCTTTACACTGGATCGGATGGCTGGGGACGGACGTCCTGGCCTATATAATCCACAGGTCTCCACGTACTTTTTTCTTTTTGCTTTCCTGATACAACTTCAGCACCCTTCTTTCCACCATTTCTTCTCCTTCTGCTTCTTCTGGTTCGTTATCCGCTGTTTAGACAACCTCTTTGGACTCCGCCGCTACAGGAATCAGCCACCGTACTCAGCAAGCCGTACACAGTTCGAGCAAGGTAATTCTTCTCTTGCTTTGCTTTTTGTATTATGGTATGATCTGTTTCGGGTTTGGATTGCTATTTTCTGCTTATGTATCACACCTGTTGGTCCCTGTAAGCCTGCTGGGCCCTTAGGGATTTGTTGTGTTGGTTGCTTGAGCACCTGTGTACGTTAGGGGCGACCTGGCTGTTATTCTAGGTGTCCCATCTCTCAGTCATGTACTGTTGCTTAAGACTTTCAATGAAAGTGTCCTCTTAATGCCTGGTAGGGTACCTATAAACATAGGGTTAGCAACACATAAATTCAGGGTGATATAGTACCTGGCGGGCTCGTGTCTCCGGGCCCTTTCTGGTCCTTTAGAGGCCAAGTGCGCGACCTAACGAATAGGACAGCAGCCTTAGGAATTCTTTCTCTGTGTCTTGCTAGGATCAGTATGCTGTAGGCGTTCTGATGTCATTCCTTCTGTGTTGTAGATGTCAGGTCGTTCACGCACTGGTCGAGGCAGGGCTTCTGCTTCCAGGAGGCAGGCAGGACGCCAGAGTAGTGAGGCTGAGGCTACGACCTCGCGAGCTGGTCCGTCCAGCGAGGAGGTCGTAGGAGGGGACGAGGTCGCTGAGGAAACAGACCCCCATCCTTTTAAACACACGCCCTCGCTGGTCACTCTTCCAAAGCTGGAGGCTTGGGCCGAGGAAATAAGCATCCCCTTGGGGTGCAGAGCTAACGTTCCCGCGGCCACTGATCGAGCCACTTATCCTCCTGCGGGCTTTGTCGCGATCAGTCGCGAGCATATGGAGCTCGGCTTCAGGTTCCCTGTTCCTGGTTATCTCAAGGATCTCTTGAACGACCTGAAGCTTGCCCCGTTCCAGTTAACCCCGAACTCATATGCCCACTTAACCACCCTGACTGCGGCGTTCGTTAAGTACGGACTAGGGTTCCCTTCACCCCGCATCCTACGTAGTGTTTTCAGCTTTAAGGCGATCTCTGGGAAGGATGGACTCTATTACGCCACGCCTCGCCAACATTCTGATTACAGGGCGTCTCTACCCCAGAGCTGCACTAAGTCCAACGTGGGGGAGTACAAGTCAAATTGGGCCCTGTTCACGTGCCCTTCTCTCGCTGGGCTGAATAATAGGAGTTTCGTGATGACACCTAGTAGGCACACAAGCACTTAAATAGGATTAGTATTACTTAGGTTTTTTTTTTTTTTTTTTTTTTTTTTTTTTTTTTTACGAGCTGGCTTTTACTTTACAGGTGTCGCAGCTCCTGGGTACAAGCTTAGACAGGACGAGCTCGCTATTCTGAATGCTTTTGCAGCAGCCAAGGAACCAACCGAGGATCTTTTCCCTTCTGGTAGCGAGCTGGTAGAGCGGGGTCTCGCGCCATCTGCCACGAGTCCTCTTCTGAACATAGCCCAGGACTTGGGAATAAGGGGGCAAGCATCCGAGGTCCTTTCCGCCCTTGCTGCTCCTGCTCAATCAGAGTCAGAACCGCAGCCCTTACAACAAAGGTCACCGAGCACGAGCTTCTCCACCAGCCTTCTTCAGACAATATGGGAAGGCTCACGATGTCAGTTCCTCCCCTCAGGTCGGTTCCACCTGTTAGACCGACTGAGGTCGTCGACGTGGATGATACCTCTTCAGACCGCTCACAAAGAGCGCCCTCACAAACTGCTGCAGCTGCTCCTTCTCCAACCAGGTCGTCTGTCACTCCTCAGAAATGGGCTGCCCCATCTGAGGGGCAAAGTCCTTCCCCAGCCAAGAGGGCCGAGGTTTCTGTTGGGGGGGACTTACCTGTGACACCGGAATCTGAGGCCCTGATTAGGAAGAGGAAAGGGAAGGCCATAGCTGAGCCCCCGGCCCAAAGCAGAAGGGCGTCATTGCGGTCCATTCGACCGGGGCGGTTGTCATTGGCAGGGAGCCGGGCACAGAAGCGCCAGGACGACCTGCGAGGCCTACAACGGACGAACAGGCAGACTCCGGGGTCCGCCCTGAAGTGGCAAAGGAGATGGAATACTTCAACAGCTTCGTGGAGCTCGTGCCCGAAGTAATGGGGAAGCGCAACCCGAAGATGCACAAACCTGAGCTTGCAGGCCAGCACCTCGCAGGCTATGTAGCTCGGCATGCTGCTCTTGTAAGGATCATATTCTTTTGTACTATGACTTTTTTCTTTTTTTTCAAAAGATCTCTTACCATTTCTTTTGTTGTTTCAGCTTGGTATGGCGTATGTGAAGTTAATGAGGGAGGCAGAATATCACATTAACGAGAAGGAGGCCTTCAGGATGTCCCAGGAGCAGTTCGAAGAGGAGAGGAGACTACTGCAGGATGAAATCAATCTCCTCCAAAAGAATCATGGAGAGCTTTCTGCCAAGCTTCGAGATGCTGATGCGGCCTTGTCACAAGAGACCGCTCGCAGAGAGGCCGAAGTCAGCAAGGCCCACAGAGAAATAAATCAGTTGAAGGGCGAGCTCAGTGATGCAAAGGTAAAGCTGCAGGTTGCTGAGGATAAGGTAAGTCAGCACAAGTGGGACTTGGGAGCAGCCAGAGGGAAGCTCGCGAGGGCCGAGGAGAAGCGGGCTGAGGCAGAAACGAGTCTGGCTCAAACGAGGGAGAAGCTGGCTCGGACCGTGGAGGGCGTTGAAGCCAAGTTAGCTCGGGAGCGGGACAGGGATCGAGGAAGAGGTCGAGAGGGCGTTTCTGTTTAGCATGTGGGAGCGCTACCCGGACTTGGACTACTCCTTCTTTGGGTCAGCCGGGGTCCAAATGATCCGGGAGTTCGCAGAGCTCACTGTAGGTGCTCGGAGTGCGCAACACGCGGATACTTCCTCCACTCCTCCAGTTGATCCATCTGCTGTCCCAGTCCCTTTGCCAGAGCAGGGCCCCGAGGTACCCCCAGTTCCAGAAGGTCCTCCAATGCCTGAGCCCCCAGTAGAGGTCCTTTCTGGCTCACCAGCTCCTGAGTCCGCCCCTGAGGCGGAGCCCCCAGCAGAAGCCCCTGTTGATCTTGCTCCTTCAGACGAACCAGCTGGTGTCTAGGGCGTCTTTACTTTCACTTGTTTGTTTTGACTTCTTGTAATTTTTCATTTGTTTGAACTCAAACAACGAGCTCAAAGCTCGAGATTATAATATTAAATTTCCTGCACAATTTCAATACTTTGTCCAAGTATATATATGCATGTCTTACTTATATGATGGGAGATTAGCAGAAAATAATCACACTATTGTAAATATTTAAAATTTGCTAAGTAAATCACAATCGTGAGAATCATTCTAACTTTCGAATCTGCTAACTGTAGTCAGCGATTATATTAATGCATTAGCTCGTAAGGACTTGAATTCAGCAAATAGCTTGGTCGAATAAAGTATTTGATCCTGCATTGATATAGTCGGACAAACCTTAAAAGATTGGCAGGAGCTTACAGCTAGTGGGGAGCTCGGAATTTCCTTGAACCCTATATTTCAATGATGTTGAGCGCGCTTAACAGCAGCATTTTCCCTAACTTTGAGATTTTAATCTGTGGCTGCATTCGTAGTTCAGGGGTGAGCTCCTTTGGTGAGTCCGCGGGCAGCTTTATATTTGAGAGACGTAGCCTTACCCCCTCCCGCGAGGTCGCGGGGTAATTGATTCGCGAGGTCGCGGGCATCTTTATATTTGAGAGGCGTGGCCTTACCCCCTCCCGCGAGGTCGCGGGGCAATTGATTCGCGAGGTCCGCGGGCATCTTTATATTTGAGAGGCGTAGCCTTACCCCCTCCCGCGAGGTCGCGGGGCAATTGATTCGCGAGGTCCGTGGGCAGCTTTATATTTGAGAGGCGTAGCCTTACCCCCTCCCGCGAGGTCGCGGGGCAATTGATTCGCGAGGTCCGCGGGCATCTTTATATTTGAGAGGCGTGGCCTTACCCCCTCCCGCGAGATCGCGGGGCAATTGATTCACGAGGTCCGCGGGCATCTTTATATTTGAGAGGCGTAGCCTTACCCCCTCCCGCGAGGTCGCGGGACAATTGCGGCTGCGAGCTAAGAAATAAACTTGATGCTTGACGTAAACTTCCGTTAGTGAGGATAACATGGATGAATCGAGCATCAATTGATAAGGCGTCCTCGATTGAGGCCTCTTATGGACACTTGTTGCTAAGATATGCTCATAGCCTTGGCCAGCCATTTCATGCGAGCATTTTAGTTGTGAAAGATTCCTTGGATTTTGCACAGATGTCTTCAAGGAATAATAATATATATTTAGGCATATATGACGATAGATCGCAGCTCGATTACTTGAGAAAGAAATTTCATTAGCTTTGCTCTTTTTAACATGTACATTTGCTGGTTCAACCAGTTTGCTTTCTGCATCAAACACGACACATACAACAGAAAACAAGTGAAAGCATGTTTACAGACAATCGTCAAAAAAGAATCATGTACAAGGTTAGAGCGAGCTGACAGTTCTTATGTGTAGTATGGCCGCAGGTGTTCAGCATTCCAAGCTCGGGGTAATTCTGATCCATCCATGCTGGCCAAATGATAGGCTCCATTCTTCAAATTCTGCTTGATGAGGTATGGTCCCTCCCAGTTGGGCCCGAGTACCCCATCGCTTGCCTTGCGAGCCCCGGGGAGGACTAACCTGAGAACGAGGTCCCCGGCTTTGTAGCTTCGAGCTCATACCTTTTTGTTGTAATACCTGGCAACTCTCTGCTGGTACACTGCTACCCTCAGGCGAGCTGTCTCCCTTGCTTCCTCGGCTAAGTCCAGACTGGCCGCGAGCAGCTGGTCATTGTCTTCAGGTCGGAACGAGGCCCTTCGCTGGCTGGTGACTTCAAATTCTGCCGGTATCATGGCCTCTGTTCCATATACCATGGAAAATGGGGTCTCACCTGTTGAGTTACGGACTGTGGTCCTGTATGCCCAGAGGACTTTCTGTAGCTCGTCAGCCCAAGCCCCCTTTCTTGCCTCTAGCCTGGTCTTCAAATTCTGCTTGATGATCTTGTTCACAGCCTCGACTTGACCATTGGCCTGAGGATGGTCCACAGCCGAGAAGCTCTTTACGATTCCGAGCTCGTTGCAGAAGTCTATGAATTGCTCACTGGTGAACTGAGTCCCATTATCCTTGACGAGCTGCTGAGGAACCCCGAACCTACAGATGATATTGTCCCACACGAATTTTTCTATCTTCGCAGTGGAGATCTCTGCTAGCTCCTTAGCTTCGGCCCACTTGGTGAAGTAGTCTACAGCGACTACAGCATGCCTGCAACTTCCTCGAGCTGTGGGCAGGGTCCGATGAGGTCCATCCCCCAGATTGCGAAAGGCCATGGACTCACCATCTGCTGGAGGTAGGCTGGTGGAGCTCGTGGGACCTTAGCAAATCTCTGGCACTTGTCACACTTCTTCACCAGATCTAAGGCATCTTGCTTCATAGTTGGCCAGTAGAACCCCTGTCTGAGAGCCTTCTGGGCCAAGGACAATGCTCCTGCGTGGTTCCCACAATGACCTGCATGAATATCGTTCAGCACCACCTCACAGTCCTCATCATCTATACATCGCAGTAGCGGGGTCGAGAACCCCTTCTTGTATAGTCTGTCGTCATAAATGCAGTATCGGGCTGCTCTAGCTCGTATGCGGCGAGCTTCCAGCTTGTCCTCTGGCAGCTTCCCTTCCTGCAAGTAATTCACTAACGAACTCATCCAGGAGTTAGGCCGAACCTGTATGATCATCATTGCATCTCTGTCCTCAATGCTTGGAGCTGGTAGGAATTCCACAGGGAAAGACTCAAGGAGATCTGCATCTTGGGAGGTCGCTAAGCGGGCCAGGGCGTCCGCGTTAAAGTTCTGTGCCCTGGGGATCTGGTTCACTTCAAACCCCTTGAAAGCCCCCAGTAACTCCTTCACCTTTTGGAAGTATTTCGACATCCTCCTTCCCTTGGTCTGATATTCACCCCTGACATGGCAAACAATAAGTTGAGAATCACTGAAGACCTTTACCTGCTCAGCTCGCACCTCCTTTGCCAGGCGAAGTCCGGCAAGCAACGCCTCATACTCGGCCTCATTATTGGTAGCTCGGAATCCAAACCTTAGGGCACTCAGGATCTTGTGACCTTCTGGACTGATCAGCATTATTCCAGCTCCTGAGTTTTGCTCGTTGGAGGATCCATCCACATACAGCTCCCAAGTTTGATTACCGGCTAGTTCCTCCTGCTCCGGTACTGGCCCTGTGAATTCCACAATAAAGTCTGCGAGTGCCTGGGCCTTGAATGCCGTTCTGGGTCTGAACTCTATGTCGAACTGAGCGAGCTCGATAGCCCACTTGAGGAGCCTGCCAGAAGTATCTGCTTTCTGAAGGACTTGCCTGAGAGGGTACTGCGTGAGGACCTCAATCTGATGAGCTTGGAAGTAGGGACGTAGCTTCCTGGAGGCAGTTACCAGGCAGTACGCGAGCTTCTCCATTTGTGAGTATCTGGTCTCCGCATCAACCAGCCTTTTACTAACGTAATATACGGGCAGCTGCATCTTATCTTCTTCTCTCACCAAAGCCGCGCTTAGGGCGTGCCTAGAGACTCCCAAGTACAAGAATAGCTTCTCTCCATCCTTTGGCTTGGACAGGAGAGGAGCCTGGCCCATATACTCCTTCAGTTTCTGAAATGCTTCTTCGCAATGCTCATTCCATTCAAAATTCTTGGCTTTCTTTATGGCTTCAAAGAATGGCACACACTTGTCAGTAGCTTTCGAGATGAACCGGCTGAGAGCCGCGACCTGGCCAGTAAGACTCTGCACGTCTTTGATTTTGGAGGGAGACCTCATTTCCACGAGCGCCCTGATCTTCTCTGGATTGGCCTCTATCCCTCTGCTGTTCACCATGAATCCAAGGAACTTACCAGATGCTACCCCAAAGGCACACTTCAGCGGGTTTAACTTCATCCGGTAATTTCTGAGGACTTTGAATGTCTCATCCAGGTCGCGAACATGGTCTGCTGCTTTCTGGGACTTTACCAGCATGTCATCTACGTATACTTCCATGGTTTTCCCAATCTGGTCCTAGAACATGGCATTGACCAGTCGCTGGTAAGTGGCTCCTGCGTTCTTTAGTCCGAATGGCATCACCTTGTAACAGTACAACCCCCTATCAGTGACAAAAGAGGTGTGTTCTTCGTCCTGCGGGCTCATGGGGATCTGGTTGTATCCTGAATAGGCATCCATGAAACTCAAGAGTTGGTGCCCGGCTGTCGCATCTACCAGCTGGTCAATCCTCGGCAGTGGGAAGCTGTCTTTTGGGCAAGCCTTGTTCAGGTCGGTGAAGTCAATGCAAGTCCTCCACTTCCCGTTTTTTCTTCTTCACGAGGACTGGATTTGCGACCCAAACAGGATAACGGGCTTCCCTGATGAACCCGTTAGCTAGCAACTTCTCGACCTCCTCCTTCAGAGCTGCATAACGTTTCGGCGTCATCGGTCTCCTCTTCTGACGGACTGGCCTGTGCTGGGGATCTATGTTCAGTCTGTGGCACATAATGTCAGGATCTATCCCCACTATATCTTTATGGTTCCAAGCGAAGACGTCAAGGTTCATCTTTAGAAATTCTACGAGCTCAGTCTTAACTTCTGGTAGCAGATCTCTTCCTATCTTCACATACCTCTCTGAGTCCACTTCACTGATCCGTACATCCTCTAGCTCCTCAACAGGTCCCGTGGCCCTATCCGCATCCACTTCGCGAGGGTCGAGGTCATCGCTTACACCAGTTTCAGAGATAGCTCGCGGTTGGCCACCCGAGACCACATTTACTTTCTTTCCCCGAACTCCCATTTTCACTGCGTCTTCATAGCACCTCCTGGCCAACTGCTGTTCACCCTTCACACAGCCTACTCCGTTGGGGGTTGGGAACTTGACTGTGAGCGTTTTGGTGGAGGTGACCATGTCTAGTTCATTCATCGAAGGTCGCCCCAAGACCACGTTGTATGCTGAAGGACTGTCGATAATCAGGAAGTCTGCAAGAACCGTAGCTTGTCGTCCTGGTTCTCCGAGGGTGAGAGGTAACTTGATCTGACCTATCGGTATTACTGCATCCCCCGTGAATCCGTAGAGGGGTTCTGGTGAGGGTGTCAACTGCTCAGTCCCTAACCCCATCAGGTCATAGCAGCTTTTGTACATGACATTGACTGAGCTGCCAGTGTCGATCATCACCCTTCGTACCTCGACATTACTGATCTGGGCCCTGATTACAATAGCATCGTTGTGGGGCCAGCGTACCCCCTCTCGTCCTCCTCCGTGAATACAATACTGTCTGAGGACGCTTTTGCCCTTTTGGTGGGTCCCTCGACTCCTCCATATTCTGCCAGCAGGGCATGGTTGGCTTCCCGGATGTACCTCTGGTGTGACCTGTTAGATGTACCTGCCACATGAGGCCCACCATAAATGGTAAAGATCGTTCTTACCGCGGGCTCGCGCTCGGGTTCCTGAGCTCGCTGAGGCTGCTGTTGCTCGGGCTGCTGGTCTTATCCCTGAGGTCGTTGGTGCTGAGGTCGCCTGCCAGCGGGCTGTACTACATATTCTCCTAGGCGACCTCGTCTTATGAGTTCTTCAATAGCATCCTTCAACTGCCAACAGTCTGAGGTATTGTGCCCGTTCTCGTTATGGTAGGCACAATATTTCCTCGGGTCCCGACGTCGGTTAGGGGGTCCAATCGGGGGTGGCTTCCCGAAGTTCTCCCTGTTTCTTTCCGCGGCGAAGATCCTGTCCTGCCTGTCCGACAACACACTGTAGCTTTCGTACCGGTTCGGACGCCGGGGCCGCTCCATCCTCGGCCCTGGTCTAGCTCGCTTTGCCACAACATTGGCAGTCTGGTTCCTCGGCTCCCCTGGCCTATCACTGCCATGATTCTTCCTCTTTTCACGATGGGAACCACTTGCTTCACCCCGCTGACCACTGGGTTTCTTAGCCCCGAAGGCTTCTTCCCATCTGACTTCTTTAGCAGCCCTTTCGTAGAACTCCCCTAGATCCTTCATAGGGGATTTGTATATGCTTTCGTACAGTTTCCCGTCTTTCCTGAGCCCTGCAGAAATAGCTGTTAAAATACTCTCGTCAGAGGGCGTTTCCACATTACTCACCTCCTCTCTGAATCAAGTGATGTAATCCTTCAGGGATTCATTTTGTCTTTGGAAAATGGTAGCGAGGTGGCAGGCTGGTGCGAGCTGCTTCCTCAAGGCCTTATATTGGTCCAGGAACTTCTTCTGACATTCTCTCCAACTTCCGATGCTACGGGCTGGAAGGCCTTTAAACCAAGCTCGCGGAGCATCCCCTAGAGTAGCTGGGAATACTCGGCACTTTACCAGCGGGTCATCTGTCTGAAGATCCATCTGTACATTGAAAGCGTCCAGATGGTCGTAAGAGTTTGTCTTACCGCCGTACAGAGGGTATTGGGGAGCTTAAACTTCACTGGTAATGGCACTGTCTCGATCTCCCGAGTGAATGGTACCCGGCGATTGTCCCGCTCTTCCCCAGTCTGGCCTCCAGGTCGAGCTTCCAACTGCTGGACCCTCTGCAACAATTCCTCTACTACTGGGTCCTGTGTCAGTGATCGCCGACTGGGGTTCCATCTGCTGGTACTTTCTTGCTCCCCAAAGTAACGGTTCTGTGACCTGCCCTCTTCACCGAGAGCTTCTGCGTGTCTGGCGGCTCTCTGAGGCTCGGGCTCATAACCTGCACGGTGTCCGCGGACTCGCTCTGGCCCACGACCACCCTCTTCACGCCTGGCGTCCCCGATATTCGCCCTCGCTCTTATCCCGTTCTGGCGAGGTGAGATCTCCCGCTCTTGGTTCCTCCCCCTGACTCTTCTTGGATGCAAGTTCGAGGAGCGGGCTGATCCTTCGGTCAACGACCTTTCCCTTACGGCTACCCCTTCTGGAGTTGGTATTTCTTCTGAAGGTCGGCGGCGAGCTCTGCCTGGAGGTGCTGCGTCCACCTGTCTTTGCACTACATGGGCTTGGACTTCCACCAACGCCCTAACCGTCGTCGTCAACTCCCTCACTACATCCTCCAAAGCTCGCTGGCGCTGCTGCCATTCCTGAGCGACCTCGTTTCCTGAAGGTGAGGCGCTCTGTTCTTCTTGGATCTCACGTCGTTCTTCTGCTACTCCGACACTCCTCGTTGCCTTGATCCTAGCCATGATAGACAAGTATAAATGAATGTGAAATAATAACTAACTGGAGATTACCAGGTCGCTGTTGGGCCCTCCTTCTAGCGCCAAAAGATGTTGACGTCCGGAAACGGTCAACCAGAGATTCTGGGGCCCAGACGGCGGACTTGGTAATTAGTGGATGATTGTACTGATTGAAGGGTAGGAAATGGTCAATTAATGAAGTTCTAGGTTGGTGGTGATTAATTCGGGTGAAAGAATGTCGGACTTGGTGGTTGGTTGGATTTAATGAGATAATCAGCAAGCAATTAAGGAGAAAGAGAGAAAACACAAGGATTTTTACGTGGTTCGGTGACTGCACCTACGTCCACGACCACTCTAGAGTAATTCCGGCAGAGTGACAGTTCTCTAGTATGTTAAGCTTGTCTGTATAGTAAAAATGTCTCCTATCTTTATAGAGGAGGGGAGCTCACAATAAAAAATACAAAAGAAAGTTATACAAGTTATTGGCAACAGCTAGTTTCAGCTGATCCTGACATTGCCATGTTGCATTAATGGTAAAGGTAATGATGATTTCCTCCCTGCACAAGTCTGCATTAATTATACCTGAAGAGGTCTTCACTTCATTAAATACTTCTGGATAATTGTGTAGGCAGTTTCCGGTGGGAAATCATGGAGAGTTGGTAGATTCTGACAACTTGTTGTACACGATATCTCCTGAGGAAGCCTTCAGGTCAGCCAGGCGATGCACTCTGGAGGAGAGCTGACGTGGCCAAGAGGAGAGGTGAGGCGATCTGGGGGTCCAGGCGAGCTCGCGACCTCGCGAGCTCCCCGAGCTGAAGGTACGAGCAGGGGGCATCTTGGGAACTGCTGCTGGCTTGTGACCTGGACGGCCTCACGAGCTGGGTTTGCAGCTGCTGGTTCCATCTTTGGGCCTCCTGGGCCCTTGCTTCTGTTCATATTAAATAAGCATGTACTGACCCATTTGGGCCGAACCAGAAAATGGGCATAACAAAAATCATCTTCATCAAGTTGCCTCGATCACTCCAAACCGACCCCTACTTCATCATCATCATCACTCCCTGGAATAAGCCATCCTTGTGCATCAGCGGCATAAGCATTAGCTGCTAGTAGCACATCAACATTCTTCTCAACCTGTTTGTTCATTTTGCTTGATAATTGTGAATTGAAATTAGCAAAAACCAAATCGTTCAATCGATCTGTATTCAATCTATTCATTTTCTTCGAATGTATCTATATAAGATATAAAAATTAAAATTGAATAAATCAGTAAATATTTAAAATTTAAAACATTAAAAATAAGTTATGGATATTGCATATTTGCAGTTACCCATTCAAAATTATTCAAATTTCTTTCACATCCAGATGAACTGGTTGTCAATGAAAGAATCATTTTTGCCAATTTAAGAATGTTAGAAGTGTGACTTCCAAACATGCACTACCAAATAGCTACACCATAAAACATAATCAACTATAGAACTAGTTCTCAGAAGATATATTTTCATAAATACAGTGCCAAAAATATAATCTATAATAGGAATTAGTAAATAAGTTAAACAACTAAAAATAATTTATATAAATTAGAATATTCGATTTTTTACCTGGATCCTTAGAATCACTGTCACATCCTCTAATGGCCAATGGTCTCCTAAAAGGACCATCCTTCATCTGATACAGTGGTCATTCAGTCATGATAATTAAATCTTGAGAAGCTATATCACCATGATGAAAAATCTTTACACACTTCATAAAACCATTCAACAACTTAGTTTCATCAGAAATGCTTGAATCCTCATAATGGTAATAAGGGTTTAATAGAAATGTCGTCTTATACAATGGAGAATCTAGCCGATCTTTTATTTTTGAGTCAATTATTTCAATAATTGACCGATAATTATTTTTCACGTTGTTCAATGCCTCTCTAATGTTTTGTTTAACCCTTCTTAGTTCTCCATATAGCCAAGGCATTGATAACTTTCAATCTCTATCCACAAGTCTCAAGACTTTAATCAATGGTGCAAAAACCTTCAAACAACATGTTACATCATTCCAAAATGTCAAACTCATAATAGTTTCATAGGCTAATTTCCCTTTTTTACTTTTTGAGTATTTGCACTTCTCTCATTCCTCTTACTGCCAAACATTGTCTTTAAAACATTTTTTTTTTTATCCATCAAGCTTTGCAAAGTAAGGAAAGCGGATGCAAATCTAGTCTTTCATAGCCTCATTATATCCTTCTTTTTGGTTAAAGATCTCATCATTCCCAAAGTCTTGTGATGAGCATAAATGAAGATTGTCAACTGCTTTGCTTGCTCAATATACTTGCTAAACCTCAAAAGTTTGCCAATACTTTTAAGCATGAGGTTGATAGTGTGAGCAGCATATGAGGTCCAAAATATGTTTAGCCTCTTCTCCTTCAAAATCTTGACAATGACCATATTATTGCTAGCATTGTCGGTTACTATTTGAACAACATTTGTAGGTCCGACTTGTTCAATGCATGCATTCACATATTCAAAAATGTGTTCCCAAGTGTGTGCTACATCATAACACTCTTTGGAAGAAAGGAAAGCGGTTCCTAATCTGCAATAATCAAATATTAATCCAACATAAATTAAATAATATAATATGCAACTAATATTGTATAGTAGATAAATTATATGAAATTTATACCTGCAATTCACACACAAATTCATTATGCTCCTTCTTTTCCTATCCATCCAAGCATCCGTCATAATTGAACATCCATTTTTAGCCCACTCTTCTTCTTGCCTTTTCAACAATAACTTAGTTTTTTTCATCTTATTTGGCAAATATCACTTTCCGATTTCATAATGATTTGGAGGCCTATAACCAGGCCCAAATTGACCAATTGCTTCACAAGTACGCATGAAATCATCATTCACAACAACATGCCATGGTACGGCTTTATTAAACATCCAAGTTATTACCCAATTGTGCACATGATCAAGTCTCTCTTTAAAAAGTGCTTTATTGATATTTTGTTATCACATTGACTTCTTTGAAGTTTGTGACAATTTTGGATTACTAGTTCTTGTAAATCTGTCTATTGAGCCAAGATGATGAGACTCTTTCCTTACCTCTTCTGTCTCTACTTCTTCCATCTCCTCTTATTCGTTGATATTCACTTCTCCTCTCTTCAATTTCTCATCAATCATCTTATTTCTCTTTCTATTTTTTGACTCCATAAGTGCATTCTTACATCTATTTGTATCCTTCGGTTTGGCCTTTGGATATTTAGTCACATTTCTGGATATGTGAGCCACATTTTCTTTTAATCTATGTATCTCTCCAGACATAATCTTTCCACACAATATGCATTGCATTCTTTCCATAACGTTTGGATCAACTAGCTTCCCGTAATCCCATCCAACATCACCTGAATTCTGTTTGAGAGATAGGGTAACGAAAGCTCCCGAAGATTCATTATCCATAATTGATTAACATAAAACAACCTAATCATCAAGCAAATGTTTAAGCATGGAAACTTTTAAACAACAAACATTAATTATCAAGCATAGAAACTTTTCTACATATAAATATGTCTAACATCTGTTACAAAGCAAATAATATAGAACACAATATCATAAAATGATTTGAAATTTGAAACACATAACACAATAATTTAAATCTCATGTTGCTATCAATTTAATAAATGTTTAAAACTCTAAACAAATCTAGTTTGTATAATCATCAATCATCAATTCATCATCTACCCCTAAACAAATATATGTGAAAAATAAAATAAAAAAGTGGTGAAAGCAAAAAGAACAAACAAAATGAAAAAACAAAAATGAAAACAAAAACAAAATGAAAACAAAAATAAAAAAACTCACAGATGATCGGTCATGGACAGAGACGACAACAAAGACGGCGACTACAACTGCGATGGACGGAGGAGTGACAGACAATGATGAGAAGACGACGGCAACAGCTGTCACACCACGCACCAATAGCAGAAGTGCAGAACCAAACCAGAGTTATACAGATCGTGAGAGCAGAAAGCTACAATGGTGAAGAATCGAGAGTGTAGAAAAACCCCTTTGATTTGTTTTATATATGACACCAAAACGGCGTCGTTTTGGCACACCAAAACGACTCCGTTTTGGCGTCATATATAGAATAGAAATTTGATGCCAGAATGGCGTCATTTTGGCGTGATAAAACGATGTCGTTTTGACTGAAAAAATTTAAAAAAAAAATGGTCGAGTCGGCCCGAGTTGAGCCGATTTTTTACAAGGCCCAAGTTGAACCTCCCGATCTAGGGGTTATCGGATTGGAAATCAACCGAGCGGTGATTTCTCGATGATAACTCGATCAACTCGATCGAATTTTTAAACCATGGTTTAAATCAACACAAAAGGCAACAAAATGAACAAAATCGTGTTTTATGTTAAAGCCAATGTAATAAAAATATATACATACATACATATATATAGATATATATATATATAAGGAGATTTATTGTTTTTAACCAAATAAAAAGAAAATTTTTGTTTTTATCCAGCTTTTTAAAAAAAAATTGTTTTTGGCCTCTTAAACAAATTACTTTTATTCTATATCCAAGTTACTAAACTACCCTTAAGTTAAAATCACTCAATTGTCATAACCCGAAATTATCAAAATAATCTTCTTCTTCTTAACAAATCCTAACTTCTTTTTTACTCCATTCATGGTTTTTCTTCTTCCTTCACCATTTTAGTTGAAAAATAAATTTTCTGGTAAGGGATTTTTCATTGAAGCTTCTTCATTTATTGAAGATTTTTGATCCATTCAAAATTCATTCATTAAAAGTTTTGAAATTTCTTATTTCATTTCAAGTAATTTGAGTTTTGAAGGTAATTTATGTGTTTTTGTTGGTT
Organism: Litchi chinensis; assembly: GCA_019925255.1. Taxonomy (NCBI): domain Eukaryota; kingdom Viridiplantae; phylum Streptophyta; class Magnoliopsida; order Sapindales; family Sapindaceae; genus Litchi; species Litchi chinensis. Next base: position 27,433,113 of record CM034461.1, on the reverse strand, counting down.
AGTTTTTAGCTTGTTTTGTTCAGATTGCAAGTTAAAGGCTTTAAGAGTGATTTGATTATAATATATGGTATCCGTAGTAGACATGTAGTTTTTGCAAAATCTATGACAAAATTAGTTTTTCATTTGACTAAAAAACCGATATCGATTTTTCAAACAAGTGAAAACTGATTTAAGAAATTTTTTTTTCATATTTTTTATATTTGCTGTGTTTTGGATGTTGTGTATTGAATTTTAATGTTATATGTGGTTAGATATGATTATATTTTATTCTATTTCATTGGATTTGACTAGAGAAGATTATAAGTGCACAATAAAACTGTTAAATGATTTTTTAGTCACTAAAAAACGGTTTTTTAGTCCACTTAAAAACCAAGTAAGGTAGTGTTAGCATAATTTTGATATTTCTTGTGTTTTTTATGTCGGGTATTGATTATAGTGTTAGATTTGGTTCAATATGATTGTATTTTGTAATGTTAACCATTGAAATGAAACTAATTTATTAATATTCTTTGAATATTGTAGGAATAACTTAAGAAACGATCGTAATCAACTTCAACGGAGAGTTGAATGGATTTAACTACATTGAGAGTGAGTTAATCATGTGTAAGGTCCCCAAAGATAGTAGTTTTTCATCGTTGGTGGATGATACGTACAAAGAGGCTGGCATTGATTGAAGAAGATAAGATATCCGTATTTATTATTTATTGCAAAGTATGACAAATAGTCAAGTTAAAAAGATATGTATCACGTTCGATCTTGATGTTTTAGAGCCCATTAAAAAGTTGAACAATGCTTCTAGATGTTACTACATGAGTGTTGCCTTGTACTTAACAATATTATTCGAAATAATATATTCAATACATTACTTTCATAAGTTAGTGGTTTAGAAAATAAATAATTATTTAACAAAATGAATAATTAGAAAATTTTATTAATAAATTTACTTATTATATACAACCTCTTAATCACTGTCTAGTATTCATTGTCCAAATTTGTCTATCTTATACAACGATGTGGAATACATATACATATATATATATATATATCCCTAGCAATCTCTGCCCGTAATGTAATGGCATCTTTAACCTGATCGAGATGTCTTGATTTCCATGTACCCTCTTGCGAATGTAAAAGGTCATGTATAAACATTGTCATGTATGTTCCACAACTCATTTTGTATCAATAATAAACTAATTTAATTAAATGAAATAACATTTAGAATATAATATAATTAAGTTAGTAATTAATTTACTTACCCATCGGGTTGTTGGCGCACAGTTGCTATATCATGACGCTCGAGTTTCCACTGTTCATCCACAAGTGGCATATCTATATTAGTCATCTCATAAAATCCAATGAATTGTAACAAGATGATCATCAAACATAACAATGGCTAGCTCCATAATTCAAAGTTCATACATGCAAGGGAATCATATATTAATATTCTCTGCTTTCTCAAGCACACCTAACAAAAGATCCAATGATTGTTTATAAGAGAACACGGCAGCAACACCTGTAGTTTAAAGATGTCAAGACTAATTCAGATAATCAAATAATAAACTCTTCATCCTAAAAACAACATTTACATTTTCAACATGCCACCATGGCACTAATACATCTATCTGACCACTACCGAATGCATGCCACTCTGTGGGTACAATAGTCATAGTCGGATTAAATTTTTTCTTTGATGAATGTATTGCTCATTATAGTACAATGTCATAAATGTTTGCAAGATAAAAAAATAAACATGTTATTTAACTTCAAGGACACAAGATAAGAAATTATTTAATGCATAACTATAATGTAAATACTTATAACATGAAAGTCCCATAGACTACATATCAAGTGTCCTCAACCTCATTTCACATTTTCTTTTGTATGGACATAAAAAAGGAATCGATGTGCTCTGAACACAACTATTACTGCTCATCCTCAAGGGTTTTCAGTATCGACGATATCATGCACCGTTAGTGACAGGACCCTTCTCAGACCTTATCTAAGCTCTCATCTGGAGGATCCTGCCGGGCACTTCAACGAATTCATCGAAAACGACTCGTCGGATCGAAGACCTTCGGGAAGCGAACCCTATCTTTCTGTATCCGGTTTACTCGTTAAAACTTAGTGATTTAATTTTGTTTGTAACTGGTTGGGACGGATAAACTTTTTCTTTGATTCTATTTCAAATTTATTTTATAAAAATTTCGGCAGCATAACGGCTGCATTTTTTATAAACCAAAAATTTCACCTGTCATGAAAATACGCTTCGACTATTTCTGAAAACCTCCCAACTTCTATATCCACAACCATGCAATATCTATCACATTTCCATAAGCATAAACAACAACTTTAATGCCAAGTATGCATACCTGAATCATATATATATGTAGTATGCATGAATATATTTATATTTTACAAATTCAACATCATTCACGATCAAAATATAAATATACAAAATGTTTCTAAGCGTTTTGCGCGATTGCCCACCTATGAATATATATACAACAAAATGATGTCGTCCTGTCGTCTGCGGTGGCACACAATGAAATATAAATAGCTACAAAATAAACAAACAAGTTATTGTAACAAAGATATAACATCACACACACTAACACGACAATTTACCATTTGTTTTATGATTTCTTTTAAAACTCCCATGTATATCTTTTAAACATTCTAACCATCACGGGCGATTATAACTAATGCCAACGTGAAGCTTACTCAGTTATCTCAACCACTACGTTACGGAATTTACTGCATCGCACGTAGGGCGCTAAAGCTTATCACTGAGCAACTACAATGCGGGATTTTCTGCATCGCAATTGTAGTGCTAAAACTCTGGGCAACTACGAGCGGAATTTACTGCATCGCAACATAGTGCCAAACTATAAAAATAGCCAACTACGTGCGGAATTATCTACATCGCAACGTAGCGCTTATACTTTCTATGAAACTGAGCAACTACGGACGAAATTTTCTGCATCGTCGCGTAGTGCTAACTTTTCTCTATTTTGAGCGACTACGGACGGAATTTACTACGTCGTCACATAGCGCTAAATCTCATTATATCTTAAGGAATATACATGAGTTTTAAAATTTACTTTTCAAGTGCTAAAGCATAAAACTCTTTATTTTTAAAACCTCTAAACACTTTTCGCATTTCATTCTTTTTACATACAACTTAACTACCATATTCATTACCAAACATCAAACATTTACAAGAAATTGTAAAAGATCTTAAGTGGCGAACCACTTACAAGTCACTTCAAATTTCTTCACCACCTCTCCAACACTCTTTTTCGCTTCTTGAGGCTCTCCTACAATATAATCCAACCAACAATCTTGGTTTAGGATTCAAAAGATATTACAATTTCACTTTAGATTCAACACATGCTTTACCAATAGATCATTTAGTCTAACTCAATATATATATATATATATATATATATATTCTTTACTTTACTTTATTTTCCCTTAACAATCATACTTCCATTCAATTACTTCCTTTGATGCTCAATTATTCCAACACATCATAATCACCATCCAACCGCCTATAATAATTCATTCAAGAACCTCATCATTTACTCACATAAACTTTCAATACAATATATTAACTAGTCAATTATTTTATCCATCAACATATATTCTCAAGAAATTCATAATTCCATCAATTTTCTAATTAATATTCTCACATCCATTTCTATTTAATTCTTTGACATTAAAGTACTCAAATACTTGATAACCATCATCAAAGTACATGCAATCTATTTGATGACAATTTCACTTCCACACTTAACTTTAACCAACTTAATTATTTATCTTTCCAATTTTCATCTCTCTTGCATCCTTTGATACCAACCTACTCTCTTACATCCCATAATCTTATACAACTCATTTAATTATTTAAAGCAATCTCAACATATATGAAAACAACAATTGCTCAAGCACTAATATAATTGTTCACTAACTTAATTCTTTGTTTTTCTATTCCAGATTTTCTTTCAATCAACATAGTTTCACATATAATTTATTTAATCATCCAAATACTCTCATTATCTATTCTTTTATGATTCATTCACATACTAACATATAATAACTTTATTCATCCTTTTTCATCTCAACAAATAATCACACATAAACACTTCAACAATCATCCATCAACTCAATTACCACCTTAAACTAAAGAAATCAATTAAATCTCATCAACCTTTACTTATCAAACTCTAACCCTTACCTCTCAACAACCTTGATCCAAGCTTCTTGATTCTTTTCCTTCACTTCCAAGCTTATATTGATGATGATTAACCTTGATTTAGTTCATGAAATTCATTAAAACCTCATATAAATCCATAACTAAAAATATCCATCAACCAACTACAAAATCACTTCACTTACCTTCACTCTTTCTTGATGAAGGTGGATGGGTTTGAGAGATCACAAAGCTTGGATCATCTCTTCTTCTTCTTCTCCTCCTCTTCTTCTTCTCCTCCTCCTCCTCTTTCACGGCTGCTGGACGTTTTCTTCTTCTTCCGGTTCTGCTCTCTCACGTCCAGCTCTCTTTTTTTTTCTTCCTTTCGGTTTCTGTTTTGTTCTCCCTGAATTCAGCTTGCTTTGGACGTTTTTCAAGCCCTCTCAACCGACCTATTATCCTGCAATCATCTGCCATGCAGTCACTTAAATGCCAGCCCTCATTAAATGTCCAATTTGCCTTTACATTAGTTCTAAATTCACACAATTGCCACTACTCACCACTCTTGTTCAGTTCTGATTTTTTCTTCTCACAATTTCAGCTTGCAAATCACGTCTCCTCCCCCTCTTAACGGACATATCACCCCTTCACTCATCAACCATGCTTCCTCTTATATATTTGAAATTATCTTATGGCAAAATTACCATTTAATTAATTCTAAATTCACCTAAATGCCATTATATATGCATGGAGATATTTGGTTGGTTAATTATTTCATCCATACAATCTCTAACAACTCATCTCATCACTTAATACAATCTTAATTAATCCTTTGCTTTTTGACTCTAAGATGTCACAACCTTATTGGCTTCCATCCAAGCACATAAATTGTGCTTCTTTGATGAATAACTTTTCCTACACATTTAATATTACAATTAACTTAAATTTTAGTCCTCACTTAACACCAATAAATCCCAAAAATATTCCATGATTATCCTATCGTCAAATTGACCATGCAATCCTCTAATTGGGTGTCTTAACATTTAATTCCATGCTTTGAAAAAAATTCAATCGGTTATAAACTCATTAAAATTCACAACGTTTCCTACGAGGGTATTTTTATCAATAAATATTCGGAACCTTTAAAATCCACTTAAATGAACCCATTTTTACCTCGTTTCAGCTTCTAATAACTCTAATTCATATTATGGAGCTTTTGATATCTGGGATCCATTTTCCGAAAATCACTATTCACGCGAACACTATTCATCGAAAATACTATTCACTCAGAAATACTATTCACCGAAAAATTTTTATTTCACGAAACTTAAGGAAATATTTCTTTTCCCGTAAATCACATTCACTCAAAAATACTATTCATCTGAAAACACTATTTCGTCCGAAAATACTCTTTATCCGAGAAAAACTATTTCTTCCAGGGAACTGAAATTCCTGGTCTTACAATGAAATTCAATTAATTTTAATGTAGAGATTTATTTTAACTTTCTAATCCATCTTTTAACACTAAGAGATTATAGATCGAGACTAGAGGTTTACAATTAGGAACGATAAATCGCACGCCTAAAAAAAAAAAAAAAATTAAACACAATTGTAAATTTTATTATATTAGTAACTAGAATGAAAAGTTAATGCTGTTTTTTTTTTTTTTTTATCAATACTTGAGGTCCTTATACTCCAAAGTTTTGTATTGATTGTACACATGCATTGTGGGGTCTATAGACATCGTTACCTCTTCGAACATCGGTTTTGACACTTTTTTTTGCTTTTTTTATGGTTCAGGATCTGTGTATGGCATCCGTAGAGATATCGCTTGTTTAGTCTTTCGTTTGCCTTGTTAGGTGATGACCTCGTCCTGCAATTGTAAGCAAATCAAAACTATTAATTAGACATTTTGAATTATATGTTAGATTACAACACAATATAAATACTATATTTACCTGGTCATTACCATGCTTAGCCTTTGCATCGATGGACCTCTTGAGACCTTTTAGGAGTGGTGGATCTCTTAGCCCTCTTGTTGGAAGGATGATTGATAAACACCTTGAGATTGATGGACCTCTTGGTTCTCTTGACGGATGACCATGGATAGGTGACTAATGGGCCAACTTATCCTCATGGAAAGGTAACCAATAGACCCTATCGTCCTGATATGATGATGGTGGTGGTATTGCTACTATTACTGGTGGTGATGGGCTATAAACATGCTCATCCTAGACAAAATTCCCACCACTACCACCACCATCATCATCATCGTCATTGTCGTTGTCGTCATCGTCATCCAGATCATGTCCATTGGTTAAAGACCTAGAAATTTTTAAATTCTCTTTTATCTATCTCAGTTTTCTATTCATCTTCCTTACGATCTTGTAGGTTGCTTTCAACTTCTTATCCATCCTACTTACTTTCTTATAGATTGTCTTTTGTAAATCCACAAAACACTTAAACAACCGCTTCACCTATAGAACATATATCATTTTACATAACGTACACAATTTTTTTAAAAAAAAAATTGATAGAGTTTCCCTTATTTTTTGAGTATCTGAGAAAATATAACCCACATATTTAAATAATTACACTCATCTATTACGTTTAGAGACTCCGTCTCTCTGTTCAGCTCCATACTACTATATAACATGTCTACAACTTTTTCATTTACTAAAATGGATATTCACTTAACAATAAAATAAATAGAAGATTCGTACCTCAGGAGATACGTTTCATACATCATGCGACCTTTTTGTCTAGAACTCTATAAATATATTCTCTTATTCGGATTCTATGTTTGGGACGTCTTCATGCCACTCATCTTCCTCCCTTGTAAACTCCTCAACCACATGATCATCATCACCCCTTCCATCTTTTACCTCATAATCATCATTATCATCCTCACTCCCTCCACTGCCAGCTTTATATACCTCTTTGCCAACCAAATACTTCGGATTGAAAGATTTCCAACAATCGTGTCTCTTTTGACGTTAGTAGGCTTAACGGTTTGCGTCATGCCAACTATCTATAATATATGCATATATATAGTTATATTATTATTATATACTTAATATAAGTAAGGATAGTTAACAATAAAAAAAAAAAAAAACCAATTTAAGTTAGGTTCACCATTTACAAAGGAAAAATCATTAAGACTTTGTATGCCTTTCAACGTCCTCTTAAGTGTCCGTCTTTTACACTTTAACAGTTCATTTTCTAAAGACTGGTTACTTTTCCCTATTTTATATCTCAACACCAGGAATATTTCGATAAGTCACCACTATAATGTAAAAATGACTAAAAAAAAAACAAACATATGATTAGTATATAAATTAAAAAATAAAATAAAATATTAACCGTATTAGGGGAAAGCTATAAATATTAACCGTATTAAGTGTACTTAAAACGTTAGGACATAGCCATAAATGTTAACAATCTTCAGTGGGTTTTTAATTCGCTCCTCAGTAATCAGCATATGAAGGTTGCAGACCAACATACTATAGCTTAATGTACACCAAGGGAATGAGCTCCACACATTTGCATTCTCTATAATGACTTACATAGAGTGACCAATACTCACCTTGTCATCCTGCCCCATAAATAGATGGAAAGCGATTTCTATATTAACTAACTTCAACAGATCATCATCATTTATTACGTCCTCAACTGCACACCTTTAGTGCTTTGTATGACTCATTGTCTTGAGAAAAGTGGCTAGGTTGGGCACACTCGGTGACACTCCATTGAACAGTTACCATAGGAGATTATTTTTATAATTTTGTAGCGTACTGAAATTTTTTGGTTGATACCCCCAAAAGGAAGTCCTACCACTAATAAGAATTCTCGTTTTCCAAGTCTATATGTTTTCCCCTAATTTTAAATCACATTTCATCACAACGCTCATCAATGACCTCTACCTCTCTAGGAAGAAACCCTAATATCACAGAGGGAGCAATCGTATTGTTGCTATTTATCTCCAAAATATGTTTGAACAGTTATTGCATATGTTTGGTGCCAACACTACATGTTCCTAAAGAAGAATATTTGATATTACAATTTGGTCCCTAAGAACACTATATAATATTGCATTCTAGTCACTAAAAAATAATATGATAGTCCAATATATCTTTAAAGGATAGTAAAATAGTATAAATAAGTCTAAAAAAGATGTTATCATCATGCAAATAAATTCATGAAAGATAACAATATAAGACCAATAAGTTTTCTCGTCGTTAAGGGGAGAACAAGGATAAAATTAGAAAACTCAATGATACAAATTACAATTAGAATACATCATCTTTTACATTATGATGATTATTATATAAGTCATGTAAACTAAAAGTTCAAAGAATAATTCACTAGTAAATTGCATATTCGAATGATTCTATACTTATTATCATTATATTAACCGAAGTGATTGTTTTGAAGAACAATTTACGTAAATGATAATATATAAATCATTCATTACACTACTAGATGTGAAATGTAACTTTTATTGTAAAGTCATTTTTTCTTGAAATGAATAATAAAATCTCATGATCATTACAAAGATATGTTTGAGCTGTATATAATCCTCATCATATAAATAACGACTCATGAAAAGTTAAATATTTTTAAAGAGATAGAACTCTTTGAATAAGGAACAAAGTTAAGTAATCTCCCTCTATGGAACTCATAAAAGGGATTTTAATCACGTATGGAAAAATGCATATACCGAAACTATAATATACTATAATTTATTCTAAGAATATATGAAAGTTTACAGTAACTCCTGAAAAGACATGTGTATTAAAAACTTAAAGGAATTGAGATCTTATATTTTATTGCTCTACTTATTATAAAAAAATAATAAATATATTAAATCTTAGATTATGTATTAATGTTGACATAAAAATTATTGATCAAAATAAAAACAAAGCTATACTTATGTAGTTTTATTAGGCTTGTCATATGAACGTTTGAAAACAATATATGTTTGATCAAAATAATTATTAATATATAAATTGAGGTAGTGGTGAATATGTGCATTGTAATCTTTTTCCCTCGACCAAGTTTGGCTCACTGGGTTTAAATGACGAGGTTTTTAGTGAGGCAATATTTGAGCAAGTCCAAGGAACTCGAAATGTATTATCAAGGCAATGTACTTCAAAAGAGGAGTGTTGTGATTATATGGACTTATTACTACTTCAATTTTGAAAATATTTTTTACCTTGTTATAATTACCTATTTTGTTATTATTTCATTATGGAATTAATTCTTTAGGCATATTTTGTAATCATTCAAAATATCTCATTAATTGAATTACTTTCACTCTTTCTCTTTTACTTTCTCTCATTTTCTCTTATTTAGGTTAGTATTTTATGTTCATTACTTTTAGGTTTTATTTTATAATAAAATTGAATATATCTAAATTTTAATGGAATATTTAAAAATCTAAAAAATCAAATTTTATGGTTTTAAAAGTTTGAATTGAATATATCAAAACTTTCAAAATCTATTAAATTTTTATTAACTATGGACAGGATAGATTCCCTTAATTAAAATGGTTAAGTATGGCAATTTGACAAAAACTTCCATAGTTTCCAAGGACAAAGCCTCCAAGATGGAAAAAAAAAAAAAAAAGATTAAAGAAATGGTAAGATTATGATTATGCTGAGGCGGTGTTAAGGTAGAAGAAGAAAAAAAAATGAGAGGCCTGAAATTGCTTAGCCTCACAAAAACTACTTGTGTTGTGTGTGTGTCTACGTAGGCTTGTCTACAAGAACAGCTTTGGCTTACCTTATCCTATCCACCCGTCTCTCTCTCTCTCTCCCTCTCCCTTCCCTTGCTCTTTTCTCTCCATCTATCCCTCTCTCACGAGAGCTAGTTAACTATATCCTCTTCACTTTGACACACACCAAAAACACTATCTACTTCTGTCCCCAACTTCTCCTCTTTTTTTCTCTCCTCAACTTTTGATATGCAAACACTCACTTCTCTCCTTATCAATGAATGTTAAAAACCCCATCTGGGTTCTCTTCGTTGCTTGCTAATCTTCTAAAAATTATTAATTGGCAGGTCTATTTATATTTCCATATGTTTGCGTTAAATCATTTCCAAGTTCTTTTCACTATATTTTTTTTTCTCTGTTTGAGCTTCTTCAAGTCGCTCAACATTGTTTTCTTTTATTTAATTAAAAAAAAAAAAAAAAAACCTGAAGTTTGTGTGTCTGTCAATAGCTACATAACTAGTTGTAACGTGTAACATTGTTTCTTGTCTCATTGAGAAAAAATTCCTGGAAATTCTGTTGAGATTGAGCTGTCATTGAAGCAATTTCTGATTTATTTTATTGGTTTATTTATTGAAGAGAGACAAGTGGTGGAGGGAGATTCACTGAGAGTCTGCATGCAGAGATATAGTTTGTGTCGATACATTCAATGCAGTTCAAGTTGTATTCATCGACCCATTGAAGTCCTGCAACTTTTATAACCAATCCAGCACTTTTGATGCACAATGGCCCCCAAGACAGGCAAGGCAAAGCCACACAAACCTAAGGGAGAGAAGAAGAAGAAGGAAGAGAAAGGTCTGTTGCTTTATTATTATAATTATTTCAACCTCATTTTCTTTTCATTGTTGATTTTCTGTTTGGTTTCTGAGAAAATTAAACAAGAGAAAACCACTCATACCCAGATAAGAAACTCTGCTTGTATACATGTTTTTAGCCTCTTGAAGTTGTTTCACTTAAAGGTTCAATCAATTACTAGCAAAATTTTGTCATCAATTTGTTTCTGTTTGGTGTCTGAAAAAACAAAGGAAAATGAAGGTCAATTTGTTTTGTTTGGTGTCTGAGAAAACAAAGGAAAAATGAAGGATTGATTATGGTTATGTTTATGTTTTTAGCTGATTGAAGTCATATTCACCAGAAGCTTCTATCAATCTCATACCAATTATTTTCAATTGGTTTCTGAGTAACCGAGGAGTTGCCTAGCTAAACAGAGTCAATTTCATGTCATCTTTTTTTCCATTCTTGTTCATTTTTTTCAAACTTATGTGTGGCACCTAACTGTCCCTTAGTTCTATAGATTTTTTCTATAATTAATTTTCCTAATTTCTAAAATAAAAATTTCAACTAAAAATACTAAAAAAAAAAAGAAAGAAAGAAACTAGCATTGATAAATCAAACAAATTCATCTTAATTAGCCAACGATTAATCAATTCATACACTATTTCTTCCTTTCCTCAATGCTTAAAAGACAATTTAATTTTTCGTCATGGGTTTTAACACCCACCTCTAATGCTAGACAAAAAGAAAAAAGCATTCATTTCTAAAAGCATTATACTAATTAATTTGATCATTTTTACAGTTTTGCCCACAGTAATTGAAATTGCCGTCGAAACCCCAGATGATTCAGAAGTCACACTTAAGGTATGAATTTCATCCCCCATATTTCTTTCGTAAATGAAAAGTTTCAAGATTTAGACATACAGTTAAACTATATTAACTTAAAATTTTGACTTAAAAATGTGGTTTATTTATTAAAATTTATTTATTATCCTTTTAGATGAGATTGAATCAAAATAGAAAGATGAGTGTTAAATTTATATTTTAAAATAAAATTCTAAGTTAGTATAAGTAGATGTTGATGCATCACATCAATTTTGTAAATTTACAATAAACAAATGATTTGAAAGAAACAAATGATGATTGAAATTTAGATTCATACACAATCGGACAGATGGACGGACGAGTAAAATGGTATTATTTATTCGCCTGATTGAATTCTATTGTCCAATTATATAAGTTTGTTTATGTGTGTTTCTAACCTTGGAAATTTTGCTGTGTAATAAAAGGGCATCTCTACGGACAGGATCTTAGATGTGAGAAAGCTTTTAGGTGTCCACGTGGAGACATGTCATTTGACTAATTTCGCTCTATCTCACGAGGTATTGTTTCTTCTATCTACAAAATATATTTCGTTAATTGTATTTGACACCACCTCCCGCTGCTCACGTGCCGGTGGGGGCCGTTCCTTTGCATGATTTTGTATGAATCGTACTTCTGCTTGATCCATTGCTGTCGTTGGATTGTTGGTTTTCTTTTACAAGATGGGATTGGCCGCCTGGGAATAATTCCCTGGGACCGCTCCCTGTTTTCAAATTTAATAGCGAGAGAAAATCTTACGTGTAATGTTTAGTTGGTATGTCATGTTATTTTTGATGTATTTTTTAATAATAACATGATATATAATATTTAATATTGGTATGATATTTCAATAATAAGAGTCATGATGCAACTTTTTAAATAAAAATTTTCTGGTAAATGAAAAATATGTTAATATTAAATTTTTATAAAAGAAAAATATCATGTATTATATTGTTATTGGAAAGTCACACCAACACTAATATGACATACCAACTAAGTGTTTTATAAAAGATTTTCTCATTGATTAGATGGTATTGGTCAAATATGATAAATAGTTTTATTTTAGTGAATGCTTTATAAAATAGGATTATAAAGATACTCTCAACCCTCTTTTTAAATTCTATGAAAAATTTTTAAGAATAAACGATTATTACATTTTGAGGGAGAAAATATTGTTGAAAGTTGAAATAAAAGCGACCATTTCCTTGAAAGAAAACATAATATTTTTTCTAACATTTTCACAGTTTTTTTTATAAGAAGTTTTGAGTTTGAATTGTTGCTTATATTAAAATTGATAGGGATTCAATATATTCATTATAAACTTAAAAGTAATTTTTTTTTCTTAAGAAATTATTAAACATTGATTACATATTCCTAAAATTATTTGTTAAAAAAAAAAAAAAAAACTATTTCTAGATTTTCCATCAAGTTATTTGGTGCTTATTAGTTGTCATATTGTGATATTAAGAGTTTGTTTATTTTACCATCACTAAAGCTTGTTGTGGTCCAAAAGTTGACTGGAATTTGGTAATTGATAGTGTTTATTTTACGATCACAAAAATGTGGCGGGTAATTCCAAGTTCAATGTGCACATACACATCCAAGAAGGCTGGAAATGTAACCACAAGCTTGAGGATCGAACTAAGTCATCGTTTTTTTTTTTTTTTTAAACTATAATATATTTAAAAAAAAAAATCATGTCAAATGATTCAATTTCTAAATTAAAAAAAAAAAAAAATCTATTCCTTTTATAAAATCTTATTTCAAATAATAATAAGTAATTTGTCTCTTGTTGTGTACTACACCCAATGTTGACGAGACAATTATAATTATTCTACATAATTTAAAAATAATTTCTAATAAATATTTTGAATCCAACATTAACGCACTTAAAAACTTTATTAACACGATCATTTTATTGGATCATCCAACAATAGATATAAGCATTATCAGAAATATTTATGATTTTATTTTTTAAAAAAAAAAAACTATTCATTTTTCAACTTATATAAAATTTTTTTAAATTAAATTAATAAAATTATTTATTAAAATAACTAATAGCTAATCAATTAGAATTGTGTTACCAAAATCGAATATATAAATAAAATATATATATATTATTTTATCATATTAAAATGAATATTAATATAGTAAAATAATAAATATATTTTATATATTTATTATTTTAAAATAATAAAAAATATATCTTAGTATAGTGTGCGATATTGTCATATGCTTCATTATGACTGAAAATTCATATTTAACATATTTATCATGTAGAAAATCATTATATAAATGCTTTGGTGAATTTAGCGGTGACTTTTTCTATTGGTTTGCATGTTCTTCATTCTCCTCCTGATGATATTTGTTATGTGTTATTGGAAGATGTCGTAGGTGTAAGTTTTCCTAAACTATGTAAGTTTTGAGTTTGGTGATTTGCCCCATTCCTTTCCTTTATCCAAAAATAATAATAATAAATAAATATATATTTTTCTTATAATTACACATAGTTTAAATTACAGGTATATAAAGGAAAAATAGCACTAACTCCCTTAACTTTAGGTGAAACGCCGATGTTTAAAAGATCACTTAATTACAGAGACCTTCATTTGATTAAATTGACTAAATGATTGATTAATGGATAGTTAAAAGATCACTTAATTACAGAGACCTCCATTTGATTAAATTGACTAAATGATTGATTAATGGATAGTTAATGATGAGGAGGGTAAAATAAATTTTTATAATATAAAATAAATAAAAAAAGTTAGTTTCAAAAAAACAATTAAATAAATAAAAAATGTTAATCCTAGACCAATTTCACAAGCCACATCACATTCTAATAATTTTTAAAATTAAAATTAAATAGAATAAAATTTTAAAAAGAACATAAAAATTAAAAAATAAAAATAAAAGAAGAACTATCTAGTTAGAGTGTATGTCTTATTCTTAAAGATAGATATGATCTCTCTCTATATACATGGACGAGATCAAATCTAATCTCCATGGAGATCTCACGAAGACCAGTGACCTTTTCAAATTAGTATTTCTATTTTTTTAAAATTTTATTTTACATGTTATGGCGAAGTTCGTATTTTTTGTTTGAATTATGATTTGGATGAGGAGATAGAAAAGATCATGTTTGATAATTGGAGTGAGAGAGTAATGAAGACGTTCATGATTTGCTTTTTTTTTTTTTTTTCATTTTAACTTTTTTTTTTTTTGAAAAAAAGAAATATGATATAGATTTATTTTTAATTTTTTCAATTTTGTTATTGTGTTATTTTTGTTTTTTCATAAACTTTTATGTGTTGTTCTAAAAATATTTAAATATTACTTACAATAGGGTAAAAGTGACTTTTCATAATTAAAACAGGGGTAAAAGTGACATTTAATTGGAAAAAGTTGGTTAATGTTTGGTCAATGAATGGTCAACATTTGGTCAATGGAATTCAGGGGAGGTTTTGTAATTAAGGGATCTTTTGTGTAAAATGTAATTTCACCTAAAGTCGGGTGAGTTAGTGCAATTCTTCCTTATAGAAGAGAATTACGATATTGGCCCCACCAAATCTATAATCTCTCACTGTATCCTCGTGAATCTGAAAATCCCCTACAGGTGCGGGGATCCAATCTCAAAGATTCAGTTGACATTGTCTCGCTTAAACCCTGCCACCTCACCATCGTCGAAGGTAAATTCACCAAACCTACAATCTCAGATCAATCCAACGGTCATAATAAAAAACCAGCAACCTCTTAACATACATCATCCGCACACTGTCACTCCCCTAACTAATTTTTCAAATTTTTGAAATAGAGGACTACACTGAAGAACAAGCAATCGCTCACATTCGTCGACTTCTCGACATCGTCGCCTGCACAAACAGCTTCGGTCCGTCGCCCAAACTGGCATGCCGAGTCAACGCCGGTTCGAAGGATTCCGGTTCGACGGAGAGCGAAGCCACGTCGCCGCACAACGGAGGCGATTCCTCCAAGCCGAAGGCGGCGGCAGACAAGAAGAATGCCGGACACGTGGCGAAGAGCGGGAAGGACGCAGCGGAGATTTCGGAGAAAGGAGACTCCGCCGCCGCCGTGACGATGTGTCCGCCGCCGAGGCTTGGCCAGTTCTACGATTTCTTCTCGTTCTCGAACCTCACTTCGCCGCTACAATGTGAGTTTTTGCATTTAAATTTTTGATCTGATAGGTTTTGTCTTGACTGAAAAATCGAGGTTGTTGATTATTAGTTTTGTGTTGAATTGTGTTGTTGTTTAGACATTCGAAGATCGAATCGTCCGTTTCTTGAGGACAAAACAGACGACGATTTCTTTCAAATTGATGTGAGTGTTCATTTGTTTATTGAAAATTGATGTGATTGTTGTCGTTGTTTTTAAGTGAAATAGTATATTATGTGTTTTAATTGTGGATTGGTGAAAATGCAGGTTCGCGTTTGCAGTGGGAAGCCGATGAAAATCGTGGCTTCGAAACAAGGTTTCTACCCTGCCGGAAAACGTGGCCTTCTTTGTCACTCTTTGGTTTGTTTGCTTCAGCAGATTAGCAGAGCTTTTGACACCGTAAGTTCACTTTGATCTTTGTGAGTTTATCCTTTGATGTAGATTCGAGACTGGCTTGATGATTAATTTTGCTTGCAGACATACAAAGTTCTCATGAAAGCTTTCACTGAGCACAACAAAGTAAGTAGAGTTTACTGGATATTTTTTGCAAATTTGATTGAGGTCATTGGAGGAAATTTTAGTATCCATTTATGTTTTTCTGTTTTTTTGTTTTAGTTTGGCAACCTTCCTTATGGTTTTCGGGCAAACACGTGGGTTGTGCCTCCAGTTGTTGCTGATAACCCATCTGTTCTCCCACCATTTCCGGTGGAAGATGAAAATTGGGGAGGAAGTGGAGGTGGGCAAGGAAGAGACGGTAAACATGATAACAGGAAGTGGGCGAAAGAGTTTGCAATTTTGGCAGCGATGGCTTGCAAGACGCCGGAAGAGAGGCAAATTCGTGATCGGAAAGCCTTTTTACTTCACAGTTTATTCGTCGATGTTTCACTTTTTAGAGCTGTTGCAGCGATTAGGAATCTCATTGACAGCAATCAGAACTCTCTAAATGATCCAACTGCTTCAGTTTTGTGTGAGGAAAGAGTTGGGGATTTAGTTATTAAGGTGACAAGAGATGTGCCGGATGCAAGTGTAAAATTGGATTGCAAAAATGATGGGAGTCAGGTTCTTGGAATGTCACCAGAGGATCTTGCTCAGAGAAATTTACTAAAAGGGATAACAGCTGATGAGAGTGCAACTGTTCATGTGAGTGCAGTTTTGGTTTGAATGCTTATTGCAATTTACTACAGAAGTTTGTCTTAATTGTTGAGTTCACTTTTTGGTCTTGCAGGACACTTCTACTTTAGGTGTAGTAATTATTAGACATTGTGGTTATACGGCTGTTGTAAAAGTTTCGGTGGAGGTGAACTGGGAGGGGAATCCAATTCCTCAGGACATTGATATTGAGGATCAGCCTGAGGGAGGTGCAAATGCATTGAATGTGAATAGGTAAGCTAATTTCTTGGCTTATTTTGTGACCAGGGAGCAAAGCGGATAGGAGTTTATTGTTTCCTTTGTTAAGTACCTTTCCTTTCCATGCATGAAACCACATAATGTTCACAGAGTTTTTCTTATCAATGCACACACATGTACACAATGACAAACAAATAAGAGGAGATAAAGATAGAAAATATTATGCAAACACAAACAATCAAACTTACCTTTCCATGGAACTCAGACGTTATTTTCTTTTCTAAAATATTCAGCTTAAGATTGCTATTGCACAAGTCATCTTCACCTCAATCCTCTAGTCCAGTTCAGCGGTTTCACAGTGCAGATTTTGAGAGCTTACGGTCTGCTAGATTGTTAGTGCGGAAAGTAATAGAAGATAGCTTGCAGAAGTTGCAGGGAGAACCCTCTAAACACATCAATTCTATTAGATGGGAACTAGGAGCATGTTGGGTGCAACATTTACAGAATCAGGCTTCTGGGAAAAATGATTCTAAGAAAACTGAAGAAGCTAAGCCTGAGCCTGCTGTCAAGGGTCTTGGAAAGCAAGGTGCCCTATTAAAGGATATAAAGAAAAAAACTGATGCCAGAATCAACAAAGTTGATCAGGGCAAGGAAGTTCCTGCAGATAGCAACCTTGACATGAATAAGAAATCAGAAACCACTAACCAGAAGGAGCTGGAGAAACGAGAAGAGGAAATGGAAAAGATATGGAAGAAGCTTCTTCCTGACGCAGCATATTTGCGCCTTAAAGAGTCAGAAACGGGCCTTCATCTTAAGGTCTGCTTGCTTTCTGCTTCTTAGGAGAATTTATCTGTCAAATTTGATCTATCTAGTTCTTCTCCCTTTTTCAAAATTGATGTAGCCAACTTATCTGCTGGCTTTTTTCTTAATGCACTTGTAAAATATAAATTTTCTTTATGTTTGTTTAGACTTCAGTTCTGATTGGTTTGGTTTGTTCATGTGTCAGTCTCCTGATGAGTTGATTGAAATGGCACATAAATACTATGCTGATACCGCTCTTCCAAAACTGGTTAGTCCCCAAAAACAAACTCTTTCTTTGCCTCTGACCTGTTTCGGACATAATTTGTATGGTTGGTGTGACCTTGAATTTACTAGGTAGCAGACTTTGGCTCCCTTGAACTTTCACCAGTTGATGGACGGACATTAACAGATTTTATGCACACTAGAGGTTTACAAATGAGCTCCTTAGGACGTGTGGTAATTCCCTTATTTCATCATTGCTTAATTGATTACTTGCTCTATTTTTACTTGTTTCTGTTTCCTCTATTTTCACTTGTTTTGATTACTTGCTCTATTTTTACTTGTTTCTGTTTCCTCTATTTTCACTTGTTTCTGATTACCTGCTCTATTTTTACTTGTTTCTGTTTCCACTGCTTCATGACATCTTTCTACTTCTACCAAGTACTACTTATTGCTTTCTTAGTTCGCTTTTAGTATAAAAATGAGAGAAGTTTTGAACTTAGATTAAATAGGTATGGTTGTTAAAGGCACCATCAAACAACTGGAGACAAAATCTCTGAAGTCATATGATTGGAATTTGAATTCGTTACAGCATATGAGTATTTGGCATTCCCATACCTTATTGTTCTCTACAGCAAAGAATCACATTGAATAAAGTAAATTAATGTTTTTAGATTATTCATTAAAGTTATTCCTTTGAAAAATTTTCAAAGAGCAAAGTAGAGATAATTCTCTCATTTGTAAGAGACGATGTGTCTCACATTAATAAACTTGATCAAATAGAGAAAAAGATAAGAGATAATTAGGGATCCTGAAAAGTAATGAGCTAAGTTTAACATAAATCTGTTCTATAAACATTGTTGTTTGCTGCTCTTGCTTCATTATATAATTACGAAGCTTTATACTAGTATAGAATTATGTGTGAGATGCTGGTTACTGAAACAGATTTAAGTTGCTGCTTGGGGGAGTTTCTTGTAGGTTGACTTTCCTAAGTTTTTCTGCCTTAATAGTTCATCCTACTGAGTTCATATTTTCTGTCATTTTGGTTGCCCTTTTTCCTTCTGATATGGTTACATATCATATAATTATAACTTCCTATTCCCTGCCCATTCTTTATTATTTTCAGATTTTTTTGGTTTTTAAATATCTTTTCCTGGACTTTCTAGGTTGAACTTGCAGACAAGCTTCCCCATGTGCAATCCTTATGTATACATGAGATGGTTGTCCGAGCATACAAACACATATTGCAAGCTGTTGTAGCAGCAGTTGACAATGTTGCTGACTTGGCTGCTTCAATAGCATCATGTTTGAATATATTGTTAGGAACAGCAGCTACTGAAACTGCTGATGCAGATATTAGAAATGATGATATGTTAAAGTGGAAATGGGTTGAAGCCTTCCTCTTAAAGAGGTTTGGATGCCGTTGGAGAAATGAAAGCTGCCAGGACCTTAGAAAGTTTGCTACTCTTCGTGGGTTATCTCACAAGGTTTGATTTTTAAACCTTGCTATTATTTGAGGCACCTCAAAGTGAATATACTCCCTCTCAGTTTCTTAATGAAGTGATTTTTGGCAGGTTGGGCTTGAGCTTGTTCCTAGGGACTATGATATGGACAATGCATCTCCTTTTAGGAAGTCTGACATCATAAGCATGGTTCCTGTGTATAAGGTAATATAATAATTCACAGTAGGTACTGGATTGGATCTTGTTATTGTATTTTTCAATTTTTTTAATTATGTTTATTCTTATTTACAGCATGTTGCATGTTCGTCGGCGGATGGGCGTACTCTACTTGAATCATCCAAGACTTCCTTGGACAAAGGTAAACTGGAGGATGCTGTTAATTATGGCTCTAAGGTATGGTATAACTTCTCTCTTTTTAATGTTGGATGATATGTTTAACAAAAATACTAGTACTTTCGAACTGATTTTTCATACTGAAATTTGAAGGCACTCTCAAAACTTGTGTCGGTATGTGGACCTTATCATCGAATGACTGCAGGAGCATATAGTCTTCTAGCTGTAGTACTCTACCATACTGGGGACTTTAATCAGGTATTTGCTTTAGAACACTTGATAACAAGTATAAATAAATCATAAATTTGGATTCTCTTTTCATCTTAGGCTTTTCCTGAGCTTTTTGAGGCATAAGTTTTTTGGAAAAGTAAAAGTGGACAGTGAGTTACTTCCTAACCATTAATTGATTGTAGTGCTTATGTGTCATGAGATTAGGAAAAGCTTAGGTGAAACTTAGGTTTTGAGAGGATCCAAGTCCCAATCTGAATGCATGATGCATTCCAGCACAATTATGACCCCTTAATTTTTCTTACTATTTTCTTACTATTTCAGCTGTATGACATATTTAATCAAGTACATTATTCTTTGTAAACTTTCTTCATCTGTCGACTGACCTTTTCAAATTCTTTAGGCAACCATTTATCAACAAAAAGCATTGGATATAAATGAGCAAGAACTTGGACTTGATCATCCTGATACAATGAAAAGTTACGGGGATCTAGCTGTCTTCTACTATCGTCTTCAACACACAGAGTTAGCACTGAAGTACGCATTAATAAACTTTTATTTAACTTTTTCCTTGATGGTTCAGCTGGTTTTTATAAGATTTAATTGCTTTCTAGAATGTCGATTTAATTATTTATCAATTTGGCTTGATGGCTTAAAAGTACAAATCTCACTGTCAATAGATAATTTTATAAGCTCTGTGGCTTTCCATCTGTAATATTAGCAAAGCCTTATAGGTTCTAATATAAAGGAAGGAGAAAGACTTAAAGCAACAGTATCTAGAGTACTGCAGACATAATGCAAAAATTTGTAGATTGACATTTAGTTTGGCATGACAGAAGTTCCTTTGTGGCTGGATTACTTCAGCTAAGATGTGTTATTGGAACTGTCAGATTGTTGGGATAAAAGTTCTTTTATTCAGTGAACTTCAGTTGTTTGTTGACTTGCATCAATAGGATATTCTCAAAAAAGGCTTACATTCATGTTTTTGTTTTTATTCTAGATATGTCAACCGTGCGTTGTATCTCCTGCATTTAACTTGCGGGCCTTCTCATCCAAACACGGCTGCCACCTATATTAATGTAGCAATGATGGAAGAAGGTTTGGGAAATGTCCATATTGCTCTTAGATACCTGCATGAAGCTCTCAAGTGTAACCAAAGACTACTTGGAGCTGATCATATACAGGTAAACTTAATCTCTCGGATTTCTTTCTCTGTGTGTGTGTGTGTGTGTGTGTGTTTTTCTCCTGATGAAAAGAAGTTAACTGATTATTTAATTAGTTATCAATGACCAAATCAGAATAAGTTATGCTCAAAATGAACAATGGAGTTGGTGGCAGAGAAGTTTTGGGTGTCTGAATAATTATTGTTAAAAGTTTTTACTAGTGAAAGCTGCAAAATCATTTTACTGTTAAAAATATAGAAACTTATAAAATATATAATTGGGTTGGATTTAGGTTGATAGGTTCATTCTGAGCTTACGCATGGTTGAACTGAGTAGCTAGGTTCTGAACAGATAATGTTAGCATCATATTGGTTTTTGGCTTGTACTTCTGTTTAACGCATCTCTGGTTTGTTCAGACTGCTGCCAGCTACCATGCCATAGCAATTGCTCTCTCTTTGATGGAAGCATATTCCTTGAGCGTTCAGCATGAACAAACCACCCTACAGATACTGCAGGCCAAACTTGGTCCTGAGGATCTGAGAACACAGGTAACTTCAATTCTGCTATCTGATGATTGAAGATCATTTTATCTAGTGCTGATTCATGATCCTCAAATTCAAATCTGTGAATGTTTGTAGGATGCAGCTGCATGGCTTGAGTACTTTGAGTCCAAGGCTCTGGAGCAACAAGAAGCTGCGCGCAATGGTACCCCAAAGCCAGATGCCTCAATCTCCAGCAAAGGTCATCTAAGGTAATACACTTGCACATTAGTGCATTGCATTCAACCGATAGTCTTCTGTCCATAAAAAAGAGCTCAAATGTTTAGTTGCATCTCCACTTGACCTTGAATTTTGAAATAATATATGTGGTTGTTGAGCATTTTCACATATACATTCCAAAACTTACTAATAAAATTTTGGTGACTGCATTTTGTGTTCATCTGATATTATCTACAATTTCCCTTCTTGTATCAGTGTGTCAGACCTTTTGGACTATATAACCCCAGAAGCAGATATAAAAGCAAGAGAGGCCCAAAGGAAAGCGCGTGCAAAGGTTATAAACTCCTTACATATCCATAGTTTCATTTCTTTCTTACACCACTAAGTTTTTTCTTTTCTCTGCTGAAATAATATGATTAAAGATTTTTTCTTCATCATACAGGTTAAAGGCAAACCAGGCCAAACCTGGGAAACAGTCTCGGATGAACATCAGAAGGATGAAATTTTGTCATTCACGTCTCCCATTGTGGAGAATTCAAGTGATAAAGAGAACAAATCTGAAGCTCAATATGCAGAAATTAAGAATGAGAAATCTGACTGGGTTCTTCCAGATCAACTGATATTGATTAAAAATGATGACCTTGTGGAAGATGACAGCTCAGATGAAGGATGGCAGGAAGCTGTTCCCAAAGGTCGCTCACTTACAGGTCGCAGATTTTCTGGTTCAAGGAGGCCAAGCCTTGCAAAACTGAATACTGACTTTATGAATGTATCTCAGTCATCAAGATATCGAGGAAAGCCATCTAATTTCACATCCCCAGGACCAGTCGCGAGTGAATCTGCTACTTCCACCGGATCCAATCTTCCTGTTGCTAAAAAGTTTGTTAAAAGTGCAAGCTTCAGTCCAAAGCCAAGTAGTGCAAGCCCCTCCCCTCATGGAGCAGATAAATCAACGCCAGCTAGCCTGGCTACAACTGATCAACTTTCCAAGTCTGCACCAGTTAGTAGTTCAATCAGTGTTCAGGCAGCTGGAAAACTTTTCTCCTACAAAGAAGTTGCTTTGGCCCCACCAGGGACAATTGTGAAGGCAGTGACTGAACAGTTTCCAGAAGGAAATCCTGGCACAGAGCCAAGTCCTCAGGTAAGTCAGGAAGCAACTACATCAGTGATCACCCTGAGTGATGCAACGGCTGCAAAAAATGCAGAGGAAGATAAAGTTGAGAAACCTGCAGGAGAAAAACCACTTCTGGATTCTGAGGAACAAATAAAATGCCATTTCAATGAAGAACCAAAAGCTGAAGTCAGGGAGTCGGCAGGTACTGAATACTCAGTGGGAAAAAAGGATGCTGCTTCTGGAAAAATAAAAGCAGAGGTTGGGAAAAAAGTAACAACTGCTGAAGCTGGAAATGTTGAGACACTTCCGGCTAAGGATTTAAATGCAGATAGTTCCAAAACTGAGTTGTTAGAAACAGAAGCTTTTGAGACATCTCCATCTACCTCTCCTGATCCAAATGTTCTATCTTTTTCAGCTGAAAAAACAACTTCATTGCTGGAAAATGATGCCTCTGCTCTCAAAGAAAAACTGGCTGATGAAAATTCACTGGATCTGCCCAACAGTGAAATTAGCCGCAAGCCATCTCCAACGGAAGGAGAAAAACAAGATGAAGCAGAAACTGTAAAGGAGACAACCAAGAAGCTTTCTGCTGCTGCACCACCATTTAACCCATCCATGGTTCCAGTTTTTGGCTCAGTTGCAGTTCCTGGTTTCAAAGATCATGGAGGAATTCTGCCCCCACCAGTGAATATCCCTCCAATACTTACAGTTAATCCCGTCCGTAGATCACCTCATCAGTCAGCTACTGCTAGAGTTCCATATGGTCCCAGGCTGTCCGGTGGCTATAACAGGTCTGGAAACCGGGTTCCACGTAACAAACCTAGTTTCCATAACGGTGAACATACTAGTGAAGTGAATCACTTCAGCCCTCCAAGAATAATGAACCCACATGCGGCTGAGTTCATACCAGGTCAACCTTGGGTTCCAAATGGTTATCCGGTGTCTCCAAATGGTTATTTGGCTTCTCCAAATGGCATGCCAGTGTCTCCAAATGGATTCCCTGTATCTCCTAATGGTGTTCCAGTAATGCCAAATGGATATCCAGCAACTCTTAATGGTCTGCCAGTGACTCAAAACGGGTTTCCTACTTCTCCCATTGGTTCTGTTGAATCGCCTAGTATTGTAACCGTTGATGTTGGAGCTGCAACCATAGCTGAAAACATGGAACCTCAAGGAGATGAGAAGTCCTCAATGGAAGTTAAGGATGAAAAACAGACTATGGAGGAGAAACTTCCTGAAGATCAACCCGTAAATAATGAAAATGCTTATCCTGTTATAAGCGAAAAACCAACAACTACTGTAGCCCCATTCGCCTGCACCACTGTTGCGACAAAGGCAAATTGCGTTGACGAACCACAATCAGTTGAGGAAAAACCAAGCAAATGTTGGGGTGATTACAGTGACAGTGAAGCTGAGATAGTTGACGTTCCAAGTTGAACGAGGACCATGATCTTTTCTTAGATATACAAAAGTGAGGTTATATGTTCACAGCCTGAGGACCGTATAGCAGTGAGAGATGAGAAAATGTGCAACCCGTGATCATTGAAGACCGGGTAGTAATCGGGATGAGTTTTTATCTTATTTGTTGTATCTGAAGTTTGTGACGTGATCGAATGCAGAAACCTGGAGCATTGTGAATATTTTCTGATATTATAGTTTGGCTGCGCTGCAGCAAGGAAGAAGATTCTTGATAGGCTGGTATGTGAAAGAGATATACCACGACTATGAGAGTAGCTATGGAGTAGTTTTTTTTTTTCTGGTGGCTTCATGTCTTTTCATTTTATTACCGTTTTAATAATGGAAAGCGGCAACGCTAATAAACTTGAAGATTTTGTACTTTCTTATGTCATACATCTAGGGATCAAGCATGCATGGAATTTATGCAATAACAAATTTTAGTTTCTTCTTGCATTTAGCAAAATACTATACTTTTTTTTTTTTTTTCCATTTTAATACATTTTGTTTATTTATGATGTTCAACCAATTTTTTGGAGTTGGACGAGAGGACATAACTTGAATTCATAATCTTCTTAATGTGTTAGGAAATTATTATCATTATACCTTAAACTCAAATACTAGGTGATGGAATTATTATCATTAGGGCAAATTGCATAAACCTCGCATGAGGTATGATGAAATTGCACAAATATGACGATGTTTGGAAAACTCGCACTGTCCTCCCTTGAACTTTCTGAAACTCATTACAAACCTCCTATGTCGTCAGTTGATCGTTAGTCAATCACAGTTAACTCAAAATTTTGAAGGGTAAAAGAGTCAATTCAAAATTAATAAATATTTTAATTAAAATAATAATTTTAATTAATAAAATAATAATAATATATATTTTTTCAAAAATCATCTCCCACCTCATCTTCTACCTCTAATCTTCTTACTCATCTTCTACCTACATCAAAATCATCATCTTCATCATTTTCGTTAACCAAAATCATCTCCTACCTCTCATCATCCCCTCATCTTCATTTTCATCATCTAACTCTCATCTTCTTACTCATTTACATTCATCAAAATCTATCATCTCCATCATTTTCATTAAACTAATATCATCCAAATCAAATATCATACTCAAACCAAACAACAAAATTTTCTAAAATTAAAAAACCAAATGAAAATTTCAAAAAAAAAAAAAAAGTAATCTGGTCTCTATCGCCGGAGACCAGATCTGGTCCCCGGTGATGGAGACCGAGCCACTGTTTCCATTGCTGGAGACGCCGGTCTCTAGCGATGGAGACAATTTCGTCTCCAGCGATGGAGACGGTCTCCATCGCTGGAGACGAAATCATCTCCATGGTCGGAGACGGCGTCTCCAGCCTCTCTCGTCTCCATGGCTGAAGATGTCGTCTTCGGCCATGGAGACGGGTTCTGGTCTCCATGGGAGACCAAATCTGGTCTCCCATGGAGACCAGAAATATATATATATATATTTTTAAAAATATATATTTATTTATATTTTAATTTTTTTATATTTTTAATTAAATTAAAAATATATATTATATTAATTTTAAAAATTTATTGAATGATATTTTAGTCTTTTTATAATTTTGACCGTTGACCTTAAGCCTGTTGACTGACGACAAGGGAGGTTTGTGATGAGTTTTAGAAAGTTTAGGGGAGGGCAGTGCGAGTTTTCCAAATATCGTCATATTTGTACAATTTCATCATACCTCAAGGGAGGTTTGTGCAATTTGCCCTTATCATTATATCTTTTTCATATATATATATTAATTTTATTATTAGTACCTTATAATTTTTTAAAGTTAGGATGAACCAATTAAATTTATTCATTGCATTTGAATTTAATAGGAGTAAAGTTAGGAAGTACTGATGGTAAACTCACTATTTATATATGAAATAATCTATTTAAAAATCTATTTACTATGTAGCAACCAATTTTTGCTAAAGTTATAACTCTATGAATCAATATTATGACATTTGACTGAATGTTGTAATGGAGTACTGATGTCATTACATCTCAATTACAAGTTGCAACAATTTAATTACGAAAACAGTAAAGTAAAATGAATGTAAAAACATTTTTAACATAATTCAGTTTTACTCTCCATCCACGAGGCCACGACTAGAGTAATCAATTTATTAATGAACTTTAAAGGTACAATTTATTCTGGACTTATCTAATCTAAAACTCCTTCCTCAAATTGAGACAAGATTTAGCTCATTAATCAAGTTGTATCAAACTCTCATTGCCTTAAATGATTGATAGCTACTTGAACTCCGTTTGATAGTTGCAGAGCTGCTTTCTCCTAAAAGCCAATCTATTATTTCTTTCGAAAGCCAATCTGTATTTTCTCACAAAAAAATAGTTGTTACTTGAACTCTCTTTAAAACTTTGTAAATCGTCTTCTCCCAAAGACGAAAATGTTCTTCTTCTTGAAGAACTCATGTTTCTTGAAATCCATTCAAAAACTATGAATCAATCTTCTCCCAAAGATATAATGATTTGTTATCCCCCATAAACTTCTAAACAAAAACCTATATGTAGTCAGCTCACCCTTCTTAAATCTAGAATCAACTTAGAGAACAAACTCTCTAAGATTTACATAAGCATTCTCTTTGAAACTCTCAAAACTCACGTATCGCTTGCATACTTTTCTTCAAGGTATTGATATGTATTTATTCGAGAAATGTGCAACAATTATCTTATAAAAAGAAATACAGAAAATCAATTTCATTAGAGATAAAAATTAGCAGATAATATCTACTAAAAATCATAAATAAATATGAAATAAAATCAACTAAAAAAATATTGAATCAACTCCTATTTTTTAGTATTGGCCAATTCACTTGAATTCCAAATTTCTTGCTTGATCGAATTTAGCCCAAAGAATGTTTTGATACATGCTACACCTATAAGTCAGCTGACCAATTTACCATTTTAAGATAAACATAAATTATCATTAAATCAAAATTATTATATTGCCAAATAAGATAAAGTCAAATGAATATTTTATTCTAAAAATATATCGTAATACTTCTAAAAGGATATATAATGAGATTAAATATTTTTTCTTGGCAACAATCACAAAAAATAATCTCTTGATCAATAAAATCCCATAAAACATGAAATTGAGTCAAATTTGATAAAAACTCAAGGTTTTGCACTGAGCACTATCAACAAAATTTCCTATGATATCATTACTGATGTTACAACGTTATTTCAGCCGTTGTAACATGTGCTTCAACTGTCATGACATTGAATAGCATCAGTCCATAATTTTTGCTGCATGGATCTTAGGGATCGTTTATTTTTTTGTCTGAAGACTGGATAATACTGCTGAAGACTGAATAGTAACTGAAATCTGAAATATGATAAACATGTTTGTTTTTTTTTTTTTCCTTACCTCTGAATATATAATAATCTTGTTTGTTTTTTAAAGTTAAAATTGTCTTAATACTAACAATTTGACATTTATATCATTTTATTATTAGTTGTTAAGTAACTTTATTTAATATGATACAAACAATTACAATAAATTATTTAACAAATATTAAAACATTTATATATATAATATTTTGATTCATTATTAAAATAAGATAAATTATTATAGTAGAGTCAATTAAATTTATATATTCAAATAAAAATAAACAAAATGGTCTTAAATTGAATTACTACTAAAACAAAAATCGAAATTGTAAAGTAATATACATGATAACAAAAAAAAAAAAAAACTTTGAGGTTCTATTATACATCGATAACAGATTCGATAAAAACTTTGAGATAAAAAAACCAAAAGGAGAAACAAGATAAGAAACTTTGAGGTTTGGTTATACATAAACAAATTTCTATCAATATACATAAACCAAAAACACTAATAACACAGTGAAATTTTAACAAATAAACACATATATGGGCTACTTCACAAGTAGATTAGTAAAAAAAATCAATAAAGATTCTTATCGAAATTTGATTGGAGAAATATAGTAATCTAGTTATAAGAAAATTTGATATTGAGATGTTTATGATTTTTATTTTTCAATATTGTTTGTTAAAACATTAAAATAAATTTGTATAATGTAAAACTAGGATAAACTTGAAAATATGTTATTTTAGGAATGATAAATCTGGAATAATATATTTATTAAATCATTAAGTGATTTTGTATTAAGTGAAAAGTAAAAAAATGTAATTTTTTTTTTAAGTGGTTTTTGGGTTGTTTTAAGTGGTTTGACCACTTAAAAAAACAAACAAAAATATCTTAATTGGCATAATTAAGTACCATTAAGTGTTAAGTGCAAAAAACAAACAACCTCTTACTGCCTTAATGCGGTAAGATGTCAATACCTATGCACTTCCACCTGTGCATTAACTATTTCCCCCTTTGACATCTTTTATGGCATAAACTCTCAACATGTTGGCAGTAAGATTCTTGGACAAATGAATCCTGCAAAAACAAAAATACTCTTCCTCAACAATTCATCCTCAATAATATGGTGTACGTTTGGTACAACTTATCTACTGGCCAAAAGTACTTTTTTAATACCAAAAGCTCTACTTAATTTTTTTTACGTCGTTTGGTTGACATCCTAATAGAGCTTTTGGGGAATTAAAAAACTGAAAAATATCTACTTGGAGAAGTTCAAATTTTGAGCTTGTTCAAGTAGACATTTTTGAGTTTTTTTTTTAATATTAAAATATCTAATATATCCCTATTTTATTTTGTTAATTTCTTTAAACTCTTATAACCCTATTACACTTTCATTATAAATATAAATATGTAGCCTCCACTTTCATTCACTTTTTATTTCATCAAAACTTCTGAAAACTATTTTCTAACCAGTAAATTTTCCATATATATATTTTTTTCAATTGGTTTTAATTGATATTGTAATTTTTTTATCTTATTGTTATGAATATTATATTGTTATATATATACTACAATTGCAATGTGTATATATATACTGCAATTGCAGTGTATATATATACTGCACTGCAATATATATATTGCCCTGCAGTATATATATACTGCAATTGCAGTATATAATTGCAATTGATGAAATGTTAATGAAAATCCACTTAGATCAAATAAAATTGAAGATGTAAAACCTTATTAATAAATCTAAATAAATACTTCTATTTTGAAAATAAAAAATAGAGAAAAATAATAATTTTACATTTATTTTATTGAAAATCTATGTTTTGAAATTATATTTACATCAAATCATTATTAATTGTTTAATTGATTAATTTTTTTATGGTTAAGGTTGAAGTAATTACATTTATAGAATGAATATATTACTCATCTCTTTTATACCCTTTTTGGTAAATTAATAATCTAAAAGTGCTTAAAAAATAATTTAACCAAATAATCTACAATTTAAAAGAGTTTTTTTAATTAACAACCAAACAACCAATAACTTTTTTTCAAAAGATCTATTTTTAAAAGATCAATTACTAAAAGATCTATTTCTAAAAGATCTATTTGGAAAAGTTGTATCAAACGAAATCATATTCTCTCCATTTTTGCCTAAAAGGGCCAAAGGCAAATCATAAAACAATGGTCCGTGAACAAGCAAATTGTCAAACAAACTCAAACACTACAACCAAAACACACAAAATGCTCAAAAATCTTTTGAACAAAGACTCAAACAATCCTGCAATCCAGAACATGCACAATAAATTCCTTCTCAAGAATCAAAAACCAGAAAACAATACTCTCCCCTTTAATACCATTCCTCCTCTTTTGAGAGAAAGATCCAAATGAGAATAAGAAAAACAAGAGTCGATTTGAGAAACATAAAAGATAATCACATCATGAAATCCAAACAAAAACAATGCAAACAGTTCATTAAAACAAGATGTTCAAACTCTTGAAGGCATTCTGCAAAAGACACAAATCAAACAATATCAGTCATTGAAATCAATAGAATTAAAGACAAATCATTGTTTTGAACAACTTGCGAGGAATTGTATGACAACTAGACATTGACATCTATTAAAACTCCATTTTCTGATTTTGCGCCCAAATCTGATTTTCTAAAAAATAAAGATATTTTTCCTTCAAAAAGAAATCCAAATTCCTTAAGAACTTAAATTCATTTTCTAATATAATAATCGTTGTCAAATCAAATGGATACTCAATATCAATCCAATAAATCTTCCTGTTTTGTGAGCACAAGATGAATAAAATAAATTGAAAATTTACTAATTTCCTTTCTTCTCAGAATCTACATGTGTACTATCTTACTTTTCTTGTTGTAACTTGTAACACAGGCTCTTTTGTTGTGACATGTTTTCAGACGTTACAACATTGTTTTCTGTTCAGCACTAACTCTTTCTTTTGTGTTGATGCACTTTTTTTTTTCCTTTTACCAGATGTCTCCCACAACCAGTTAGCTTTCATACTATCACAATGATAGTTCTTTTCCATGGTAAATTATCCTCCATATTTATGATATAGAGACTCAAATTACTCATAGCTGGCTTTCAAGAGGCCCAAATTACGTATCTAAACATAAAAATCACATTTTTCACAAAATGTATTCTTTCTCATTGAAAATATATGCTTGAATCAATCTGTTTAGATATTATAAAACAAAATCAGTTTTTTCACAAAATTTATTCTTCCTCATTGAAATTGAAATTTTATTTAGTAGAGAGTCGTTTGTTTTTCCATGTAAAACTTGATAGGGCTAAATTGCAACTATTAAGTTGTATTAATGTTTTTTTTTTTAAGTGGTCAAACTACTTAAAACTATCCAAAAACAAATGAAAAAATTGAGTAAGAATTTTTAACTTTATTGCAAATTACTTAATGATATTTAAAATTTTTTATTTCAAATTTATCCTCTCTAAAATAATACAATTTCAAATTTATCTTAATTTTATATTACTTAAATTTTCTTTTCTTTTGATACTTACAAAAAAAAAATTGAAAAGAAAAACTTAAATACATCTCATCTTAAATTGTCTTAGAATTAAACTAATGTATTTTAATTTAAAATTTAAACATTCATTTTGTAGTTGTTTTCTTAAATATATTAATATATTTAAGTATATAAATAGGTTTAATACTACTATATCTTTTAATCATATTTTAATTATGAATAAAATATTATTAATATATATATAAATGTTTTAGAATTTATTAAATTATTTATTTTCAGATGTTTATATTAAATTAATTAAAATCATATAACAACAAATAGTTAAAATGGTATAAATGTCAAATTACTAGTTTTCAAACAATTTTTACTTTAAAAAATAAATAAGTTTACAATATATTCAGAGTAAATAAAAAAATATATATTACTCAGATTTCATATTTCACTCACTATTCAATCTCTAGTTTTCAACAACACCATTAAGTTTTCAGATAAAAAAAAAAAAAAAAACCCTCTAAAAAGATATTGTCAAATTTGTTCAATATGAAAGAACATTAAATATAACAAAAATGAAGGTGGCATAATTTGATGAAATTTTTTTTTTTTTAAAGAATCCTTTGCGAGGGAGATTTTTGTAAAAATTCTCAAAGAATCTAACTAGGGTTTTAACTGGTTTCAGAATTCCGGAAAAGTTTTACTTCAACACATATTTTAAAGGGTTTCTAATAAATTTTGAAATCATATAAACCTTTGTCTATAATTAAAACATACCATGTAAGGGTTTCGGAAATTTGACACTACGGAATTTCATTTCTTATACATCAGCTCTCACAAAGTCTGTAAACACAATCCCTGAATTTGGGGTATAATAAAAATATAGAATGCTTGACATCAAGAAATGAAAGGACACAAATTTTCATTAAAAAATGGCTTCTACGGTGGATCACAAATTTCACATTTCTTGCACAACAACTCCAAATAATTCTACTACAAATTACATTAGTATAGATGATGATTAACTATATATTTCTTAGAAAGTCACAAATACAAATACAACAACATCAACTGCACTAAGGTCTCCCTTTTCAACAAAATCGCGGACACACACAAAGAACTCTCTCTTCTTAGTGATACATTTCAAGTCAAACAACAACAACAAACAGATCAGGATTCAGCAAATGCCCTGTCTACAATCTCTCTGTCTTAGCTGAGTTTTTTTTTTTTTTTTCCCTAATTAAGCTAATATTAATACCCACAGGTTGGAGAATTACGTCGAAAATCCATAACTACTAGAGTAGCAGCACAGTGAGTAAGGGCACCTAAAACAACAAAAACATGGAAGATCTGATGGCTTTGACCTGCAATGTCGAATGCACCAGGCTTCCATCTCTCCGGTATCCTACTAACGTAAAAGCCAGCTCCTATGGTGTATAGTAGACCCATAAGCAGCTCGTATCCAAGGGACAGTGATATATGAGGGTGACCCCAATGGAGGTACACTGCATGTGATGCTGGAATCACCCCTGAGAATCCCATTATTAGGAATAGAGTAGCGCGCAAGACACGAAAACGAGGAGAGGATAGAGCAGGCGTGAGTAGGGTGATGATGGCAAGGACACCTAGGACGGTTATGGAAGTGAGATAAATGGTTAGTGGATAGAGGTTGCAGTAGAAGATGTAGTAGATGGGGGCGTAAAAGGAGCAGACTATCATGACAGAGATTCCGGCATAGTCTAGGCGCCAGAAGAAGAGGTTGAAGAGTTTGGAGTGGCAGGCAAGGAGGTGGGAGAGGGTGCTGCAAATCAAACAGCACATTGCCCCTGATAAGAATACAAACCAGGGCCATTTGGGGATAGATTCATTAGAATTTTGTTCTATTACATGTAAACCTGATGGCTGCGAGTTATGCCTCATATTCATATGTGAATCCTGCAGACAAACATCACTACCAATTAATCCTTTGGTACACTAGCATTGTCTTAAGGACATGAAAATGTTACATTGTCTGTGCATAGATGAGATCTGACTAGTCTAGATTACTTATGTTAATTCAGACCCTGTTCTCATGCAAATGTCTCTAACTCAGGTGCAAACTATAACAAGCATCAGCTGAGTTTATTACTTTGGAGAAAATCTTTTACTTCCGCGGCTTCATATTTAAACAGCATGTTACTATATTCGATTAATAATATGTTACTATAGACACATTTGATTTCTAATTACAATGGCAATTGAGGTGCTGCAAAATAATAAATTTGTATTAGATAGACATATTAATAAAGTGATATGCAACCACTAGTTCATATGGTTTAAAGGTAGAGAACGTTCATTCAACCTAATAAAACTTAAGTTTGAGTCAGCCTCACCACATGTGGTTATCGGAAAAAAAAAAGAGAAGAATGATGTGATGTGCTTATTCATATAATTTGTTTTCGCCCTAGTTTAGTATGCCACCAGCAAGCGAGGAAATTACATCAAGACTTGTCATCTTCCACAAACAGCAGAGGCAATAAGGTAAGATGTGCACTAATTTTCTTAACAATTAAGTGATATCTCTACCATCACTAAGTCTTTCCCCACATTATCTCAGACCCAAGAATTTATTAAATTGGAGTCTTATCCATTAACGATGAACAATGAAGTTAAGCTATAATAATATACTACTGGTAGCTTGACATCTATAAATAGCCTTCTATCCAATCCAACGTTTCGATAATCAAAATGAAAGTGACTTTGTCCCAACCCCTAACATGATCACATGGGCCATTCTGCTTAAGCTTTACTATTCATCATGTCATGTCAAAAGTTATCAACATGTAGTCTTAAATTCACATTAATATTGTCTAAAGGTCACTACTAGTACTATCTTACATCCATGACTTCTTTTTTTAAGAACAGCTGTCCTAAAAAACTATTCTAATACATCATAAATACATGTTGCAAATTTTTCTTACCGTACAAATAAGGAATATCTAATTTCATATATATATATATATAATGATTTTACCATCTAAGTTTCTTAATTTTAAAAAGTTAGGACGAACCAATCAAATTTATTTATTACATTTTGAATTAAATAAAAGAAAAAATTTGTTTTAAAAAATAAAAATGTAATACATGAATTTGATTGATTCATCCTAACTTTTAAAGTTAGGAGATACTTATTAATAAAACCAAAATATATATAAGTGTTGACCCAATCGCAGCATTACCTTAACAATAATAAAGACTTTCCAATGATTCAGCTGTAAGTTCTGAATGAGAGTTGAATACCACCCATGTGAATGAAAACTTGGGTGCGTGAACATCTTTGATTAAATAAAAGTTAGCACCAAAAAGATGGATATTTGACGACAGATGCACACGCTTACATAACCTTGTCTAGAAATTAAAATATAAAGGAAAATGACATGTGACAACGGTCAATAACTCTCACATGTTGAGCTTTATGCCCGCTGCAAGTTTATGACAAAAAATCTTGTGAGACATACAAAAGAATAAGTACGAATATAATGTAACTTTAGATATTTTAGCATTAAACTTACACATATTAAAAGCAAGAATATTCGTACGTACAGATAAAAAAAACTATAAATATTAAAAGTTTTGATAAATCTCTGGCCGTTGGCCGCGTTAGTTAGACGCCAACAACCCCTATGCTTTAGTGGCGTGGGCTTGACACCACCCATCAATCCAAATAATATAACAATAATAATAATAATAATAATAACTCTTGCACGATTATATGTTGATTAAACCTCCACTCTTGTATGAATCTCTCCTTACCTTCATGTGGGCACATCATTCCCATATAAGAGTAATATCCTAGACCGCATCACTAGGATTCCTATCTAAATTAATTCCGGTAGTCCTCTGAATTCATCTTAGTTATTAAAAAAAATGTTTTGATAAAATTATTCAAGAATCTATATATTTTTTGAGTAAAAATTATGTGGTTTATATAATAGTAGATACTATTTTTTAATAATAGTACTTAGTCCAAATTGATGCTCAAATTTGATATTTAGATGACATGGCTTCCTTAAAAATAAAAGAGTTAACTAATTGAAATTGATGATTTAAAATTTAATTGATTAATTCTTTATTATTTTTAAGATGTTATATTAGTTGAATAATAAATTTAGATTTTTATTAATTACTGGAATGGACCCAAGGTATAGTGGAGATCAACTACGATATAATTTTAAGACGCTATCTTGAGATAAGCTCCATAAAACGGGAAGAAATAACTCATATATGTACAGTTGGGATCAACTGTGATATGATTTTGAGCTGTATTTTAAAAATCGGCTTTAGAAAATAGGAGAAAATGATCCATATGTGTGAATAATATATATTTGTATAAGTGAATCTTGATGGGAGTAAAAATTCATGATTTTTCAATACATCATAGAAAGATTATGGCTTATCACCTCCCCAGAGCTGCTTTTCTCGGATGTTTTTCTTTGAAGTAAATAAAGTTGGATATTAATAGAACATGAACCTTT
Source organism: Litchi chinensis (assembly GCA_019925255.1). Taxonomy (NCBI): domain Eukaryota; kingdom Viridiplantae; phylum Streptophyta; class Magnoliopsida; order Sapindales; family Sapindaceae; genus Litchi; species Litchi chinensis. Next base: position 27,397,093 of record CM034461.1, on the reverse strand, counting down.
TGGAAAAAAGGAAAAGTATGGCTGCGAAATCGTCAAAAAATCAAAAGATCACAGGGTGTCGGACCCCACTTATCACCCACCCTTTGCGCTTGGAATTTCTCGCTTTCTAGACCCTCCGAACCCATATAGTGCTGTCACGTCCCATCGTCCTAACGGATATATTTTTTTAACATTACAATTAAATGAGAAATGAGTCGAATTCATATTGTCGAATTTTAGGTGTAAAAGGTTCGTTATTAGGTCAACGACCTCCTATTTTAAGGAATTATTACATCAAATATAACAAATTTTATATTGTAATAGCGATATATTATTTAATTAAATTATAATATATACTATAAATATTTAATGGAATTAAGTTATATTAATTTGAATTTTAATGTATATTTTTTACTTTAATATTTATCTATTCTTAAATTTTTAAATTAATATAATATAAAAATAAATAAATTATGTAAATTATACTAATTAAATTGAAAGCACATTGAGGGATGAATATTTTATTTTAAACTAATATCTAACGATTCAAAAGACTCTGAGAATTTACTGAGATTAAACAATATATTCGTGATCTAAATAATCATTTCTATAAATAGAAGAAAATCGCTTCATAATAAGGAAAAAAAACTATCTGCATAAATTTTAAAATATATCTGATGAAAATTAAATCTCTAACATCTCAAACCCTCAACTTCCCAATGAATAAAATATTTTTAAGTGAACCTAAGCATAGTTAAGTGAATTATTTTAAAAATATACATATTTTTTAAGTGAGCTTAAGCATATTTAAATATATCTAATTTTTGAAAGAAATTAGAATGCTTTTATATACACCGCCTGTCCATATGCCATGTGATTTGATTTGAATGGTTCTCCCATGCCTTGACTTATTCTAGACTTTCCACTAATTTTAAATAGGACAAATACATCCAAACAAATAATAACCTCTCCATCGCAAGTAATAATAAAATAATAATAATAATAATAATACAACAAAAACAAGAGAAAGCCAAAATTTAAACGAAAAATGGAGAAGTTCGATTCTTGACGCGCGGGACTATCTCAGTTGTCATAGATGGTATTAGCAGACAGACCACCGTATTTGGTAACAATATCTATGCATTTATACGTGAATGGAAGGATAATTAATAATAATTTAAATTTTAATCTTTTTAAATTTTTAACTTTTATAACATTATATCATTTAAATTATAGGTTATACTATTAGTCCTTAAACTCCACTAAAATATAATCTAATAATTTAAATAAATTTTAAAAATAAAAATAAATAATTTATAACTTACAAATATATCATTAATAATCTTGTATCTACTAGTCAAATCTTAATTAAATACATGATTTAATTACTTGAATAATCTAATCCAACAATTATCATAATTAGATTGGTTTTAATAATTACTCTTACAATGATATAATTGATAGATAAAGTTACTATACTAATTAATTAGTCAAACTCATAAACATAATCTTCCAGAAAATTCAAAGATTTTAGTTATCAAACAAATAAGGATTTGATCATTTATGGATGAGGTAATATTATCTATCAATTTTATCAATTGAATTGCTTGTAAGAATGATTATTAAAGTCAATCTAATTATTATAATTATTAAATAAAATTATCTAATTGGAAAATTAGTTAAATGCAGTAACCAAATATGTCCGAATCTTAAAGAACAAAAAATCTCCTTTCAAGAAAATAAAAAAATAATAATAAGAAGAAAAAAAGAGAATGAATAACATACTGTAAACATGTGAGTGTTGGAGATGTTGACGGCGTGTTTGTTCAGCATCAGTGTCATAAAGGGTCCCGATGATGCCTCGTGTGCTCTGTTAGTTTACAAAAACACACCACCACCACCAAAGAATATCATTCGCGGACCAAAAATCCTCCGAAAATGACAATCAAGTCATCGCCTTCCTCATCAATCAAAAAAAAAAAATTCAATCAGTAAAATTACCTGAAGAAGAAACCTTCCAGCTCCGTCCTCACCGTCGAGCTCATCACCATCAGCAACACGAATATCACGAAACCGATCAAATGCCTGCCACCACCAACACGTTATGCATGTATTGATTACTAAGCGAATACGAACGTACCGTATGAAAATAAGATTACATAAATAAATAGATACGTACGTCCAGATGTTGAGAGTTTCGTTGTGCAAAGAAAAGACGCTGAAGAAGGCGTCCTTGAGAGGCCATTCGCACCTGTAATGATCCAATATGAACTCGTTATCTTGCAAGTACTCCGGCAGCTCTTCGTACTTCAACAACCGCCTCCTCGCCAGTCTCCGCTTCCTCTCCGCCGATTCTACCACGGCGTTCTTGGCGGTGGCGCCGACTATCCTCCTCCTGTTGTTCGGTTGATGATGATTGGTGCTGTTATTGTTGTACATGATTGGTTTGCGTGAGTGCGTTGTTATCGGACCTCGCCGGAATGATGTGATTGGATCGGATTATGTTTTCCGGCGAGAAGTCCGGCGAAGGTTTGCGATACCGGCAGATCTGGTGGTAGTGATGGTCGTGGTCACATTCTCTGTGTTTTTCGTTGTTGCTGTGTTTATACAATGTGATCGAATGGTGTTTGTGTGATGGACCAATTAAAATCAGCTACGCGCCCTACTTGTTCGATATGAATTCGCGATTGTCAACACGTGGTGATTTGTCATTGGGAAAAAATTTTTTAATCCGCCTGCGTAGTACACGAACTTTCACTGTTTTCTATTTTATTTTAATTGATTATTTAAAAATAGAGGCATAAAAATGATTTTTTTTTTTTAAATAAAATAAATTTATTTATTTAGGTAAGAAAAGTTTTTTTTTTAGGTTACTGTAAGAAAAGTTATTTGAGTCATTGTAATATACATGAAATATAATAAAAAATTTATTTTAAATTATTAAATATAGCTATCAGAAATAACTGTTTTATAATTATGATGATCTTGTTAGTTTACATTTAGTACGTGAGATTGAAATGGAATAAATTAGATTGAATTGGATTGAAATTGAGGAGTTTGAATTGGATTATATTGGAAAATTACTATCTCATATTTGATAGAACTTCGAATCGAATTAAAATTATACCATATTATATTTGATGTACATTACGACTGAATTGGAAAACAAATTAATATGAATATTTTATAATATACTTAAAATTAATTATAATTTTTTTTTTTAAAAAAAAGGTGGAGAGGGAATAATCATATTCAAACCCATCAAATTTCACTATTTTAGTTGAGAATAAGCATTTTTATAAAAGAAAGATTTGAGGGAGTTTGAGATTAAATTTAAAATCTCACTTATTACCCTCCAAACATGAGATTGAAAAGTTTGAAACATTTTAAATCTCAAATCCATTTCAAATTCTATATTCCAAACATAGACTTAAAGTACTGATTAAATAAAGGAAGATAAGCAAACAGATTTTAATTAAAGAACTGACTTTCAAAATTGAGATGTCTATGTCATATGACAAATCTAAGTTAATTAATCCAATTTGCATTGTTCATCCCTCTTCTTTGTCGTTTCTCGGGCTTCGATTGATGACATTTTGAATTTTTTTGGTTCTCTTTTTAAGGTTTGTTGTTCTTCAGTGCTGGGAAATGCCAACATGGTTGTCCAACCTTTAGCCAGGTCGTCATTTTCTTTGTCCAGACGATATGTGTTTATACAAAAATTGATCCCAATGTCAGTTAGTACATAAAATAGAAAAAAGGGTACAACAGAAGGGTTAGAAAACTAAATAAATTAAGATCCCCTTCAACATAAGGATTCCCTCGAAAAAGGGGATGTTAGCTTTTAGATGGTTTGTTCTCCTTTCACTACCTAGTGCCAAAGAAAAAGAGGTTAGGGGTCAACAGTGGTTCACAGATGAAAACTCTCAAACACTCAAATCAGTAGTTATTTTATGGGGAGCCTCTAAAATGAGGCAAGAGGGTAGAAAAGGGAAAGATTCCTTATTACTTCTTCAAATACACCCTAGAACATTACCCAGTACTCATGAAAGCTTCTCCCATAGGAGTTCCTTTGAGCATTAGAGTGTTCTTAGATCAGAGAGAATGACAAACCTTTTATTGAACATTGTTTGCCTATATATACTCCTCACGTTATAGGTTTCTTCCTTCTCCCTTCGTTGGTGGTCAAGCTTGACATACCCCTTTTCTTTATGCAACTAGGCAATCCGTTCGACAACCCCACGATGGCTTTCCAGTTGAGATTTGCTCTGTCTGAAAGGCTCCCGTGAAGCTAAGCATTTTATTTTTATTGAAAACCTTTTTAAAACTCTTTAAAATTTCTTTTCAAAATGAAGCGGATGGAAACTTTAGGTTCTTAAATGAGCATTTGTAAAATAGGGTTTATAAAAATTTCGGCAGCACAACAACTGCTTTTCTAAAAATTCCACCTTATAAAAACATAATATAAAACCTGTGCACTTCAAAAACCACACAATCTCCACTTCTAGGTCTTAGACCTTCTTTTTCTTTTCACAATCAACTACAATCATGATTTCAATTTAAAAGACTATTCGAAAGTCATTGAACTTAAATAAAAACATTATGCACATACGATTTTAAAACATAATCCGCAAGTATAAGTGTATATATCTTCCAAAATGATATTTACAAAACGTGCATTAAGTTTTAAATAGTTACACATATACATGGTATTTCAAAATAAACTAGTGCAGTAGCATCACGTCTTCAGCCCATCTGCACGTTTGATGGAACTCTTTTTGATTGTTAGCTCACATATGCACTTAGGGAGGATTATATCAAAAACATAAAAAAAGTTGTGAGTATTTAAACTCAATGAGTGGGTAAACCTTTAAAACTACAATATTTGCTTTTAAAATATATATTCTCCCAAAATAGTTTAGAAAACTAATAATTTATTTTGAACTGCTAAAAACTGTAAATTTAGCTTATAGTATACAAATATTTCTACTTGAAATTTGATAATAATTTCATAAATTGTAAATTTTCTTATTTTTTAAACCCCACGTCTAATGACATACCTTTCTTTTTGAAGTTTGCCTTACAAGGTAACCGAGATAAACTCATCCTTACGTCTACATGTCACTAGGACTAGGAAATTCTACCTACGTAGTTACAGATGCGAGAACTCTGGGGTCGCGATTTCTCCCTCTAACATCAGATAGATCTACACTACCATATACGTGCAGAGAGCGATACACTGACTCAAACCCCCTAAGTTAGTGACTCTCCCAACCACTCTGCTATACACGCATGTGGTGCATTGGTCAAGTATAATTGGGGATTAGGGTAAACCAAAGACATTTAAAATTCTTTCAATATACTTAAAACTTTCTCTTTCACTTGGCTTGAAAACATATTGATTTAGCTTGTAAATATTCTTTTCTCTAGTATATGGTTTATAACCAAAATACTTTCTTTTTAAGATAAAAGTCTAAAACTTTTCGAATATCCTTAGCATGTTTCTTCTATGCATGTATTTCACTCAAACTTAATAATTTGCTTTACTTTTAAAATAAATACATTTATAACATAAATTTAAAAAACTATACATGCAAAAAAAAAGATAGCATGCTAAAAGCTTGATTGATAAAACTTGATAAATCGGATACTAACATAAATATTTGCAATTATAAATAATCAATTGATAAAATTCATAAAAACTTTGTAAACAACCGCACTCACTACTTGCTACCCAATTTATCAAATCAATCCTTCAAGCTCTTCTTTAGCTCGTCGCTTCACTTACACTTTAATATAAGTGTAATTTTCGTTTAGACTTACATACGCATTAACATACAAACTTATAACTACACAAGGATATCGGAATATCCTTTTTCAAGTCATACCAACATCAATTATTTACACATAACTTCCATTCGAATTTCTTAATACCTAAGCACGTAAAATACCACAATTTAAACTTAAATTTCACAAACGAAAGTTTTGAATCATCCTACTCATCTTGGCCGAACTTAGACCAACCTTTACACCATTAATCTTATTCAATTTTTCTCATTGCAATTACAATCAAACACACGTAATATGGTGTAAATTCAATTTAAATCTATAAAATATCACATTTGTGCAAATATGAAAAGTTTAATTGGGAAATAACTATTTGACATTCCAATGGATTTCTTTTCAATTTCATATTAATTCTATCATCAATATAACTTATAAAATCATCCAAATTATTCAAAAATAATTGTCTAACACTTTAATACACTCATAGCCGTACATGACAACTTGTTTACCAAAATTTTACTTCTAATTTCAACATCAAACTTGATATATTATTAGATCTATAGACATGAAAACCACTTAAATAAAATAAACTCAATTTGGACCATTTCAACACTCCTTGGCCGAACCACATACAAGCACAACTTCAACATTTCTTCAAGATTTATACTTACATGCACATCATAATCTCATCATATTTCATGACAAAATAATCAACTCAAATTGAAATCTATCTTGGCCGTACAACACATGCAAACACACATCAACACTTCTTCAAGATTTATATTTGCATGCACATCATAATCTCATCATATTTCATGGCAAAACTAGCAAACTCAAATTAAACCATTAAATCCTAACATGGCCGAGACTTACAAACAAACCAACATCAACTTTCCTTCAAATCTTACATCAAACTCACACGCAACACAACATCTACAATTTTGAGGTCTTAAATCCTTAAACCTTAAACATAAAATCACAAAGAAACTATAAATCTAAACATTTACATAAACAATTTTATGAAAACTAGATTCTTACCTCTTGGAACCAACTTAGAATGGATGAACCTTGTTCCTATACTTGCATACAACCCTTTAGGACTTGAAAATCTCTCAAAAATGCTCTCAAAACATCAAAAATATTTACTACACTCAAGTCTCTCTCTCGGTAGAACACACCCCTCCTTAGACTGAATGTTTCTCTTTCTTCCTTTGTTTTTCTCATTTGTTTTTCCATTATATATGTCCTGTCTCACACTTTCACTTGGCATACATGCAAAGCTCTCATTCATGCATTCTTGCCATTTGTCATGCATGCATTCTCTATTTTTCCACTTTCACGCCACTTGTCCATTTTCATACATTCCATCCATACTTTTCAATTTCCTAAAATGCACTTGTCCATGTCTTTTACCATTCAAAATAATCATGTCTTTTTTGATAATTTTTTTGACATTAAATTTTATTTTAAACCTTAATAAATCTCCATATCAATTTTCGGATTCAAAATAATCTCTGGCCTACCCGGGAATTATAGTAAAATTTAATTTCATATCCAGGCACTTAAATTTACTTTACTACTCACTAATTAATCAGAAGAACATTTTTATCCAATAAGTTTCGAATCACTTACAATCTATTCGAATGGACTTATTTTCGACTCGTTTCAATTATCTTTAACACTAATGCTAATTTCGGAGCTATTGATTTGAGAGATTCGCTTTTCGAAAATTACTATTTACATAGACATTTTTCATCCGGAAATACCATTCATCATAAAAATAAATTAGTTTTCATAAAATGAAATTTTGGGTTTTACAAAGCTCCCCCTCCACGTCCCTTCACTTTCTCACGGGCTTCTTGTCCTCTGAGCTTCACTCATCCCATCACTTTCGCTATTCCCTCATTTTGTGCTCCTTGTTTACTCGGATTGACACATGGTATCTTCTCATTCGTCCCGTTTGTCAAAGGGCTACGTGGCTAATTGCCAACCCTTCCTTTTTCCTTACAACCAAGTGCCTACCATTCTCAAGCACTTGTGAGTCCTAGGTTTGTCACTAGGCTTGATCTTCCTCCCATCTTGACAGAACAAGAAGCTAATAGATGCAATAGGGCCTTGTTTTTTAACTTTAAGGCAAATTCTCCCTTTGGTTTGTTCTTCGGTCCCTTGCCAAGTGTATTCTCGTTTGTTCCACGTCCTCTGTTTTAGATGATCGAGCTTGGATCGTGGCTTCCCTTTGGACCCATCCTTCCTACTTGCTTTTTGGGCCTTAGTCTTTGAGTTGATTTCTAATTATTGTGCTTCAATGATTTGAGTTCAATTTGATTTTGAGAAGCTAATTTCCCCCCCAAATAACAGGCCTTGATTTGGTGCTCATTCAAGCCCAATTCATAATTTTCGTTCGTCTTTTATGATACAAAAATATTATAACTTCTTTTTTTAAGAAAAAACAAAATCATGTTGGAAAGTGTCGACGTTGAATTTTAGTTGACGAGTAATCAATGTCCAATACCTGCAATTAATGTGAGAAAGCACAAAAATCCAAGAGAATAACACAGCAAAGAACCCAACAAGATGAAGAAACACAAAGCGTTTTACGTGGTTCAGTAATAATAAGCCTACGTCCACGATTGTCTCTCTTAATCTCTGCAGAGTGACAGTATATTATTCAATATTATCCCTCTTTTACAATGGTTTTTTGACCCCTATTTATAGGGAAGTATCATTACAACTCTAGTTACCACAAAACAGGAAAAGAATCCTGAATTAAATACATTTTCCAAATAATTTGAATAAAATCAGAAAAATCAGGAAGAGAATCATGAATTAATTACATTGCATAATCTGTTGGAATAATATCAGGAAAATGCTTCGATAAAATCTGGGATAATATTGACTGAATTTGATTTGAATTAACTTCCGTTTCTAGTGAGAGAATCATGGTTGGATTAGGTAACTGTCTATTCTGGAAGATACTGCATTTAATACGCTCTTGAGCGAGCTGTTGACTGTATGGCGGTTTCAAGCTCGAGCTCGCTAAGAGACGAGCTGTGCATGAGGCGAGTTATAGCCTGGCTGTGCTTACAAACTCGTTGGGCTTAGAATTGATACTGGACCTCGTCTAATGGGCCTTAACTGGGTTGACTTTATCGGGCCTTCTTATTGAGCCTAAATTGGGCTTTTACCGGCCCATTTAATGAGTCCGAAAAATACATATACCAGAAAGGTTTGGTTGTTTATACATTTTAATACAAGGAATACAAAGAATTATAGCAAAATAAGAAAAATTATAAATGAATTTTGACATATCACTGCGAAAACAAAATAAAATCTTACTATGCAAACTTTTTTTTTTTGGGCTATAATTTTCAATGAGATTAAATCTTAAAACTCAAGCATTTTTCTATTCCTAATACAAAAAATTGTGGCAATCATTAAAAAAAAATATATATATATATATAGTCCAAATTTTCACATTGTCTCCTACTGTTATTAAAATTAATTTATCCTTAACAGTCAAAAACTCATATCATTATAGTTTCAAAAAAAAAAAAACTCATATCATTAATTAATTGTGTATAAATATAATTAATAATGATTAAATAAGTCTCTAAAAATAGTTGTAAAAAATTAATGTTGTGCCCCAACTATAAAATTTACTAGTTGGCTATGGTAGGCCTTAGGTGGTCCCAATTGCGGCCCATATTTAATTACTTTATATTCTGTCTACTCTATATTATATGATGATGATGATAATTATTGTTATTATTATTATTGAAAAGATATGATTCATTTATTGATAAAAGAAAAAGAAAATGTTGTGTGTATTTTTCGGATTCAGTAGTTGGGCTGGTAAAAGTCCAATTTAGGCCCATTTAAGACCCGATAAGAAGGCCCAATAAGGTCAACGTAGTCAAAGCCCATCAGACGAGGCCCAGTATTGACTCAAAGATCATCAAGCCTTACAGCTGGCATCAAACAGATTTATAAACGCAGTCAGGTCGCAGCTCGCCGCCCGCGCAGCTCGTCTCTCAGCGAGCTCGGGCTCAAAACCACCATAACACGTCAGCTCGCTCAGACGCGTGATAAGCACAGTATCTCCCAGAAAAGGCAGTTATCAAGCACAACCATGATTCTCTCTCCAAATATGGCAATTGCCCAATCAAACCATGATTTCCTCGTCAGATATGGAGATCAATTCGAAGTCAAATTCAAGTCATCATTATCTTGAGATAAATATAGTAATTTCCTGATATTATCTGAATATATTAGGAAGTATAATTAATTTATAATTCTTTTCCTTATTTTTTCCAATTGTTTAGGGAATGTAATTAATTCAGGATTCTCTTCCTGATTTGCTACAACCAGAATTGTAACCCTTCTTTCCCTATAAATAGGGATTGAAATCATTGTAACAATATCATACAATATTCAATAATATACTGTCACTCTGCAGAGATTAAGAGTTGGACAGTCGTGGACGTAGGCCTATTATTGCCGAACCACGTAAAAAGCTTGGTGTTCCTCGTTTGATCCTATGCTCCTGTCTTTGTCTTTTCTCGGTATTTGTGTTTTCTCATATTGATTGCAGGTATTGGGCATTGATTACTCGTCGACTGAATTCCAACGTCGACATTTTGGCGCTAGAGGAAGGGCCCAGACTGCAATCTTTTTCATCTTAGTTTATCAACTTTTGGCGAGATGGCAAAGACTAGATCAAACAGGTTCCTTGGAGATGATGACCAGGCGGAAAGTCACGTGAACCAATCCCAGCAGAACTTACAGCCTGGACAAGACGCAACCACGCATGCGGCAGGCCCATCTCAAGGACAGATATTAGGGGCTGCGCCAGGCATCCCTCCTCTGCCTCACCGTCAAGCGGTCCCAGTTGCCCCGACAGCCGAAGGGCAGAATGCATTGTTGCAGAGGCAGGAAGCGTTGGAAGATACGGTCAGACAGCTCACTGAAGCCGTCAATATGTTGGTGCAGGCTCAGGTTCAGAACGTGACTAGGGTGGATGTTCAGGCACCACTGGGAATGCCCCAGCCTCCTGAACCAGCACGAAGGCCTGAAAGGCTAGCAAGGGAAGTCCCGCGACCTGCAGACTCGGCTCGCTCATCTAATGCGCGTTCGAGGGCCGGAAGACACCCTGTTCAACACGAAAGGGAGGTCGCACGTCCTGATAGCCTGGTAGCAAGACCGAGCCAGAAGGGAAATCGGCGGATGGAAGTTGGCCAAGGCAGGGTCCGAGCTGTAGCTCGTTATGTCGATGAGGTGGATGGGCAGCAGGTAAGATCCCATCGTAATGAGGGTCAATTCGAGGAAGACGAAAGGTATGACCCTGAACATCCGGCTCCAAGTCATGATCACAGGAGGAGATTCGAGCTCCGAGATCCCCAAGTAGAGGAGCTCCTCCAAAGAGTCCGGCAGTTGGAAGCACGACCTGGAGTTCCGGAGCAGCGTGGGCTTTACGGAGATAAGACCCCATTTACAAGGGAGATTGAGACGCAGCCTCTCCCTCCGAGGTTCAAGATGCCGAGCATTCAGTAGTACAATAGGGACAGTGACCCATATGACCATCTAGACGCTTTCAACGTTCAGATGGATCTGCAGACAGGAAATCCGATGGTGAAGTGCCGAGTATTCCCTGCTACATTGGGGGATATTCCAAGAACGTGGTTCAGAAATCTCCCAGCTCGCAGCATAGAAAGTTGGGAGCAATGCCAACAAAAGTTCATTGGTCAATACAGGGCACTGAGAAGGCAGCTCGCTCCATCCTGCCACCTTGCCACCATTTTTCAGTGTCAGGGTGAGTCGTTGAAGGAATACATCACCAGATTTAGACGCGAGGTCGCGAATGTCGAGCATCCATCAGATGAAAGCATTTTGACAGCGATCTCAGCTGGGCTGCGCAAGGATGGAAAGCTATACGAGAGCATTTACAAGTCCCCGGTGAAGGATCTGGGAGAGTTCTACGAGCGAGCTGCGAAAGAGATCAGGTGGGAAGAAACCTTTGGCCCGAAAAAGCAGAATCAGAAGAATGAAGCGGGCAATTCCAGCCAGCCAAAGAGGAGAAATAATGGCTGGAACGAAGAAGGAAGAAACAACGGCTCAAGTAATCAGATCGCCAAGAAAGCGAGAAGAGAGCCAAGGTATGAGCGACCTCAGCGTTGGGGTCGCCAGGAAGGATACAGCGTCCTGACGGCATCACCGGACAGGATTTACGCTGCGGAGCGTAACAAGGAGGATTTCGGGAGGCCCAATCCTATAAGGGCTCCCATTCAGCACAGAGATCAGAACAAGTTCTGTGCCTACTATAATGAGGTCGGGCACAGTACTTCAGATTGCTGGGCGTTGAAGAACGCCATCGAAAAATTGATCAGGCGAGGTCGCTTGGGAGAATATGTGGCAAGACCTGCTGACCAGCGACCTCATCAGCAACGACCTCAGCAGCAACAGCCCCAGCGAGCTTCCGAGCAAGGTCAGGAACCCGCGGTAAGAACTATTTTCACTATTTATGGTGGCCCTCATATCGCAGGTGATTCCAACAGATCACATGAGAGGTACGTCCGAGAGGCGAATCATTCATTTCAGCTCAATGGGTCGGAGGGACCTACCAAAAGAGCAAAGCCAACCTCGGACGAAATTGTATTCACAGAAGAAGATGCTAGAGGAGTGATCTGTCCTCATAATGATGCGCTGGTTATACGAGCTAAAATCAGCAATGTGGAAGTCAGGCGCATCATGATCGATACCGGAAGCTCGGTGAACGTGATGTATAGGAGCTGTTTCGACCAGATGGGGCTGCGAGCAGAACAAATGAGGCCATCCCCGGAGCCTTCCTTTATTTGGATTCACTGGAGATGCTGTAGTACCGGTGGGGCAGATTAAGCTGCCATTAACTTTAGGGGAGGCAGGTCGTCAGGCAATAACCTTGATAGATTTTTTGATAATCGATTGCCCATCTGCATATAATGTGGTCCTCGGAAGACCTGCTATGAACGAGTTGGACATGGTTATGTCAACTAGAACTCTGACAGTGAAGTTCCCAACTCCTAATGGCATCGGATGTGTTCGAGGAGAACAGCACCTAGCTCGGCGTTGTTATGAAGATGCTGTTAAGATGGGCGTAAGAGGAAAGAAGGTGAACATGGTCTCAGGGGGGGAGCCACGAGCTATGACTGAGAAGGGAGTCAGTCACGACCTGGACCCTCGTGAGGTAGATGCAGACCGAGCTACCGGTCCAATTGAGGAGTTAGAAGATGTACCTGTCAGCGAGGTAGATCATGAGCGATGCCTGAAGCTGGGAAGAGGATTAACTCCGGAGTTGAGAACCTAGCTCGCTGAATTCTTGAAGGCGAACTTGGATGTATTTGCATGGAATCATGAGGACATGGTGGGAATAGATCCAAAGGTGATGTCTCACAGGCTGAACATTGATCCTCATTTCAAGCCAGTTCGCCAGAAGAGAAGGGCAATGACAGGGGAACGATACCTAGCACTAAAGGAAGAGATAGACAAGCTTCTGGTTAACAAATTCATCAGAGAGGCTTACTATCCGACCTGGGTCGCCAACCCTGTGCTAGTGAAAAAGAAAAACGGGAAGTGGAGGACTTGCATCGACTTCACCGACCTAAACAAAGCATGTCCCAAAGATAGTTTTCCCCTGCCAAGGATAGACCAGCTCGTGGATGCTACTGCTGGCCACGAGCTCCTAAGCTTCATGAATGCATATTCGAGATATAACCAGATCCCAATGAAGCCTGAGGACGAAGAGCACACCTCGTTCATGACCGATCGGGGACTATATTGCTACAAGGTGATGCCCTTCGGTTTAAAAAATGCTGGAGCAACCTATCAACGCTTGGTGAACATGATGTTCGAAGAACAAATTGGAAAGACCATGGAGGTTTATGTGGACGATATGCTAGTGAAGTCCAAGCAGATAGGTGACCATGTTGGCGACCTGAGAGAGATGTTCCAAATCCTGAGGAGCTACCAGATGAAGTTAAATCCACTCAAATGTGCATTTGGAGTAGCTTCCGGGAAGTTCCTGGGCTTCATGGTCAACAGTAGGGGAATTGAAGCTAACCCTGAGAAGATCAGAGCACTGATTGACATGAGGTCGCTTACCAGAGTGAAGGACGTACAGAGCCTCAATGGCCAGGTCGCAGCATTGAGTAGGTTCATTTCGAAAGCTACAGACAAATGTGTCCCTTTCTTTGACATTCTGAAGAAAGCAAAAAGTTTCGAATGGACTGAACAGTGTGAAGTAGCCTTCCAGCAGTTGAAGGAATATATGGGACGAGCTCCACTTCTTTCCAAGCCCAAAGAAGAAGAAAAGCTGATCTTATACTTGGGAGTGTCGAAGCAGGCTCTGAGTGCCGTTCTGGTAAGGGAGGAAGAAAAGACGCAGCTTCCGGTCTATTATGTGAGCAAACGATTACAAGATGCTGAAACCAGATATTCGCAAATGGAGAAGCTGGCTTACTGCCTGGTGATTGCATCAAGGAAGCTGCGACCTTACTTCCAAGCTCATACTATCGAAGTCCTCACCCAGTATCCGTTGAAGCAAGTTTTGTAGAAAGCAGACACCTCAGGTCGTTTGTTGAAATGGGCAGTGGAGCTCGCGCAGTTCGATATCCAATTCAAGCCAAGAACGGCTATCAAAGCTCAGGCTTTGGCAGATTTTATTGCAGAATTTACGGGATCTGTGGATGATGAAGCTGAGTCTTCTGAAGGTCCAGCTTGGGAGCTTTTTGTTGATGGATCATCCAGCGAGCAGAAGGCTGGAGCTGGAGTTCTACTGATCAGTCCTGAGGGCCACAAAATCCTCTGTGCTCTAAGGTTTGGCTTTCAGGCAACAAACAATGAAGCTGAGTATGAAGCTCTGCTCGCAGGACTGCGTTTGGCTAAGGAGATGCGAGCTGAACACTTGAAGATTTTCAGTGACTCACAGCTCGTCGTCAGCCACGTAATAGGAGAATATCAAGCCAGGGGACCGAAAATGGCCCTCTACCTCCAAAAAGTTCACGAGCTGCTAGGTGCATTTCAGAAGTACGAGATGAAGCAAATCCCGCGAGCTCAGAACTCGCATGCAGATGCACTAGCTCGCCTCGCAACCACACGAGATGCAGATTTCCTTGGGGCAATCCCAGTTGAGTTCCTACCAGCTCCAAGTACAGAAGAAAAGAATGTCATGATGGCCATATCCGTGCAGCCTGATTCTTGGATGAGCCCTATTCTCGAATACTTGCAGGATGGAAAGCTGCCCAGTAACAAGCTGGAAGCCCGGCGTCTACGAGCTAGAGCAGCCAGGTATTGCATCTATGATGATGCACTATACAAGAAGGGGTTCACAGCACCGTTATTAAGATGCATTGATGGCCATGAGTGTGAAACAGTGCTAAGGCAGATACACGAAGGCCACTGTGGGAACCATGCTGGGGGGCTGTCTTTAGCTCAGAAGGCACTTCACCAAGGCTTCTACTGGCCCACCATGAGGCAGGACGCCATTAACTTAGTGAAGAAATGCGACAAGTGTCAAAGGTTTGCTCATATTCCGCGAGCTCCACCAGCTTACCTCCAGCAGATGGTGAGTCCGTGGCCCTTCGCGATCTGGGGAATGGACCTGATCGGACCCCTACCAATGGCACGTGGAAGATGCAAACATGCAGTAGTCGCAGTGGATTATTTCACTAAGTGGGCTGAAGCAAAAGAACTAGCTGAAATCTCCACGGCAAAGATTGAGAAATTTGTGTGGAGCAACATTATTAGCAGATTCGGGGTCCCACAACAGATCGTGACAGACAATGGGACTCAGTTCGCCAGTGATCAGTTTCTTAGATTCTGCAACGACCTCAAAATCGTTAAAAGTTTCTCAGCAGTAGACCATCCACAAGCCAATGGCCAAGTGGAAGCTGTAAACAAGATTATCAAGCAGACCCTGAAGATGAAACTGGAAGCCAAGAAAGGAGCATGGGTAGATGAGCTCCAAAAAGTATTATGGTCTTATAGAACCACAGCTCGCAGCTCCACTGGCGAGACCCCATTTTCAATGGTGTACGGATCGGAGGCTATGATCCCGGCTGAGTTTGAGGTCACCTCGCAAAGAAGAGCGACCTTCAATCCAAATGACAATGATCAGCTACTTGCAACAAATCTGGACCTGTTCGAAGAACACAGGAAAACCGCCAGGTTAAGGGTAGCTGTCTATCAGCAGAGAATAGCGAGGTACTATAACAAGTATGCTCGCATTCGCAGATTCAATGTGGGAGACTTAGTTCTATGCCTCATTCTACCCGGAGCTCGCAAGCCGAGTGACGGATCCTTAGGCCCGAACTGGGAAGGACCGTATGTTGTCAAAGCAGCCTTGGGAAATGGAGCTTATCGCTTAGTTAATGTAAATGGGGCAGAAGTCCTCCGAGCTTGGAATGCCGAGCATCTCTGCCCCTATTATCAATAAGTTTGTCATTATCTGTAATATGGATTGATTGTAAATAAAAGCTCCATTTTCCCCCTGTTTTTGATTCAACACACCAGGCTAACGGGCTCCGAGCTCAACAGCGTAAGAACAAACTAATGAGCCAAAAAAGCAGGCGAGGTGACGACCCCTGCATAGCTCGCTATAAATAAAAGAGCCTAAAAAGCAAGTGACTAAGTGTCCTTGCATAGCTCGCCTAATGAGCCAAAAAAGCAGGCGAGGTGACGACCCCTGCATAGCTCGCTATAAATAAAAGAGCCTAAAAAGCAAGTGACTAAGTGTCCTTGCATAGCTCGCTTAATGAGCCAAAAAAGCAGGCGAGGTGACGACCCCTGCATAGCTCGCTGTAAATAAAAGAGCCTAAAAAGCAAGTGACTAAGTGTCCTTGCATAGCTCGCCTAATGAGCCAAAAAGCAGGCGAGGTGACGACCCCTGCATAGCTCGCTGTAAATAAAAGAGCCTAAAAAGCAAGTGACTAAGTGTCCTTGCATAGCTCGCCTAATGAGCCAAAAAAGCAGGCGAGGTGACGACCCCTGCATAGCTCGCTGTAAATAAAAGAGCCTAAAAAGCAAGTGACTAAGTGTCCTTGCATAGCTCGCCTAATGAGCCAAAAAAGCAGGCGAGGTGACGACCCCTGCATAGCTCGCTGTAAATAAAAGAGCCTAAAAAGCAAGTGACTAAGTGTCCTTGCATAGCTCGCCTAATGAGCCAAAAAAGCAGGCGAGGTGACGACCCCTGCATAGCTCGCTATAAATAAAAAAAGAGCCTAAAAAGCAAGTGACTAAGTGTCCTTGCATAGCTCGCCTAATGAGCCAAAAAAGCAGGCGAGGTGACGACCCCTGCATAGCTCGCTATAAATAAAAAAGAGCCTAAAAAGCAAGTGACTAAGTGTCCTTGCATAGCTCGCCTAATGAGCCAAAAAAGCAGGCGAGGTGACGACCCCTGCATAGCTCGCCAAACATTCTAGAAAACCCATTATTTATACTTACAAAAATTTTGTTAAGTGTTGCTTTTATTATTATCAGGTTTTGGGTTCATTGATTATCAGCTCGCAGGAAAAATGAAGAGCATTGGCCTGAGTAACATTCAACACAGAAGAAATAACAAAAGAAATTTTCATTAAGTATTGAAACTGATTACAAATTGAAAAATTAAAAGAAATACATAAAAAAGAAAACGAGCTGCTAGTCCTTGACAGGAGGATCTGGATCAGCCGGAGGTTCTGGATCAGCGGTGGATGGGGCAGCTTTTGCTTTGAAATCCTCAATAGTTTCAAGCCCTATGTCCCCGAAGATAGAGAAATCCATGTCTGGATGGGACATCCACAGTGTGTAGAGGAAATCACGACCTGTTCTTTCCTCAGCCTCATCCCTTGCATTTGCAACCCGCAACCCTCACTTCTAGTTCTCGAGCTGCTTGCTCTCTAAGGCTGTTAGCTCTTCAAAGGCATTATCAGCGAGACGGTTGACGACCTCGGCCTCTTTCTTCATCTCTTCAACTTGTTGCTCCGCAGCCTCAGCTCGCTGAATAGCCTCTCCCACTTGCTGCCTAAGCACCTCAGCTCGATGCTCAGCCTCCTTTGCGCGGTTATCCGCGGTTGCAGCCTCCTCAGCTCGTTTGATTGCAGCCTCCTCAGCACTTTTTGCTGCAGCTCCCATCTCATTAGCTCGCTTATTAGCCTCCTCGGCCTGTTTCTCGGCAGTTTCAGCTCGTGCCAGAGCAGCATCGACCTGGCGATGAAGTACTTCAGTCTTCTCTTCTGCAGCTGAAGCCCGCTGCTCGTCCAGTGCCGCCTGTTGCTCAGATTTCTTCAGATCTTCTTTCACCTTGAGCAGCTCATCCTTTAACATGGCATGCTCATTTTCCATTTTCTTCAAGGCTTCCTCAGCTGCTTGCCTTGCAGCGTTTGCCTCAGCGATCTGAGCTTCCTGACCTTCTATTCTGCCCGAGGCTAAGCGAGCTAGATCATCAGTGGCCGCCTCCAGGTCGTATTCCAGTTTCCTCATCTCATCCTTGGTAGCCTTTGTCTCCCTTCTCCGCTTCATTGCAGCAAGGGCACCCTGGAAAGTATGAACAGATTAAAATATAGTCAAGTAAGGAAATCAGCAGATGAGAAAGAATAACTTACCAGCATACTGTGGCGAGCCGCGAACTCATCCAGATCCTCGCCCTTAAGGCACTTATTTTCCAAGACATTCGCGTGATTGAGCATAATTGTTGCCCAGTTGTCAAGGAAAGAGTTCAAGTATCTTCCTCCAGGACCCAGCTCGATATCTGATTTGGTGGGTGAAGGAGTTCTCTCGCGCTCCGGGATATCGCGCGCATCATCATGAGAACCCCCACGTCGCGACACAACAGTACGCCTAGTCGCATATGTGCTGGGGCCAGCTCGGATTGCCTCGGGAGCAACATTTGAAGGAGCATCACCTTTTCCAGGCTGCGAGCTGGAAGGCGGAGGTTGCTGAAGATTTGCAAAAACATCGGAAAGAGGCACCTCGCTAGGAGCAGCAGTCGAGGGAGTAGTGGCTCCAGCAGCAGCATGTACCTCGCTGGGAGCAGCAGTTGAAGGGGCAGTGGCTTCAGTGACTGCAGGCACTTTGGTAGATGCAGCAACTGCAGGAGCCTGGTCCTGGCCAGATGGTTTGGAGCGTTTGGAGGGTGCCGCTGGAGTGGCCAAGTCTTCGGCAGGTCGTTTTGCTGAAGGAGCCGAGGAAGCTTGAAGTTCAGTGGGACGTGCAGGAGGGGATTTCATGAGTACAAGTTTCCTCCTGTTGGCTGGGAGTTTCGTAGAAGAAGGAGCAGGGGCTGGAGCACGAGCTGGGGATGGCAGTGAAGCCCCTGGAGTAGATGTGTGATGTGGAGAAGAAGATGGGTCAGCCTGTGCAGTAGGAGCTGCAGGGACTGGGTCTGATCCTGTCCGAGCTGGAGCAGGAACTGAAGAAGAGTTTTTCTAGACACACCCTTTGAAGGGGTGCGAGTTGAAGACGATTTCGCCTTCGTTGGTGTGCGAGCTGAAGATGATTTTGCTTTAGACGAGGCGCGAGCAGGAGCACCTCGAGATGAAGTCTTCCGAGCTGGAGAAGGAGAGTGAATGTTATCCTCTGATGATGAAGAGATTGTTGGCGGAGGTCGGGAAGTAGACGCATCCTGAACTGAAACCTCAAAAACAGAAGGAAGTCTAGGCCTGTCACTCATCTTGCCTATATCTTCCTCAGCTCGCAGAAGAAGAGATTCCTTAGAAGGGGCAAGCTTGTAAGCTCTAAGGATAGCATCGTCAAATCTGCTGCTGATGCCCGCGTCGTCCGATTTGGCGAGCTTGCCAAGAGCTCGTTCCTCCCCGCTGCTGAGAGGAGACTCGTCCATTTTCAGCACTGCACAGCAAATGATCAAAGAATGATAAGTAATGAAGATACAAAACGAAATCAGCTCGCTTTAATTTTCTTATGAGTACCTGGTTTCAAGACGAAGCTGAAGTTTCGGAGATCTGCAAGAGATGGGCACGAGATATAAAACCAGCTCGTCTTGTAAGGCCCAACGTTGGATTTGCCTTTCGCTTCTCCTTTGGGCAAAAGATCTTTGTATTGCGACTAGCGAGCTGTGAGATAGTAAATACCATCTGGTTTCTCTCCATCTCCCGCAGCCAGGGCCTTGAAAGAGTAGAACTCTTGGATGATCCTCGGTGTAGGGGCATGAAGGCCGTTCCTGTAGAAGGCTATGGCCAGCGAGATCAACTGTGTGTAAGAATTCGGAGTCAGTTGGAATGGTGCGAGCTTGACTTTGTTGAGAAATTCGATCAAGTACGGTGGAACGGGGAACCGCAACCCCTGCTCGAGATGCTGGGTGCTGACAGCGATGAATCCCCTGGGTGGATAACATGCATGATTGCTTGAATCAGGCAGCAGTATGCGGCAACCAAAAGGAATGTGGAATTGCTTGACAAGTCCTTCCACCTCAGGACGCTTCAACGATGTGGGATGACGAGCGAGTGCTGCACGGGCCTCTCTTCCCTGAATAGCATGAGCTCGGGCTTTATCGTGCTCACGAGCTTCGTTGCTTGGAATCATTCCCTTGCGAATTCCACTTGAAGACATCTAAAAATAAAAAATAGACAAAAAATAAATACATATATATCATTGTAGGAGCAACAATGGTGATGGAGCAAGATGAACCCAAAATAGAAAGTTTGAAGAAAAAGAAGCCTCACCTTGAATCGTTGATGAGTAGAAGAACTGCGAGAAAGGCTGAGAATTTCGTAAAAGGTAGTGGGTCCTGGTTGCTTGAAAGCTTGAACACTTGTTTGCTTTGGAAGAAAGTGACAGATGAAAGAAGAAAATGAAGAGGGACCAATGATTTATATAGACAAGTAAGCGTGAGTCCCAACTGTCAGATCTTTGGAAAGTGTAACCGTCATAGATCTGACGGTGCAGCGTAAAACGTGGCTTTGGAAATCATGCAGCCGTCAGTTGAAGGACGTGCGCATTAAATGTGCGAGTAAAGGACGTGCAGACGTCGCTTCAGTTACCTCCTACATGATCGCCACGTGTCGCAACTGAAAATGTGGAATTTGAAAGTGCACAGAGGCGGTTATAGAAGTAAACGTGCCAAGGAAGCCAACTTTTACCAGCAAATTCAAGCTCCCAGCTCGCTGAAGCGAACTGAGAGCTGGGGGGCTAATGTTGTGTGTATTTTTCGGATTCAGTAGTTGGGCTGGTAAAAGTCCAATTTAGGCCCATTTAAGACCCGATAAGAAGGCCCAATAAGGTCAACGTAGTCAAAGCCCATCAGACGAGGCCCAGTATTGACTCAAAGACCATCAAGCCTTACAGCTGGCATCAAACAGATTTATAAACGCAGCCAGGTCGCAGCTCGCCGCCCGCGCAGCTCTTCTCTTAGCGAGCTCGAGCTCAAAACCACCATAACACGTCAGCTCGCTCAGACGCGTGATAAACACAGTATCTCCCAGAAAAGGCAGTTATCAAGCACAACCATGATTCTCTCTCCAAATATGACAATTGCCCAATCAAACCATGATTTCCTCGTCAGATATGGAGATCAATTCGAAGTCAAATTCAAGTCATCATTATCTTGAGATAAATATAGTAATTTCCTGATATTATCTGAATATATTAGGAAGTATAATTAATTTATAATTCTTTTCCTTATTTTTTCCAATTGTTTAGGGAATGTAATTAATTCAGGATTCTCTTCCTGATTTGCTACAACCAGAATTGTAACCCTTCTTTCCCTATAAATAGGGATTGAAATCATTGTAACAATATCATACAATATTCAATAATATACTGTCACTCTGCAGAGATTAAGAGTTGGACAGTCGTGGACGTAGGCCTATTATTGCCGAACCACGTAAAAGCTCGGTGTTCCTCGTTTGATCCTCTGCTCCTGTCTTTGTCTTTTCTCGGTATTTGTGTTTTCTCACATTGATTGCAGATATTGGGCATTGATTACTCGTCGACTGAATTCCAATGTCGACAGAAAACATAAAAAAAATCAAAGTTGAAGCTTGGCGGTTTTAAAATTAAAATCAAATAATTATCACACAGTTTAAAGTTATCAACAACTAAGCAAGACCCGCTATGTGCTAATCTCATAGAATAATAATTATAATTCCTTTTTTTTTTTTTTTCTTTTTTTTTTTTTTTTTGTTTTTTGTTTTTAATGTTAGATATCATTGAATGAACCATATTTGAATTTATAGTTGAACAGGATATGTTTGAAAACACGAATGTTAAGCTAACAATCACCAGAAACATTATCAAGAATTTATGTTGAAATAGGTTAGCCCATATGATCGAGTAGGTTAAATTTATCCCAAACTAATAGGATAAATTAGTTATGGGTTAAATTAGTGAAGAGTAAGTAGAAGCACCAAACATGGGTTTGGACCCAAAAGTTATCCAATTCTAACCCACCTAACAAACATAGCCTAAGTGATTTGTCTTAAATTTATGGATAGAAATTGTTTCACACAAAATTTTAGGAATGATTTTATCTACTTTACAAAATTCTCAGTAAAGAATTTTAAGTATTTAAAACCAGTTGGGTCCTATTAATTTATTAATCAGAAAACTAGAATAGATCAAAGGGAACTTAATTTCAAATTTTGAATTATAATGTTTAATAAAACTTTTGAGAATTAAATATGTAGACCTTATGTTAAAATTAGGAATTGAATTTCCATTTCTCATTGAATAATATAATTCAAGTAATTTTACTGATTTACCCTCAATTAATATTTAAAAAAAAATGCAATTCTAGTCCTCCTCTTGTACACAATTAAAATTATTCGATTTGATTAAGAGGATTAGAGAGCATGAGAATGGGAAAAGCAGAGATGCGACAATGAAAGAAAGATGGAGAAGGTTTGCTCTTGTTAACCTTTCTTTGCTTAGAGGTAGGAATTTTAAGGAAGCAAAATAGATAATGTTATTGGAGTTCTCATGAACTCTCCATGATATGCTATTTTATCAAACTATATTGATGTCACTAATAATAATTATTATTATCACAATTTTTTGTTTTTTATTTACTGACATCAGGTCAAATTAGTGTAGGAATAAACCAAGATAGAACTCTAAAGTTGTATTTATTTTTTTTTTGTAATTAAATGTGTATTTTTTTTTTTCATTCAGGAATTTAGTTTGATTTCAATTTTAATTCCTCTAAAATTAGTAAAAACTAGAATGTGGCTTGTTTTCTTTTGAATAGTATTGAATATTATTGAAGATTAAATGATAATTGAAATCTGAAAACAAATATTTTTGTATTTACATTCTTATAATTAATAATTATTATGTAATTTTATTTTAAATTATATATGTAGCAAAAATTCAATAAATTCTAACAAAATTTATTTATATATTTCTAATTTTATATAAATGTAATTTTTATTGTTAATAATAAATATATATTATTTTAAACATTAATAGTTTAAAAAATATATTAAGTTCACATAATTTATACATTCTTTTTAAGTTATAAAATATATATTGTTAAAATTACTATGCAAATATAAAAATTCAAATTAGTAGTAGCAATATGAAAAATGATAATTTGTAGGATATTAATGAAAATAAAATTAGAAATATGTTAAATTAATTCCGATTTCTCTCTATTGGAACTCAAATTAATTCCATTCCTCTCCATTGGAAATCAATTGCCTTTTATTTATTTCTAATTAGTAAATGCCTCCTTAAGTCAAAGGTCAATATAAATTATCACAAATTCCCTTTGAAAACAGCCTTGAATCACTTAGTAGAGATAGGCTTAGTAAAGATTTAATTTCAATAAAATCCCAAATATTAACACCTAACCTTTGAAATTCTTTTATCTTTCTTAACACAGAATAACGTTATTAATTACAGAGAATAATCTTGGTCCAAATTTAAAAAAAATCGGAATAGGCTCGGCCTATTAATTTCCAACGTTGCATATACGGGGTTGAAACGTCAAAATAGAGACACCCAATTCTTCAACCATAGAGGAAAGCCCATTGCTTCCGTGGAGATGGGCTGACTTTCGCATGCATGATTTTCAGGGTTCGACTCACCATGACCACTCAATGTTAGTGGCAGTTTTTTACTAGTATTTATGGGTTACTCCCTCACTCTTTATGAGTTGATTCATCTCATTCCTGAAAGTTGATCTTCAAGTAACGTCTATCGCTATTGATCAAATTGTATACTAGGCTAGTTCCAGTCATTAAAGTTTAAAAAAAAAAAAAAAATCTTCAACCATAGTTTACTTTTTTGATAATTATTCATTTATTTTGCTTGTTCCACTTGAAGAAGAAGAGAACGGTAAAGGGAGTTCACCTAAAAACAGTTACAGCTAAATTTGAAGGTTAGTTGGCCAATTACTCTTGAAGAGAAGCCTTTACAAGTTTTAATTATCTTTTTCTCACAAACAGGCCACCACGACATTATCTATTGCATCATCTAGGTGAAGTTGTTGAGCCATTTGGGATATTTTTTATTTAGAAAACAGATTTCTTAAACTTGTTGAAACTTTACAAATCAAGAAATTTTGGATTCCAAAATTCATGTTGCGATAGTTTATAAGGGTACTAGATAGTAATAAACAAGATATTGACCTAAATATGCGATCTATTAATATTACAAGCCTAGAATTGTTGCTTTCAAATATACCTTTATTGTTGAAGTGTCTTTTAAATCTTCACTGCACAGTTGTTACCCAAAAAGCAAAACCACAATAAGAATATAGAAAATTCTCTTCGAAATGCGATGGAAAAGTAGGGTCCAATTATGTAATCAGTATTGCTTATAAAGTGATATAGATCTTTATTTAAAGAAACTAAGAAAGGTGATAATTCTTATTTTATTTTATTTTTTAGTTTTTTAACAAATGACTCTTTACAAAATTTCATTCTTTTCTCCGGATTACAAATTCTTCACTTATGATTTGGGAGAGACTTCGATATTGTCTGGTCTATGATGCACCTTCTACTCATTTCAGTATCATATGACATGAAATATAAAGTTCATACCATATTATGATATTATGTTAATGATTTTTTTTTTTTTTTTGAGGTGCTCTATTTTTATCATAATAAGTAATAATATTGTGGGTTTTTTTTTTTTAATTACCAGAATGGATCCTAAGAATAATTGAAACCGAATGAGATCAAACATTCGTGACGTGATCCAGAGCAGCTCCCATATAGAAGGAATTAATCTACACATAAGTGGAAAAATTATCCACAAAAGGGTGAGAGAGCAGTCTACATATGAGTGGATATCGACAGCCACAATTTTTCTGGCATTGGGTGTCTAACTTGGGACCAAGAGTGGTCCTAGGATGTGTGCCGCCACTGCGGCAAATGCAGAAGCGACAATGATATTATGTTATTGAAAGTTGAATATTACGAAGACGTGTAACATATAAATTTTTTTCATTGTACTCTTAATGATGGGAGCAGAAAGGATTTTCGGATTTCTTGAAGGTTGTGCAGTTAGCCCATGTTATAAGATTTTGGGACTCCATGTTTTGAATGCATTTGCACGATCTACAGACAAAAAAGTTGGGTCGATGATACCAAATATGCCCACTTGTAAACAACAACGCTTTGCATATATTACACGGTCTACAAACAAAAAAGTTGGGTCGATGATACCAAATATGCCCACTTGTAAACAACAACGCTTTGCATATTACCCAAAAAAAAAAAAGGGCGGTTCCTTTCAAAATAGAACGGGTGTATTTAAAAATAATCTTGGAAGTCTTATAAACCATGATGGTTACGACAATCGGGTCCATTCTCATATTGTCAAAACGACTCAATTACATTAGCCAAATATTTTCTTAAGCCCTGTTAAGTTTTTAATATAGTTGTAGAGATAACTCTTTTTGATGTTAAAGTTGAAAAGTAATCATTTTTTTAAATCTCTTATTTCTATCAATTATATTTTTATCCAAAAATACATTTTATTACAAGATTTTTTTAAAAAAATGGTTAGTGTTCAACATGGACTTAAAAAATAATCATTTGTAAGAAAAAAACCCTAAATTTTATAATTGCTACTTTTTATGCATTTTTGAGCAGCGACGCATATATTTATAATCTTACAATTTAAGAAATTACTTTATTAAATTATGGAATCCAAGGGTATTTATGTCATTCTTTTGTATTTATGTTAAGGGATAATATATATATATATATAGTGCTTTTAAAAAATTGAGGAAAATCAATCAAATTCATGCATTATATTTTCTCTTCTAAAACAAATTCTTTTTCCTATTTAATTCAAATACAATTAGTGAATTTGATTATTTCCCTAACTTTTTAAAGTTGAAGAGTTCTTATTGTAAAAACACTATATATATATGACTTCTATAATCAGATATACCTTATTTTAAAAAGTAAGAACCAACTAATCAAATTCATCAGTTGAATTCTCTTTTCTAAAACAAATTCTCTCCCTTATTTAGTTCAAATGCAATAAATGATATTGATTGGTTGATCCTCACTTTTTAAAATCAAGTATACTTGATTACAAAAACATTACACACACACACATACACAATCTCAAAACACTCTTTCAAGACAATTTCCATTCAATATAAGACATTTACACATTTTACCTTTTTAAAATAAAATGTAGGAATAATCTCAATTTCCCTCTGTGGTTTGATAAAATAGTCAAAATTCCCCCTTATTTTAAGAAATTTTTATTTAAAAAATAGATGAAAATCCTCTGTAATTTATTAAAATATCAAAAATTGTCAATTCAAACATTAAAAGTTAACGGTTAACCGTTAATGTGGAAGAGCAAAACTATTAAAGGAAAAATGAATATAAAAAATTATTAATATTTAATAAAATGATAATTTAATATTTAAAAAAATTCAAAAGAAACTATGTCGTCTATCTCTAAAATAGATGGTGTTGATCAAAACTACTAAAAAAATTTTAAAATGTTAATTATTTTTTTAAAAATTATGTTCAAAAAAATAAAAAAATAAAATTTAAAAGTTAAAAACATTCTCTCTCTTTACTTCTCTTTTCTTCTCCTTCATCTTCTTATTTTCTTTCTCTCTCTCGATAGTGGTCTCCATCGATGGAAACCCAAACTAGGTTTTCATTGGAAACCCATAAATCCAAAAAATCATACATCTATGGGTTTTTGATGCTAGAAACCCAGATATCTCTAGGTTTTCGCATCAGAAACCCATAGATTTATAGGTTTTCGATATGGAAACCCAGAGGTGGAAAGATTTCTGGGTTTTTGGTGTAGAAACCTATAAATATTTGCATTTTTAGCGTCTGAAACCCAAATATTTCTAGGTTTCTGCGATGGAAACCTAAAGATTTTTAGGTTTTCGATGCTAAAGAATTGTGTTTTTTTTTTTAATAATGTTGTTGTTGTGTTTGATGTTGTTGTTATAATGTTAGGGGGTTTGATGATGATTGTGTTTACTATTGATAATGATTTAGTTGAATGGATGGCCGAATGAAGATGAGTGAAGATGTCTAGGTTAGTTGAATGGATGATGATGACGTTCTTCATGTTAAGAAAAATAAGGATATAGTGCATTGGAGATCCAATCTCTAAATTGGATCTCTACCGTCCATCAACTTTTGATGAATAGTGGAGATCCAATTTAAAAACTAAATTTCCACTTATATATATATTTTTATTTTATTGTAAATATTTTTTTAATTATTTTTTCATTTTTAATTAAGGTGTAATTTGGTCTTTTCACGTGCTGTCATGGTTAGAATCCACCTTTCATTAACAAAGTCAACAGACGGTTAAAATAAGATTTCTAGAAATTATAAGAAGGTAATTAACAATTATTTTAAACTATAGAGAGAAGTTGGGATCATCACTATATTATAAAGGAACAATTTTATCAAATTATTTCAAAAAAATAAAATGTGTACACACGTCCTTTATTGGAGTTCACACATCTTCATTAGCCAAACCAATTTGAAGACTCTTCACATATAAATGTGCATGATGGGATTCAAATGACTATTATGAATATGAAAGGAAAGTATACTAATCACTTAAGTTATGAGTGAATTGTCAATTTACCCTACTTAATTTGATTGTGGATGTATAGAATTTATAACTTCAATCAAATGTAAAATGAGATCTTGGTAGGCTGTAGCATATTCAATAATATGAAACATCTTTATTTCACTAGTAAGATATATATATGTATAATTAAATTATTTTGTCCTTGTTCATGTTACAAATTATCAACTTAATGTTTGTTTACGATCATGTGTACGTAGCTAGATCAGCACAATGCTTTTTACATATCACACACTTTTTGCATATAATAAACCATGCATGATTGTTTATCATGTACTTGTTGAGAGCAGCATACATTCTAACCAAGTTAGTACTGTCTTAATCTCAAACAATGTTTGAATTGAACAAAATAAGTTAGAGAAAGACAAAAGACTACCATCACCAGTTTTTTTTTTTTTTTTTTTGACAAATTTCAATTTTACCCTAACATTTTAGAAAACTTCGATTTTTTTAATATAAAATATTATATGAATTTACCGACCCTAAATTATCAAGAAGTTAATTAATTTGGTCCCTCCAACCAAACTTTTAGTCAACGGTGATAAAAAATATTAAAAAGATCGTTTTACCCTTGATATTCTTAGACAACATAAAAGTACTATTTTACGCTTTAAGATAACAATTTAATTTTAACCTTTCCTTTAATTAGAAAGCAACATATGCACTTAATTTTTTTTTCAAAAAATGAAATAACTTCAAACCAATAGAACATTGACATGTGTTCCATTGTTACAATATTAAATATTAATTTATCATTAAGAGTAGGTAAATCAAATAAAAGTGAAATTTAATAAATAAAAATAAAAATAAAAACAAGAAAGCTGGTTATTTATTGTTGACCATGGATTGTTCTTTGATCTATGCACACCCAGATCATTGTGCACAATGTAGGTTCAATCTTATTGTGGGTATATTTGGGGCCACTTAAGTGGGTTGGTAAAAACCCAACGAACTAATCCAATAGATTGACCCAACAGACAAAATCTCAGTTCGTCAATCTCCAGCTCGTAAAAATGAGCTCTCAGTTCGTTGTTGCAGTTCTCAGGTTGTTAGTCAATCATGATCAAGACCGCCTTATGCTTAGCTTTAGGTCGCTCAGAGCGAGATTCAGCTCGTAGCTCAAAGTGCTAATTAAAGGAATTTTTCCAAAAAGACAATAGTCTAAATTGAGGAAGAGTCAACTACCAAAATTGAAAGGAAAATCAAACTCCTATTTTAGTGGAATTTATCCCTAAATTATGTACACCGGTTTTGGAAGTGTAATTAACGTAGAATTCTTTCTTATTTTAATTGTACCCAAATTGTAACACCTCATACTATAAATAGGGGTTGAAAATTCATTGTACATGATAACAATCAACAAGATACTGTGACTTTACCAAAATAAATAGAGAAATAGTCATGGACGTAGACATCTTTTTAGACCGAACCACGTAAAAAATCCTCTTGCATTCACTGTTCTTCCTCTTCTCTTTCTTTTGTCTCTGTTTTATTTTACTTTATTTACAATATTGGGTTAAGAACTTGAGTTGACTGAATTTAGACGTCGACATTTTGACGCTAGAAGGAAGGTCTAGACTATAATCTTTCGAATTTTCAATTGTCATGGCAAGAGGAAGAACTATCAGAAGTTTTGATATGGTGGCTAATCAATAGAAAGGTAGATGGATTAGCAACAGCATGACATCTAACCGATAGAGGATATAACTGTGCCCATGGTAGACACGTCTCATATCCCCACAAACAGCACTACTGTGGGTATACCTTCACTAGTCTCTTGCCAGCTAATACCGATGACCCTTATAGCCGAGGGGCTACAAATATGGCACCAGCGGTAGGAGGCGTTAGAAAATACAATACGGTAACTTGCGGATGCAGTCAGGGCGCTGGCACAGGCTCAAACACAAAATGCACCCAAACTTGAGGCTGTTACTCCGAGAGAAATTTACCAGCAGCAACGAGGGAAAGTGTCAGCTCTTGAAAAACCCATCAGAGAATTGCGGTGATCTATCGATTTATTTCATTCTACTAACTCACGTTCAAGAGTTGAAGGTCACCAAGCTCATGAAGAAGAGGAAGTTCTGCGTCCTACGAGTTTAAGAATAATGGTGAGCTAGGATGAGAGCCGCCATGTGGAGGATGGCCACGATCAAGTTCATGCTGTATCTTGGTGTGAAGAGAATGAAGTAGACAATCAGCGACGTGCGGAGTCATATCGAGCTAATGGCTCACAAGGGCTAGTCAGGGATACGTATTAGAATGCTGCTCTCCAGGTCGTGAGCACAATAGAGGACATAGGCCTCAGGACTTAATGGTTGAGGTGCTCCTTCAGAGGTTTCAACAACTTGAGGCATGCCTCGGTACCTTAAACCAACATGATCAATATGAGGAGAGGACCCCCTTTACTAGGGAGATCGAGACACAACCTCTCCTTCACAGATTCAAGTCTCCAACATTCCTCAGTACAATAGAGATATCGACCCTTTATGATCACCTGGATGCGTTCAATATCCAAATAGATATCTAAACGGTCAATCCGTTGGTCAAGTGCCATGCTTTCCTAGCCACCCTAGGGGATGTTCCACGAACCTAGCTCAAGAGTCTTCCAGCTTGTAACATAGATAGATGGGAGGAATGTCAACGAAAGTTCATCAGTCAGTATAGAGCTTTAAGGAGGTAGCTCATACCATCTTGTCACCTCGTCATGGTCTTTTAGCAACAAATGAAATGCTGAAAGATTACATTACTAGGTTTAGATGCAAAGTCTGTAATGTAGAGAATCCTTCAGATGAAAACATCCTAATTGCAATCTCAGCTGGGCTTTGTAAGGATGAGAAGCTATATGAAAGCATCTATAAATCTCCAGTGAGGGATTGAGCGAGTTCTACGAGCGAGCTGCCAAAGAGATCAAATGAAAATAGACCTTTGGCCCTAAGTAGTCTAACTAGAAGGGTCAAACGGGTAGTTCCAACCAATCGAAGAAAAGAAATAATGGTGGGAACGAAAGTGAAGGTCGGAATAACGACTCAAACAATCAGGTTATTAAGAAGGTCAGCAATGAGCCCTGAAATGAGCGATCTCAGTGTTAAGGTCGTTATGATAGCTACAATATCCTATTAGATACACATGACAAGATCTTTGCAACGGAGATGAACAGGGAAGACTTCGGGAATCCCAACCCTACGAGGTCTCCTGTTAACCTTAGAAAAAAGAACAAGTTTTTTGTCTATCATAATAAGGTCGGTCACAACACTTCAAAATGTTAGACGTTAAAAGACATCATTGAGGATCTAATCAAGAGAGGTTGCTTGAGAGACTATATGGTGTGACTAATGAACCTGGTACCCCAACAGTAACGACCTTAATAACCACTACGACTAACACAACAATAGCCCTAGTGAGCTTTCGAACAAGAACATGAACTCGCAATGAGGACCATCTTTACCATACATGGTGGCTCTCATATTGCAAGTATATCCAACAAGTCGCATGAACATTACGTACGAAAAGCGAATCATGTCCTGCTCACAGGTCATAATAGGTTGGAAGGACCTCTAAAGAAGACAAGGACAACCTTGGATGACATTGTTTTCACTAAGAAGAGTGCCAGAGGTATATGTTGGCCCCACAATGATGCATTCATCATTCAAGCCAAAATTAGTAACACCGAGGTGCAATAGATCATGATTGACATAGGAAGCTCGGTAAATATCATGTACATGGGGTGTTATGACCAGATAGGATTAAGGGCAGAACAATTTAGGTATTCCCTAGACCTCTTTACGGTTTTACCGAAGACGCCTTCACTCCAATAAGCCAGATTAGACTTCCATTTACACTTGAGGATTCAGGTCGTCAAGCCATTATATTGGTAGACTTTTTAATAATTGATTGCCTCTCAATATACAATGTGGTTCTGGGGAGACCTGCGATGAACGATTTGGATGTGGTCACTTCCATTAGAACCCCCACAGTCAAATTTTTAACCCCTAACGGGATAGGTTGCGTGCGAGGCGAGCAACACCTGACTCGATGCTGCTACGAAGATGCAGTCAAGATAGGGGTCAGAGGACAAAAGGTAAATATGATTTTAGGAGGTAAACCACCAGTTATGAGTGAGAAAGGGGTAAGTCATGACCTCGACCCATGCAAGTTGGACGTGGACAGAGTGGTCGGTCTTGTAAAAAAGCTCGAAGATGTCCAAGTCAGTGAGGTGGATGCTAAAAGATGCCTCAAGCTAAGACAAGGTTTAACTTCAAAGGTGAGATCCCTGCTTGCTAACTTCTTCAAAGTAAACTTGGACATTTTTGCTTTGAACCACGAGGATATAGTGGGAATAGATCTTAAGGTCATGTCACACAAACTAAACAAATCAGTTCACCAAACTAAACATTTCCTAATCTTCGTGGATGCTTACTCGAGCTACAATCAGATACCTATGAGCCTAGAGGACAAAGAACACACCTCGTTAATCACATATCACGATTGGTACTGTTATAAAGTGATGCTCATTGGATTGAAGAATACAGGGGCAACCTATCAACACCTGATCAATATGATGTTCGAGGAACAAATCAGGAAAACAATGAAGGTGTATGTGGATAGCATGCTAGTAAAGTCCAAGCAAGTGGCTGACCATGTATACGACC
Source organism: Litchi chinensis (assembly GCA_019925255.1). Lineage (NCBI taxonomy): Eukaryota > Viridiplantae > Streptophyta > Magnoliopsida > Sapindales > Sapindaceae > Litchi > Litchi chinensis. The sequence goes on along the minus strand of CM034461.1, from coordinate 27,364,616 downwards.
TGGAGGAAATGTTCCAAATATTGAGGAACTACTAGATAAAATTGAACCCACTCAAGTGCACATTTAAGGTGGCCTTTGAAAAATTTCTTGGCTTTATGGTAAACAATATAGGGATCGAAGCTAATCCCGAAAATATTAAGGCGCTAATTGATATGAGGTTCCTTACTTAGATCAAGGATATGTAAAACCTCAATGGCCAGGTCACAGCTCTCAGTAGAGTCATCTTAAAAGCCACTGATAAAGGCATTCTCTTCTTTGAAGTACTGAAGAAGAAAAAAAACTTCGAATGAACCGAGTAATGTAAGGTGGCATTTCAACAGCTAAAGGATTACATGGGCCGAGCTCTACTCTTATCTAAGCCAAAAGAAGGAGAGAAGCTCATCGTATGCTTGGAGATATCTTAGTATGCCTTGAGCGTAGCTTTGGTGTGAAAAGAGGAAAGGACACGACTTCCCGTGTACTATGTGAGTAAGAGGTTGCTCGATACCGAAACCAAGTACTCACAGATGGAGAAACTTGCCTATTGTTTGGTAGTCGCATCGAGGAAGTTACGCCTATATTTCTAAGCCCACAGCATTGAAGTCTTTACCCAGTATTTATTGAAACAGGTCTTCCAAAAGTCGGACACTTCGGGTCGATTATTTAAGTGGGTGTCAGAACTAATACAGTTTGACATTGATTTCAAGCCGAGATCAGCAATCAAGGCCCAGGGTTTAGCAGACTTCATCACAGAGTTCACAAGGCCTATAGAAGAGAGGGTTGAATCTTCTTAAAGCCTAACTTGGGAGTTATATATGGATGGATCATCCAGTGAACAAAAGGCTGAGGCTAGGGTGCTACTAATCAGTCCCAAAAAGCACAAGTGTTAAAGATTCTATTAGCCCACTATGAAGCAAGACACTATCAACTTATTTAAGAGATACGATAAGTGTCAAAGATTCGTCAAGATTCCACGAGCTCCACTAGTTTATTTCCAACAAATGGTGAACCCGTGACCTTTAATAATTTAGGGGATGGACCTGATTGGGTCTCTTTCAACAACTTACGGAAAGTGCAAGCACGCTGTGATAGTAGTGAATTACTTTACCAAGTGGATAGAAGCCAAAGAGCTAGTAGAGATCTCCACTACAAAAATAGAAAAGTTTATGTGCAGTAATATTATTGCAGGTTCAAGGTCCTTCAACAGATCGTAAAAGATAATGGGACTTAGCTCAACAACGATTAGTTCATCAAGTTCTGCAGCGATCTGAAGATCATCAAGAGCTTCTTAGCCATAGACCATCCACAAGCCAATGGTTAGGTCGAGGCTGTGAACAAAATAATAAAACAAATCTTAAAAACAAAGCTGGAAGCAAAGAAAGAAGCATGGGTGGATGAGCTACAAAAGATACTATGAGCCTATAAAATCACAGCTCGTAGCACTACTTATAAAACTCTCTTTTCTATGGTGTACGGGTCCGAGGCCATGATCCCGGCAGAGTTAGAAGTAACCTCGAAGCACAGAACGACCTTCAATCCATAAAATAACGACCAGCTACTAGCTACAAACCTCGACCTTCTCGAAGGGATAAAAGAAACAGCCTGTTTGAATGTAACTGTTTATCAGCAAAGAGTCACAAGGTACTACAACAGAAAGGTCCGAGTTAGGCACCACAACATCGGTGATCTTGTATTGTGTCTTATCCTACCTGGAGCTCGCAAGGTCAATGATGGGTCATTAGGTCTGAATTGGGAAAATCCTTATGTTATCAAGAAAAACCTGGGAAGTAGAGCGTATTACTTGACTAATATGGATGGAGCTGAGATCTCTCAAGTTTGAAATCCTAAGCACATTCACCTATACTTTCAATAACTTTTTGGATGCATACCTATAACTTGTAATTCAATCTTCGAAAATTAATAAAAACTATAGGTTTCTCATACTGCTTTACTCTAAATGATTTCTATACTAAATTTTCTATTAAATGCTAAGTGAAAAACGACCTCTTTATCAAGTTTCTCTTTAGCAAAATTTTATAAGTCAAACTATGTTAGTTGAAATTCTGACCTATTGGACATAGCTTGACAAAATTCTATTAAATCTTGCTATATTAGCTGAGAGTCTGACCTACTAAACATAATTCGACATTATGCTATGTTAGCTGAGGTTCCGACCTACTGGACATAGTTCGATATTATGCTATATTAGCTGAGGTTCTAATCTACTAGACATAACTCGATATTATGCTATGTTAGTTGAGGTTCCGATCTACTAGACATAGTTGGACATTATGCTATGCTAGTTGAGATTCCGATCTAATGGACATTATTCGACATTATGCTATGTTGGCTGAGGTTCTGACTCACTGGACATAGTTTGACATTATGCTATGTTAGCTGTAGTTTCGACCTATTGGATATAGCTCGATATTATGCTATGTTAGTTAAAGTTCCGACCAACTGGACATTGCTTGACATTATACTATATTAGTTGAGGTTCCGACCTATTGGATATAACTCGATATTATGCTATGTTTGACAGGACTCAAACCAGACCTTATCTAGGCTCTCGTCTGGAGGATCCCGCCAGACAGTTCAACAGACTTTCTGAACCCGACTCGTCGGATTGAAGAAACTCGAAAAGTGAACCCCTAACTTTCTTAGCCGGTTTACTCGTTTAAACTTAAGAATTTGGTTTTCTTTAAAACAATTGGGAATGATAAAATTTTTCGTGATTTTGTTTTAAAGCAATTTTAGAAAAATTTCTGTAGCATAACGACTATATTTTTAACAAATCCAAAATTTTACCTGCAAAAAAATTATACTTCTACTATAATTTCGTTTCCTCCCAACTTCTTTATCTACAAACAAGTATTTGTATCACACATTTCACAACCAATAAGCAGAGAATCATAATGCGATGTATAAGCATATATCTACACGAAAATCCGAAATTAATGATCAAAATATTTACACTATACAATCCAAAATGCAATTGTATTTCCAAATGTAATATAGTCAACCAATATACACGAATTTACACAAGTATCTTGTAGGACTCGCCCACCTATATATATGTAAAATAAAATGTCGTCGTTCCGTCTGACGATGACATTCAATGGAATGTAAATGAGCTACACAACAAATAAACAAGTTAGTGCAACAAGGCAATGTAATATAACATGTACTAATGTAGCAATTTACAAACTTATTCAAATCTTACAATTTCTTTCAAAAACCCCCATGTATACCCTTGAAACATTCAACCATCACGGGCGATTATAACTAACGCCAACGTGAAGCTACTAAGGTATCTCGACTACTATGATACGGAATTTACTGCATCGCACGTAACGTGATGAATCTCATAACTGAGCAACTACAACGCAGAATTTTCTGCATCGTAATTGTAGTGCTAAAACTCTGAACAATTACGAGTGGAATATACTGCATCGCCACGTAGTGCCAAACTATAAAATAACCAATTACGTGCGGAATTGTCTGCATCGCAACGTAACACTATACTTTTTAGAAAAATTGAGTATCTACGGACGAAATTTTATGCGTCGCCGCGTAGCGCTAAATCTCATAAACTTTTGAGGTATATACATGAGTTTTTAAAACTAACTCATCAAGTGCAAAAGCATAAAACCAAATATTTTTAGAACTTTTAAAAACTATATTGATTCAACTCTTTTTAGAACAACTTAGTATTGCTTTTCATCACTTTATGGTTTCCATAAGAATCCATATACTCAAAAACTCGAACTTTGATATTGAAAATTCATTTTTGTTCTCACTTAATAATTATATACAAAATTTAATACAAGGAAATAGAATTAAGCATAGTGATAGTACACTTACCTCAAAGTCGTGCAATCCGCGTCAAATGTCTCGACGAGTCTCACGTACTGTGGTAGCTTGCTCTTCACCTACACATCACTTTCGTATTTAAAATACGCTTCGTAAACTACACACATTGCTTTTAAACTTAAAAGATTCAATACAATGTCCTTTTTGACTCTAAGTTTTTCAACTCACTTCTAACTTAACCGAGGCTTCCTAATTTCAATTTCTTTGAAAAAGTTTCAGTTTTGAACCCCTAGGGATACCCCCACGCGGTCCGTATAATTTTTAAAGGCCCGAAATGAAAAATCACAAAATTAAGCCTCTTTTGACACTCTATAACAGAATGTAGTGCAGCAACCTGCTCGGGGCTCCGTTTTCCTTCGTTCTTTTCCCTACGGTTCACTTATCTCACATTTTGGTCACATGTCAAATTTTGTCGAAAAATTCTATCGTTTGCTATATCAAATCTAAGAAAAACGTCCTTTTTTTGGACATTTTTTTGTGCACTTTTTCGCGTCGGACGAGCGACGTTAGTTTTTCTTTCGTATTTAAACTTCTTTTACCTAATTATAATCAACAAAATTCATTCCATGTAATAAAAATTGTATTTACATAGTTATTTCACTTATCGACTCTCTAACGGCACTATTTTGCGCATAACTTGCACAATTTTTATCGGAATCGATTCGTTCCAAAACCTATGATTTTTTATGACTTCTAGGCATCATTTGAGGTGTAGAACATCCTCATACTGGTCAAACTTACACAAGTTTTCTCTATCCCATGGTTTGAGCTCAGAATTCCAAAATTGTCTAAAACTACCTCCATTTAACTTCTATCACTTCTACATGTTTTCCTATGCTTTTCTAACCTCAAATATGTCTAGATTTGAGTCTAAATTTATCAACTTTCAGAGGTATCTTACTACTCTTCATAGCCATAACATACTCACAACTCACTCACAACTTTTATCAAATAGATAGAGTTCATGAAAATCAATTTTGTTTTCACTTGTATTAAGTGTATGATAGCCCTTTTATACAACCCTAAGCTACCATTAACACACAACAACTTGTCATTTAACCCTCAACATCATCTATTTAAGATACCACACTAGTTTTAGGGGTAAAATACCCCACACAATTTATTACAACAACCAATACCATCACATACTCATTTTACTTCCAACTTCATCAAATAGAGAGGGAGAAGATGAAATCTCACTTAAATCTTGTTTAGAGAAGTGAGATGGACTTGGAAGAGATCTTAGAGAGAGGGTTTAAGGCTTGGAAGGGTTGAATGGGATGATATCTTCTTCACCCTTTCTTTTTCTTGCTGTCACGGTTTTGCTCTTCTTTACCTCTGCTGTTCTGTTTTTTCTTCACGCCAGATTTATTCTGCTCTTGTTTTGTTACTGGTTGCTTCTTCTTTTCACGCCAACACCCTCTTCTTTACTGAAAATTTGGTCTAAGTGTGATATATATACTTAACTTTCATAAAACTGGCACTTATGTCCCTTTTTTTACTTGTTTGACCATCATTCTCTCTCATTTTGTACTTCATACGGGAATCACTCTCTTCTTTTATATCTCATGGGAGCTTGCTTCTTCTTTTGTTAATTTGTGCTCTAATTATTGTATTTATATATCTCATTAAAAATTTATAGAATGTCAAGCTTGTCCCATTTGACTATTTGACTATTATCCATATTTCTAACTAAATTTAATTAGTGATTTGCTATCCATTCTAAATAACAAGTCCTAAAATTCTCAATTGTGCATTTACTCATATTATTTTCTTTAAATTGTCTCTTATTTGTGAATGAATTATTTTTAATCTTCTTTGACATTTTTCCTCATTAAATTAATTATTATGTAATTCTAGAATGAGCGTTCGCTCTTTGATGAATCAATTTAGATTAATACTAACTAGATTTATTTACTAGATTTATTACTTAAACTTCATAATCTAGTTTCCAACACTAGAATATTAAAATCAAGATTAGGGATTTACAATGTTAACTGAGGTTCCAACTTACTAGATATAACTCGACACTATGCTATGTTAGCTGAGATTCCGACCTACTGGATATAGCTCGACACTATGCTATGTTAACTGAAGTTCCGACCTACTGAACAGTTTGACAAAATTTTATTATGTTATATTAGTTGAGGTTCTGACCTACTGGATATAGCTTAAATTAAATTTTTTGAATTAAACTATAATTTGCGAGCTACGATGCATCAAGATTAGCAACCTCCTAAGCTCTCACTAGGTTTTATTACAACTAATTTATACATTTATACATTGATCATTTTGTTTCTCGGTTCGCAGGAAATTCAAAGACTTAAGAAAAGAAAAAGTGTAATAAAAGTGTAAGGCAACATTGAAGTAAAACAAATAAATTCAAAATAAACCTTGCAGCGAGGTGAATCAGTTTAAAAATAATAACCTCAAAATGAAGTCGAAATATTCATTACAAATGACCTCGCAAAGCGAGTGAGTGTAACACAAAGTCATGAAAAATTTCAAAGAGAAAAGGGGTTCGACATGGCAAGTAGCCTACTTGGAGCCCTAGTCCTGGGAGGCTAATTTCCTAGGAGATGTTTCATGGGAAGTCGTATCTGGAAGCACTGCAACCTGAGTTGTCTCATCTTGGAAGGTCACACCTAGGAGCTTGGTATTCTAAGGAGCTACGTCTAGGATAGTTAAGGATCGAGCAACCTGCTCCTTATACTTCTTTACCTCTGCGACCGCTTCCTCACCAAAGAAAGAGAAGTCCAATTTAGGATGAACTTTTCATAAAATGTAGAAGAACATACTAGAGGTCTCTGATTTTGCTTCTTCCCTAGCTTTAGTGACCTTTTCTTTGATAAGAGTGACTTCTTTCTTAGCCTCCTCCAGTTCTTTCGTAGCCTTCTTCAATTCATTATCAGCAGACTCAGCTCGTTGCACGACCTTCTCTAGATCGCTCTTTGTTTTGTTCAATTCCTCTTCACTATTGAGGAGTTTGGTGGTAAAGTCTATTCTCACAACTGCATGAGTATTCTCCTCGCGAGTTAGAATATCCTCAGATTCCTTTTTTGCTTTCTTAGCATTTTTTAGTCTAATCAAAAGGAGTTGCTATGATTTTTTGCTATCTCAGCCTCCATAGTCATAAAGGAGAGATCAACCTTCAGTTTTTTCTTCTCATTCTCAAACTCCTTCTTTTTCTCCTCAAAAGAATGAACTTTTTGCATCTGCATTATTCTTCCATAGCGGCTTGAAATGCAATAAGTTAATATTTAACCAAAGAAGCAAAAAAGCAAGAAAGACAAAGTTATTGAAGATTACCAGCAACCCGTGGCGAGCTATATAACTAGATAAGATATCACTTCTTAAGCCCTCTTTATATAAGTTCCTGGTGAAGTTCCCTAGGATTTCGAGTAAGTTGTCGAGGACGACGTTAAAGTATATCCCTCTTGGCCCATCTTCAGGTTATGTCCTAGCCTATGACTCAACTCTTTTCTCTACGACCACAAGTTGTTTACCCTTATCAACTTGTTATCACTTGGTCGGATGAGGCCTAGACATTAACTTCCTTTTTGCTCCACTAATTGGAGCAACTTGAACCTCGTGAGCAAAAACTCTTACCTACTTATGTCGAACTTTAACCATCTCTAGCTGCGAGATGGGAACCTAGGCTGATAAAGGTCCCAAAGCCAGTGCTAAGATGGTTACCTTAACAGAGGCAACTGAAGGGGCTGTAGAATGGACAAATCGAGCTTAAGGGAGCTTACGGAGGGCGAGCTTAACCATTTTTATAGTTTCTTGAGGGATAGGAACTGAAGTTTCTTGAGGAACGAGAACAATCTCTACTTCGCTAACAACGATGAAGGTAGGGGCGAGTTTGAGTTCACCCCAAATTTCGATGTCCTTTCTATTGTCAATAAGTTCACTGTTTAGAGAATGAGCTAGTTGATGGGTCTTGAGGAGCTCGTCGTTGAACGCTTGATTGATTCTCCCTTTCTGTGAAACCACAAGCGTGCTAAAAGATTCGATCTCCTCTCTAGTGAGGGATGCCTTATATCCTGTCGTGTTTGTGAGGTGAAACAAAGAGAATTAACAAAAAAGAAAAAAAAAATTATTGTAGCTCACAAAAGTCAATCCCGTCTGTCTACCTGGACTAAGGACGAAATTGAAATTTTAAAACTGCCTAAAGAAATATAGAACCAACTCAACTTGTAATCGCCTACATTATATTTGCCCTTCGCACCGCCCTGAGGTAGAAGGTCCTTAAAGCTTATTTTCTGAGTTGTGAGATAATAAATCCTATCTCGCATTCCTCTTTTTGAGCTATCGACACTCATGATACTAAAAAGGTGACAGCAAATTCTTGGGATTAGAGGTGGAAGGCCGTTCCTTATAAAGACTAAGGCTAGAGACGTAAGCTGCGAATAAAAGTTGAGGGTTAATTAGAAAAGGCTGAGCTTTAGCCTATTTAGGAGGTTGATGAGATAGGTAGAGATTGAAAATCTAAGCCCATGCCTAAGATGATAGATGTTGATGACAATAAACCCCTTGAGAGGATAGGCTGCATAGTCGTTAGGAAAGAGCAGCATGACACGGCAACCTCTGGGAAGGTTATACTCTAAAACAATTCCCTCCAACTCCTTATATTTTATCCTTTAGCATAGCGGGTAAACACCTTGCAAGCTCGTTGTTCCTCGACGATCTAACAGATCATCATAGGGTTAGCTCGAGCTACAAATTACTCAACGACCTCACTGCTCAGAGAGCTTACTTCTTTAACAATGCAAACTTCCCCTAGTCGAGCTCCTCTAAGCTGGAAGAGTCACCATCTCCTATTCTGTATGACCGACGTCTGTAACCTGAAGACATCTACACATAAAAGGAAGCAGTTAGGTTGCTACATGCAGACCATGCCTAAGAATCTAAGTTTTCTATTATTTAATAAAGGACTTCCTAATCTACAGGTCACAAACGTCATATAGATCACTAAGGCCATGAGAGACTCAACCTATGAGCTAACGACTTACAAGCTAATAACCTACCAACATCTCATCCTACAGCTTGCATACATAATGTTACAAATAACAAACTGTCTGTAAAAGGCCAACCAATAAGATCAAATCAAAAGGAAACGAAAAGTTGCAACCAATAACCAACATGTAACATCAAGAACATGAAACATTTAAGCTATTACCAGATCAAGAAAAAACACAATGCATACAAAAATGGAAACTAATAAATTAAGAGTTAGATATGGAGACTTACTATAAATGCAGTAACACTTAATCGCTTGAGAATGAAGACGCTGATCTTTAATGGTTTTGAATTTAAGGTGTACTGGCATAAGGATGTAAAATAAAAATGAGAATGACAACGATGAACATATGTCAAAGAAAATGAGAGAAGAAGCAGGCTTAGTGGTGGCTTGAGTTTGAAAATGGCAAAGGGAAAAGGAAGTGGCCTCCACTTTATATAGACGCAAAACCCTAACCGTTAGATTTGAAGGCTAATCAACCGTCTTAGATTTAATGGTATCGCGCGAGTTGAGTCACTTGTCATCATGGGTTGTCATTTGAGAAATGTGTGCATTAAAAGTGCTTAAAACGAGACGTGCAAGTGGTACGGTTACTCAAGGAGTCACCACAAGTCAAGTGATGGAACAGAATTTGAAAAGGCAGCACAACAAGTTGTGACATATTAGCTTTTATCAACGAGCTTAAGCAACCAGTACACAGATCGCACGGAGAGTTAGGGGGCTGATGTTGTGAGTATATTTGGGGCCGCATAAATAGGCTAGTAAAAGCCTAACGAATTGATCCAATAGATTTTCCCAATAGATAAAAGCTCAGTTCGTCAATCTCCAATTCACATAAATGATCTCTCAGTTCACTGTTGCAGTTCTTAGGTCACTGATCAATCATGGTCAAGAATGCTTTATGCTTAGCTCTAGGTCGTCCAGAGCAAGATTCAGCTTGTAGCTTGAAGTGCCCATTAAAGGAATTTTTTCATAAATGCAACAACCTAAATTGAGGAAGAGTCAATTGTCAGAATTGGAAGGAAAATCAAACTCCTATTTTGGTGGAATCTATTCCTAAATTATGCATAGCGGTTTTGGAAATGTAATTAACGTAGAATTATTTTCTATTCTAATTATACTCAAATTGTAACACCCCACACTATAAATAGGGATTGAAAATTTATTATACATAACAACAATCAACAAGATACTATGACTCCGTTAAAATAACCAGAGAAACAGTCATAGATGTAGGCATATTTTTGGGTTGAACCATGTAAAAAATCTCCTTGCAGTCATTGTTCTTCCTCTTCTCTTTCTTTTGTTTTTGCTTTGTTTTACTTTATTTGTAGTATTGGGTTAAGAACTTAAGCTAACTGAATTTAGATATCAACAAACCTAGATCAGTGTTCGACGATTTGAGTTCAACCTAGATCATTGTTTGATGATCTAGGTTCTAGAACTTAGATCGTCGAACATGACTATCATGCTGAACCTAGATCGTTGAAAGACTCTTGAGCTAGATTGTTCATCTAGATTGAGCCAGATCAGATAAATTTTCTTTAAAAAAAAAGTTAAAAAAAAAAAAAAATCTGGTGGAGATCTAATCAATCTAGATCTCTATTAAATGGAGATCCAAATCTCTATGGTCGGCAATCTCTATCATTGACAATGGATTGTTCTTGATCTAGGTACACCTAGATCGTCGAGCACGATATGGATTCAACCTAAATTTTTGTTCGATGATCAGAGTTCTAGAACCTAGATTATCAAACATGACTATCATCTTAAGCCTAGATCGTCAGAGATTCTTAACCCAAATTGTTGATCTATGTTAAACCCAATCATCATTCGACGATGCGGTTTCATAAACTAGACTGTTGAATGATGGATCTAGTGATATTGTGATTCGGTTTAAACTAGAGCGACATCGATGATCGGCCTCATTTGATCATATCAATTTTTTTTTTTTTTTTTGTGTTGTATTTTTAATATTCTTGATAGTTTTATTTAAGTATTATTGATCTTTACTATCCATCACAAAGATGGACAATGGAGATCCTTTTTTTTTATTTTTTTATTTTTTTTTATACATTAATTATTTTTTAAAGGGAAAATTAAACAATCACCCCTAACATTTGCCGATGTTATACATCTATGGCAACTTTGGTCCTTTTTATATTAACATCATATAATAAAAACACCTGACCATTAGTTGACTAACTATTGACCAGAGCAATTTGGTTCTTTTGTCATATGTTAAATAGATAAAATAACATAATCAATCAAAATTTGCCTCATCATCTATTATTATGGGCAAATATTATATTGTGCTCATATGAAAATATTAAAATATAAAAAGACAACAAATAAAGTTAAATAGAATATGGTCTCCGCCATCTCCATGTGTCCATGGCAATGGAGACCATCTAGCTTTTATTATATGGAGACCCATTCCATACGATAGAGACCAAATGGTCTCTATCATTGTAGAGATCATTTGGGTGTCCAACAATGGAGACCTAGACTTTAGGTTTCTAATGATGAAGACCCAATTTCAAGCCTTTATCATGGAGATCTAGAACCTGGTTCTTGGTAGGAATGACAATGGGCTGGGTTTGGGCATATTTACCCAAACCTGTCCCCGAGCTCACTAGAAAATTCATACCCACACCCGTAAAGTTTTCACGAGTGTAGGTATGGGTACAAACACGTGAGTGCATCCTCAAACCCACAACATGGAAAAAAATTATATCAAATTTCATAAACCTTTTTTCACCCATATCACCTAATAACCACAAATCATATGACTTTTATATCCTAACAATAATATTTATCATAAAATAAAATCAAACCTAATAATATAACCTAAATTTTAACATTTAACATAATAAATTTATAATAAACGACATAATTTAAATCCATATAAACCATAAAATATGCCAAAACATTGGTCAAATTACATTAGAATTCACAAATTCTCAAAATAACATAATAATTAACAAAAGTTTTAAAAATCTAGCCTTCTACATTCCACACACTTCCAAGTTTGTCATTGTCACTTTTGATTTCAAAGTTCCAAAGTTCAAATAATAGTTCATTCCCACACAATCAAGTTTAAAAATACATTAGTATACACTGAACCAATATCAAACAAGTAATTATAAAATAGTTTAATTTACCTCCTCATCATCAATATGTATCGTCTTCAAATGTAGAAGAATTCTTTGCAACACTTGCACCTAACTAGAAGTAAATAAGAATTAAAAGGAAACTCCCCAAGTAGAAAAAATAATATGACAAATTCAATGAACAAATTAAAATAATTATTTTCATACCATTAAATTCAGCCCACAACCAATCTTGAGCACTCATCAATTCCTCCAATTTCTTTTGATGAAGTCTACTTCGGTGAGGACTCACAAATCTACCATCGGTATTGAAAGCCGACTCAGATGCAACTGTAGAGATAAGAATATTGAAGATGTCCCTAACAATGCAGTGCAAAGTAGGAGATTTAGCAGCATTTACATTCCACCATCTTAATACATCAAAGTCTGGAGTTCTTGGAATGACAAGTTCGTCCAGATAATAATCCAACTCCGTCTTCACATGAGTACTAGTAGCAGAGGCCAAACTAATGTATTCATCATATCGAGACAAGGCACTTGATGTTGATCATGGAAGAGCCAAAGCTAAAAAAAAAATGAAAAGACGATGGAACATGTGACAAATCAGCAGATGAAGCATTTGGTTGGCTTCTTTAAAACTTGTCTCGTACTCTAACAATCTTCAACAAAATCTAACGGACATTTTCGATTTCATTTGAAGCTTTGTCTCCATAAAGCAGAAAAATAAAATTCCATAACTTTAAACCTTGTATTGAGGATCCAAAATAGTTGCCACAACCGTAATACCATAAAATTCATTCTAATAACTATCAAACTTTTGTCATTGTGCCAAACTTTTGTCATTGTGCCATATATAAAACCATTAGTTTTATTTGATCAATTGTGGATGTGCTTCATTCAGTAATGGTGTACCAAATCTCACACACAATTGGTAGATAATTGTTGGCTGCGGGATACTTGGTTCCTGAAAAATCTTTTGTTGCCACATGAAACACTTCAAGCCTATCAGTAATCTCTTTGGCTAAAAATCAATCATTTTCAGTTGGCACACTTTTGTATTGTGAATCTCTTTGTCTTAAACAAGGAATAACATTTTTGTAAATCAAAGTTGTGCTGATCATCAAGTAGGTGGAGTTCCACCTCTTTTTGCAATCAAGAGCCAACTTTTTAGTGCTCTCAATGTTCGTCTGACGAACAATTTCAAGGAAATTTTCCCCTTTTTGGTGTTGCTGTCCATTGTCCAATCAATAAGAAACATTATCTTAAATTCTCTCAATAATATCACTAATCATATCCAATGCCTGCTTCACTATCAAATTCAAAATATGAGCTGAATAACGCACGTGAAACAACTCTCCATCAAACAAAAGAACCCACTATAAAGCTTATATATTATAATAGGAATCATAGCAATATTAGTGCTACAATTATCCACAGTCAAAGTGGACAGCTTTTCTTCAATATTCCAATCTGACAAGCAATCAATCAATACATCAGCAAGCATTGTATGTGTACGTGGAACATGTACAAACTTATAGTACAGAATATCACATAAGTATGAAAAAACTATTTTAGAATATATATTTTTTATATATCGCTAGCTGTGATGGGGTTTCTACTCATAAGAATTTATAATTATATAAACGGTTTTATAAATATTAACAAAGTATTCATCTCATTCGATTTATATATTTTTGTTAAAAATTGTATATATCATAAGAAACATCTTTGATTATTAATGCAATTTCAAACTAAGTATATAAGTGTTATATACAAACAGATTTAATTTAAAATAAGTAATCTAAAGAGTTTGTAGAAAGCAAAAGAAGTTGGATACTTTATTTGTGGTAAATCAATAGTTACGATCCATTTCGTATTTGGTACAATAGTCTTATCCGAGACTATTCATATGGTGACATGGAAATGGAGGCATCTTATAAAAGAAAGATTATATAAGACTGAACCGCGATAAATGTGAGTCTCGAAGTAATATCCATTAAACATAAAGATTCATATTTATTGATAAGATGATCATATATGAATTAATCTTAATCCTGAGTATATTATGGACTCCTACTTGTTGAGTAGTATCATTTAACTTATATGGGTAATATCGGTGCAGATACCCCGATCAATAATTTCGTACTTTTGGGATATGATTTAATAAATAGCTGAGAACATTCTATACAATAATGAAATCCACTCCTTCTTGCAAGAAGTAGAGAAGTGGTTCCCTTAAGGGTTGATTCAAAGCTTGAATAATAAGAACACTCAACTTTTTGTTTATATGTAAACGAAAAAATAAATTAATAAGTTGTTATGAATATATTATTCATTAAAGAATCAATGGTACTTAAAGATCAAGAAATAATTAGAGAGGTAAAATAGATATTTTGACTTAGCTCTAATTATGAACTATTTGTGGAGGATTAAACCATATGTAATGATTAAATCAATGGGCACTGAAAATTTCAAATTGTATAAAAACGTTTGTAGTTTTGAGAGTGCAATCATAGGTTTTTAATATAATAACTTTAAAGTTAATAATAGTAAATTATTTAATTAAAGAGTTTAATTAATAAATCCAATATTATTAAAGCTCAAATTGTAGGTTCATTGAATCCCCTTGATAGTTCATTTCACTATAAGAATCGTGTATATAAAATATTGTAATTGGACCATCCAATTATAATTGCTACATAAACAGTAAAATTTCTATTCACTTGGTATTTGAATAATATTGATTATTCAAATTATTTAATAATTAATTAGTTAATTATTAATTATGAATTAATAATTAATTAATTAAGAGGTTTTGAATTCAATTTTAAGTAATGGCTTTAGTATAAATTAATTATGAATTAACTTATTAGAGGTCACGAGTTCGATTTCAAAACATAACATGAATTAATTTTAAATTAATTATGTTATATTGGATAAAAGTTTAATTCTAATAAACATAGGGTTCAATATTAATTTTGATTAATTAAAACACTAATTGGTTGCCTATAAATAGAAAAGAAATAGTTTTCTCTTTTTGACAGAAAGTTTATTTTGCTTTCTATTGTACGTTCTTTAAAAAAGAAAAGAAAAAAAAAATTACAACACAATATAGAGAAGAAAAAATTGTATCTTTCTTCTCTGTATAACTAAAATTAATACTCACCCCTTATAAATATTGTTTTTTCTTTTTTAAAAAGAAATCAATAGTAAATGAGCATAATCACTTGGTTATTGATGTAGAGATATATTAGAGAAGGCTAAGTGATAGGTAATTCATAGAGATCAATACAAAAGGTAAAAATTTGATTTTTATTTCTTTGTATTATTTTATTTCAATATTTTATGGATATATGGTTTTTGAGTTTTATAAAAGTTTTGAAACTCATAATTCCATAAAATTCTTACTTTTCAAAGACAACTTTTGTTTTTTTCTTTCAGGCCATTAGTGCTTGTGGTAAGAATGCCACAACCTCATGCCATGAGGTATGGTTCTACACAAGATAGCAACACTTTTCCTCACTAATTTGTGTAGGCAGACCTCCCACCCTCATATGGGCTAGCTGCTCTTCCATCTCTATGTGGGTCAATCTCTCTCATATAGCAGCAGTTTCCCAGGCTATGCTATTAGTATCCAATCTCGGTTGGTTCTGGTAATTGTCTAAACTAGTCCCAATTATCAAAATATATATATACATTAAACTAATTATAAACGAATAAAGTGTGATAATGTACCTCATCATGAGACATTGTAATGTCCAAGAGTTATCCACAAATGTGCTGCAATGTCCATAAACCCCTTTCTTTGATTGTTGGATGTCCACATGTCAATACTAGGAGAAATCCTACTATTATTTCTCTCCAATAAAGTCATTTTCTTTTGGGGGCGGAGGGGGGGAGGAAGGTGGGGAAAGGGCTGTGGGTGGGGGGAAATAATTGAAGTAATTGTTTAGGATATCACTCTTCAATGTATTCCGCGAGGTTATTTTGAACACTGATTGAAGTGAACCAACAAACCTATGAAGTCCATAATGCTCTACGACACTAAACGAATACTCATGCAACATCACCATATTTGCTAACACTTTCTAGGAAACATCTTGATCAAATCGGTAAGTTTATAATTGCACTCCTCTGTCTTTTGTTCTGACATACCTTAATGCTTGTCCTACAACAGGAAAATGCTTTTGTAGGCATGTTTGCAAATGGCTACGCAAATGGGACCATTAAACTTTTCTCTTTTAAAATGATTCCACACCATTGATGCCAATTTTCTTTTCCTTCTTCATTAGCATAAGACTCAGTTTGAACACCATTATTTCAGTATTGTTATTGTTATGGGTATTTTTTGGATTAAGCAATCGGGCTGGTAAAAGCCTAATAAAAGCCTAAAAAGTCAACCTAATGAAGAGGTCCATTAGACAAGGCCCAAGTCATCAATGTCCAGTCCATGCGAGCTCTACAGCTCGCACCAGCGAGCTCGCATCATAGTCATTTACAGATCACTGTTAGCATTATACAGCTCTCACTATGCATAATTCGTTACTCAAAACGAGGTCTAGCTCGAAATCGTCTAATGCAGTTTACAGCTCGCTCAATGATTAGTTAGACAAGAAAATCTTCCAGAAAAGGCAGTAACCCAAATTGATCGTGATTCCTCTATAAGGATTGGAAATAAATTTAAATTCAAACTCAGTCAACGTGATCTTTGATTTTATGGAGCAGTTTCCTAATTCGGTGCTAACCGATTAGGAAGTGTAATTAATTCATAATTCTTTTCCTGTTTTATCGTAACCTAAATTGTAACGCATCTTTCTCTATAAATAGAAGACAAAATCCATTGTAACAGAGAGACATAAGTAATATTATACTGTTATTCTACAGAATAATCGAGAGGAACAGTCGTGGACGTAGGCACATTTGCTGAACCACGTTAAAAATCTCCTTTGTTGGTTATTTTTCTTCTCTACTTTACTACTTTTCTTAAATTTTCTATTTTGCTTGACATTGATTGCAGGTATTGGGTTATGAACTCTCGTCGACCAGAAATCAACGTCGACATTTTGGCGCTAGAAGGATGGCGCAGACTGCAATCTGTTTGCTGCAATTTCTCAATTTTCAATAGACATGGCGAGAATAAAAACAACTAAATATGTGGGCTCACAAGCTGACTAAGCATAAAGTCAGACCAGTCAACACCAGCGTGATACGCAATTGGTGGAAGACGTACCTATGCCTACAGTAGGCACGTCTTAGGGCCAAGCAATCAGTGCTGTAGTAGGCATGCCTCCCCTACCCCCTTCATCAACCAGTGCCAATCGTCCTAGTTGAGGGACAACAAGCGTGGCATCAAAGGCAAGAGGCATTGAAGGCTACTGTTAGACAGCTTGCAGATGCCATGAATGCGTTGGTACAGGCCCAAGCGTAGAACGCGCCCAAGATCGAAGTTATTGCTCCAAGGCAAGCGTATCCGTAGGGTGAAGCAATGAGGTGCTCAAAAGGCCAGTAAGAGAGGTGTCTCGACTTATCTGTTCAACTCACTCTTTCAATTCACGTTCTAGAGCTGGAGGTTGTCATGCTTGTGAGGAAAGAGAAGTCGCGCGCCATGCAAGTCTGGTGGTAAGAGCGAGTCAGGATGGAAGCCGCCGTGTAGAAGCTGGCTATGATAGAGTCCGAGTTGCATCTCGGTATGAGGACGAGGTAGATAATCAGCGACATTCAAGGTCGCATCGAGCTGGCGGCTCGTTCAAAGAAAGCCAGAGATATGAACCAGAACGCCGCTCTCCAGGTCGTGATCACAGAAGGAGACACGGGCCCCGAGACTTACAAGTAGAGGAATTTCTTTAGAAGGTTCAATAGCTTGAAGCGCGACCTGGCGCCCCAGACCAGCATGAACATTATGGAGAAAAGACTCCGTTTACCAAGGAGATCGAGATGCAGCTTTTCCCTTACAAATTCAAGGTCCTAAGTATCCCACAGTACAATAGGGACAGTGACCCCTATGACCACCTTGACACGTTTAATGTCCAAATGGAGCTACAGACGGACAACCCATTGATGAAGTGTCGTGTTTTCCTAGAGGGGACATTTCGCGGACTTGGTTTAAGAATCTCCCAGTTCACAGCATAGGAAGTTGGGAAGATTGCCTGCAGAAGTTCATTAGCCAGTACAGGGCTTTGAGGAGACAGCTTGCTCCATCCTACCATTTAACCATTATTTTTCAGCTTCAGAATGAATCATTGAAGGACTACATCACTAGATTCATACGCGAGGTCGCCAATATGGGGAGCCCATCGGACGAAAGTATTTTGACTACGATCTCAGTCGGGCTGCGTAAGGATGGAAAGTTGTATGAAAGCATTTACAAGTTTCCGGTAAAAGACCTAAGAGAATTCTATGAGCAAGTTGCGAAGGGGATCAGATGGGAGGAGACCTTCGGCCCGAAGAAGTCCAATTAGAAGAACGAAGTGGGTAGTTCCAACCAATCGAAAAAGAGAAGTAATGGCAAGAATGAAGGTGAAGATAGAGGCAATGAATCAAATAACCAGATTGCTAAAAAGGCTCGGAGAGAGCCCAGGAATGAGCGGCCTCAGCGTCAAGGTCGCTATGACAACTACATATCCTATCAGATTCACAAGACAGGATTTTTACAGCGGAAAGGAACAGGGAAGATTTTTGAAAGCCTAATCCTTTTAGGGTCCTTGTTGAGCATAGAGATAGGAGTAAGTTTTGTGCTTATCATAACGAGGTCGGGCACAATACTTCTGATTGTTGGACATTGAAGAACGTCATTGAAAGATTGATCAAAAGAGGTCGCTTGAGAGATTACTTAGTAAGACCAACAGATTTATGACCTCCGAGACAACGACCTCAGCAGCAATAATATCTAGCATAGCAGTAGCTCCAGCGAGCTCCCAAGCCAGAGCATGAACCTGCGATAAAGATAATTTTCACTATTCATGGTAGCCTCCATATCGCAGGTGCATCAAACAGGTCGTATGAGAGGTATGTTCGGGAAGCAAATCATGTCTTGCAAGTTAGTGGGTTGGAAGGACCTGCGAAGAAGGCGAGGACGATCTCGGATGATATTGTGTTCACCCAGGAAGATGCTAGAGGCATTTTCTGGCCTCACAATGATACATTTGTCATTCGAGCCAAAATTAGTAATATGAAAGTGCGACGAATCATGATTGACATCGGTGGCTTTGTCAATGTCATGTACAGGAATTGCTTTGACCAGATGAAGTTAGGAGCAGAACAATTGAAGTCTTTCCCAGAGCCTCTTTATGGCTTCACTGAAGATGTCATCACACCAGTGGGCCAAATTAAGTTGCCACTTACACTCGGGGAAGCAAATCGTCAAGCTACTGTGTTGGTAGATTTTTTTATCATTGATTGCCTATCAGCCTACAATGTGGTCTTGGGAAGACCTGCAATAAACAATCTGGACATGGTCATCTCAACTAGGACCCTTACAATCAAGTTTCCAACCCCCAATGACGTTGGATGTGTTCAGGGAGAACAGCATTTAGCTAGACGCTGTTATGAAAATGCTGTAAAGATGGGTGTCAGGGAAAAGAAAGTGAACGTGGTTTCGGGGGGCGAGCCACCAGCTATGAGTAAAAAAGGGGTTAATCACGATCTCAACCCTCATGAAGTGGATGTAGACCGAGCCACTGGGCCAGTTAAGGAGCTGGAAGATGTTCAAGTTAGCAAGGTATATCCTGAGAGATGTCTGAAGCTGGGAAGAGGTTTAACTCTAGAAGTAGGAGACCAGCTTGCTGACTTCCTTAAGGCGAACTTAGACATGTTTACCTGGAATCATGAAGATATGGTGGGGATAAACCCCAAGGCCATGTCCCACAGATTGAACATTGACCCCCACCACAGGCCAGTTCGCCAAAAGAGGAGACCAATGACAGAGGAATGTTACTTTGCATTGAAAGAAGAGATAGACACCTCAAATCGCTTACTGAAGTGGACAGTAGAGCTCGCACAATTTGATATCTAGTTTAAGCCAAGAACAGTCATCAAAGCCTAAGCTCTAACAGATTTTATTGCAGAGTTTACTGGGTTCGTAGATGATGAAGTTGTATCTTTTGAAGGCCCAACCTGGGAGTTATACATTGATAAGTCGTCTAGTGAGCAAAAGGCTGGAGCAGGAATTCTGTTAATTAGCCCTGAAGGCCATAAAATCCTTTGTGCTTTAAGGTTTGGTTTCCAAGCCACCAATAATGAAGCTGAGTATGAAGCACTGCTTACAGATTTGCGTCTGGTTAGGGAGATGCGAGTTGAACGATTAAGGGTTTTCAGTGACTCATAGCTTGTGGTCTGCCATATACTAAGGGAGTATCAAATCAGGGGACCCAAGATGACTATGTACCTCTAGAAAGTTCATGAGATGCTAAGTACTTTTCAGAAGTACAAGGTGAAGCAGATCCCACAAGCTCAGAACTCACATGCAGACGCACTAGCTCTTCTGGCAACCACTCGAGATGCAAACTTTCTAGGGGCAATCCCAGTGGAATTCCTATCAGCTCCAAACACAGAAGAGAGAGATTTAGTGATTCCCATAAATATATAGCCTAACTCCTGGATAGGCCTGATTTTGAGTTATCCGTAGGATGGAAAGCTGCCAGGTGATAGATTGGAAGCACGACGCTTGCGAGCTAGGGCAGCCCGATATTACATCTATGATGACGCATTGTACAAGAAAGGGTTTTCAGCCCGCCTTTTAAAATGCATTGATGGCCAGGATTGCGAGACCGTAATGAGACAGATACACGAGGGCCATTGCGAAAATCATGCTGGGGGGCTATCTTTGGCTCACAATGCACTTTGGCAAGGATTCTATTGGTCCACTATGAAGCAAGACGCTATTAACCTGGTCAAGAAGTGTGATAAGTGCTAAAGGTTTGCTCAAGTTCCACGAGCTCTACCAGCCTATCTCCAACAAATTGTGAGCCCGTAACCCTTTGTAATTTGGGGAATGAATTTGATTGGGCCCCTATCAACAGTTCGTGGAAGATGCAAGTATACGGTGGTTGTTGTGGACTACTTTACTAAGTGGACAAAAGCTAAGAAGTTGGCAGAAATTTCCTCAACGAAGATTGAAAAATTTGTGTGGAATAATATTATTTGTAGGTTTGGGGTTCCTCGGCAGATTGTGATAGATAATGGGACCCAGTTCAGCAGCGACCAATTTCTTA
Source organism: Litchi chinensis (assembly GCA_019925255.1). NCBI lineage: Eukaryota > Viridiplantae > Streptophyta > Magnoliopsida > Sapindales > Sapindaceae > Litchi > Litchi chinensis. The sequence goes on along the minus strand of CM034461.1, from coordinate 27,343,419 downwards.
AGTTCTGTAATGACCTCAAGATTGTCAAGAGCTTCTCAACAGTTGATCATTCACAAGCCAATGGCCAGGTTGAAACTGTAAATAAGATAATAAAGCAGACTTTGAAGATGAAGCTAGAGGCGAAGAAAAGAGCGTGGGTGGACGAGCTACAAAAGGTGTTATGGGCTTACAGGACCACAACTCGCAGCACCACGGGCGAAACGCCCTTTTCAATGGTGTACAAATCCGATGCCATGATCCCAACAAAACTAGAAGTGACCTCACAATGTAGAACGACCTTCAATCCAAAAGACAACGACCAGCTATTCACCACAAACCTAGACCTACTTGAAGAAGCCAAAGAAGCAGTACAATTGAGAGTAGCGGTCTATCAGCAAATGATTGCGAGGTATTACAACAGAAAAGCTCGAGTTCGAAGTTTCAATGTGGAAGATCTAGTACTACGTCTTATCTTGCTTAGAGCTCGCAAAGCCAGCGATGAGTTCTTAGGTCCAAATTGGAAAGGCCCCTACGTTATCAAAGAGAACTTGGGAAATGGAGCTTACCGTCTAGCAAATATGAATGGAGCTGAAGTCCCTCGAGCTTGGAACGCTGAGCATCTTCATCCATATTATCGGTAACCTTTTTATTACATGTATTCAATTTGTAAACTCAGTTATTTCAAAAGTCAATGAAAGCTCCAAGTTCTTCGTATTGTCTGAATGATTGCTCTAATAATTTACATGTTCTCCAAATTATGAGTTATTAAGCTAGCAGGTTCCATCCTATTAGCTCGTTGTCATGTCCACAGCTCACAAAAAATAAAGTTATAGCAGACGAGGTTACGTACCCCTGCATAGCTTGCCAAAATCAAGCTATGGCAGGCGAGGTTACGTAACCCTGCATAGCTCGCCAAATTATAGCTATGACAGGTGAGATTACGACCCCTACATAGCTCTCAAAAAACAAAGCTATAGCAGGCGAGGTTACGACCCCTGTATAGCTTGCAAAAATATTGCTATGACAGACGAGGTTACAACTCCTGCATAGCTCGCAAAAAATATTGCTATGGCAGGCAATGTTACGACCCCTGCATAACTCGCAAAAGAATATTGCTATGGTAGGCGAGATTACGTACCCCTGCATAGCTCACCAAATTATAGCTATGGCAGGCTAGATTACATACCCCTGTATAACTCTTAAAAATTATAGCTATGGCAGGCGAGATTACGTATCCCTGCATAGCTCTCAAAAATTACAGCTATGGCAGACGAGGTTATGTACCCTTGCTTAACTCTTAAAAATTACAGCTATGGTAGATGAGGTTACAATAACTTGCATAATTTGCAAAGTTATACAATAGTCGAGATTACGACCTACTATCCAACTCGAAATTAGTATACTGGCTTATTTTTGAATGAATTGTTAATCACAATTTTTAACTTATTGAAGTCAATAGCTTCACGACCTTGGGTAAGGTTTTATTGTCGTCTGCTTAATTGGCCTATCACTTCAGCTTGTTGGAAAGTCTCACAACTTGGAAAATAAAAATGTAATAAATGACAGTAAATGAAGAAATTCAATCGCATTTAACATACAAGTCACAATAGAAAAATTTCATTAAAGCTAAAAAGTTCGTTACAGATGGCCCCAGAATCAAAGTAAGTAAAAGGACACAACTTGACAAAACGCAGAAGGCAGAGAACGAGGCGAGCTATTTGTTGCCTTGGTCATGAGAAACTGATCTCAAAAGAAAGTCATTGCTAAAAGATGAACTAGAAAGTTCAGTGACCTGAGTTGGATTGGAGGTCGCACCAGGAATATCAACAGGTATCTCTATTGCCAAGGGAAGAGCATCTGATACAACTAGAGACGAGTTAGTTTTAGCCTTGAACCTCTCAACAACCCACAGCCAGCGTCGCTAAAGATAGAAAAATCTAACTCAGGATGAGACGTCCATAGGGTGAAAAGGAAGTTCATACCAGTTTCTGCTTTAACCTCAACTCTGGCTTTAGTAACCTGTGCCTCCACTGCTTTGGCAGATTTCTCTTTCAGAACAGCAATCTTCAAGTAAATGACCTCTGCATGGCACTGAGCAGCTTCAGCTCGTTGTAGCACAACCTCTATTTGTTGTTCGACTTCTTCAGCTCGCTTTGCTACCGCTTCTGCTTGCTGTTCAACAGCCTTAGCTCACTTCTCGGCCGCCTCAGCTCACTTTGATGCGGCTTCTATTTGCTGTTTAACCGCCGTAGCTTGCTTCTCTGTAGTTTCAGCTCGTTGTTCGGCCTTCTCAGTTCCCTTCGCTGCAACCTCTACTTGTTTAGCCCGCTTTTCAGCAGATTCAACTAACTGTTTGGCTTACTTCAGCTCATCCTTGGTCTTGCTCAATTCATCTTCACAATTACGAAGTAAGGCGATAAGATGCGACCTTGAAGTTTCGTAGCAACCTTCCATGTGAGTCAAGGCTTCCTCAGCTTCCTTTCTAGTTATGTTGACATTTGTCAGTTATGCCTCATAGCCTTCCTCATACTTTCTGGCATTCGAAGCCTCCTTAGCCAAGGATTTGATTTCTTCCTTTGCTTTCTCCAGCTCGGTCTCCAATTTTGTTATTCGATGATCAGATATTCGAGTTTCCTTCCTCCGTTTTACTACTGTTAGAGCAACTTGAAACCCTACAAGTTAGTATTTAATAAAGCAAGGAAACGAGAGGTTAAAAGGAAGCAAGTTACCATCATCCCATACCGACCTAGGTATTCGACCAAGTCCAAACCGCTAAAGGATTCATTTTTTAAGCTCCTCGTATAGGACATCATGATTTCTGACCAGTTGTTAAGGAAGGACCTTAGATATCTACCTCCTAGTCCATCTTCAAGGCGTGGCCTGGTTGGTGAAGTAGTCTCCTCAGCTTGTGCGACCTCGGACTCATTGCCTTTATTTGCGCGACGTCCCTTAGTCGAGGTAGGACTAGACATCGTCTTTCTCCTTCCATCTCTCCTGACACCAGTTTGGGTCGTTTGAGGTAGAGCCTCGGATTGAACTTCCCCCACCTCAAGCTGCGAACTGAGGGCTGGGGCCTACGGAGAACTTGCTATTGGTGCCGAAGGCGACACCTCGTTAAGAGCGGCGATCGAAGGAGTTTTGGTTTTAGCAAGTCGCTTAGAGGGGGTAGTTGAAGGGGCTACAGTCTCAGTAAATCACTTCTGAGAATACTTTAGAAGAGTGAGTTTTTCCATAGTTGGAGCTCGTTCAGAGGCAGAAGCTGAAAATGAAGCTGGTGCAGCTGGTTGAGATGAATCTATGGGCGAGGTAAGAGCTGGAGCTGGAGTCGTTTGTTCAGGAAATGGAATCGAAGCTGCTTGATCAAAAGTTGAAGATGCTCCTGCTTAAACAGAAGATGAAGTTGGAATCATCCGAACGGGAGCTGGAGCTAGCTTTGCCTACTAGGCGAAGGGAGGATTTTGGACTGTTTGGAAAGTAGGAATTTGATCTGCCTGCGAAGTGGAGGCAAGAGCTAGAGCTGATTGGGAAATAGAAGTGGCCTCCTCTTTGCTGATTGTATTGAAGACAGGTGGAAGCTCGAATTCTTCCCTACTTCCTATGTCCCTTTTATTGTCTATCAGCGAAGTATCAGCAGAAGGAGCGAAGCCGTAAGTCCGAAGGATGTCGTTATCAAATTTATCATTGATGATTGCCTCACCTGAATTTGCAAGCACCTTGAGAACCTTCTCCTCCTCGTTACTAAAGGAGAATCTGTCTCCCTTCAAGTCTATAAAACAGAGTGTCAGTAAATAAAAAAAAAATGGTAGAAGCAGGAGATTCATAGCTCACGAGGTATTTCTTCATTTATCTACCTAGACTTAGAACGAAGTTGAAATTTTTAAGATCTTTGAGGGAAAGGTGAGAGACGAAGAATCAGCTCGTCTTGTAAGCCCCCGTATTGGACTTACCATTTGCATCTCCTCGGGGTAGGAGACTTTTGTAGTCCGATTGACGAGCTGCGAGATAGAAAATTCCCTTTCACTTTCCATCTTTTAAACCACTAACACTTTTGACAATGTAAAGGTGGCTTATAATTTTTGGAGTTGGGGGAGGAAAACCCTTTTTTAGAAAGGCTAAAGTTAATAAGGTTAGCTGCGAATACGAGTTCGGAGTTAGCTAGAAGGGTGAAAGTTTGACCATGTTCAGGAACTCGATCAGGTAAAAAGAGATCGGGAACTTGAGCCCGTGCCTAAAATGTTGGGTACTGATAGCGATGTACCACTTGGAAGGATAGCATGCGTGGTCGTCAGTAGAGGGTGACATTGCGCGGCAGCCCCTAGAGATATGGTATTTAAAAGCGATTCCCCCCAGCTCGACAAAATTTATTGTAGAAGAATGATGAATGAACACTTCGTGAGCTCCCCTCGCCTTACGAGCTCGTCGTTTCTCCTCAAACCGACGAACTGTTTCCAAATCGACCCAGGCTGCGAATTGCTCCGCGACTTCCCTGCTTTGGGTAGTTTCACCAACATTGCATGCTCTACTAGAAGCGAGCTCCTCCAAACTGGATAGCTCATTATCCCCTGTTCTGTGTGCTCGGAGATCGCGACCTAAAGCCTTCTACATATGAAGGAGATACAATTAGGTCGCAGCAAGCAGACCATGCCTAAATATAAAGTTTTTTGCAAAGGAAATTTCCTACTCTACAGATCGCAAACGCCACACGGATCAATAATATAATGGGGGGCTCGACCTATGAAAGAGCGACCTACGAGCTATAAAACAATAGGTACTTAATCTAACAGTTCGTATGCATGACAAGTCACAAACAGTAAACAGATCGTAAACAAGCAATCAACACGATCAAACAAACAGAAAATTAAAAGTCGTGATCAACAAAAAACGCAGAAATAAAGATTCAACATCAAGAATACGAAGCGTTTAGAACGATAACAATGGCAAAATCAGAGAATACAATGCAAACACAACGCAGCATCAACACCACAAAAATAAACAAAAAACCAAAAGCTTGAAGTTAATAAGAAACTTACCATGAATCTTTGTTGAAGATAGAAATACAGCGACTGAAAGTGAAGAGTTTGTGAATAACCGGTGAAAAAAGTGCAGCAAGAGAAACTTGGTGGTTAGAGAAGAAAATGACAGTTGAAAAAAGAGAGAAGGCTTCGCTTATTTATATGGGTGGCTGAGTGAGTGTTCTAACCGTTCGATCTGAAGAGTGTGTAACCACCCTGGATCTAATGATGCAGCACAAGTTACAACTTTTTAATCATGCAGTCATCGGTTGAAAGACGTACGCATTAAATGTGCGTGGCATAAAACGTGCCAGTGCCAGTTTTGTCATCGTTTACATGGTTACCACGTGTCAGAACTGATGGGATATAATTTGAAATGGCGTGAAACGGCAATTCAAGATAAGTTAACTTTTATCAGCAAACTCAAGCTCCCAATTCTCAGAACGAACTGAGAGTTGGGGGGCTGATGTTATGGATATTTTTTGAATTGAGCAATTGGGCTGGTAAAAGCCTAATAGAAACCAAAAAAGTCAACCTAATGAAGAGACCCATCAGACAAGGCCCAAGTCATCAATGTTCAGTCCATGCAAGCTCTATAGCTCGCACTAGCGAGCTCGCAACACAGTCATTTATAGATCGTTGTTAGCATTATATAGCTCACATCATGCATAACTCGTTACTCAGAACGAGGTCTAGCTCGAGATCGTCTAATGCAATTTACAACTAGCTCAATGATCTGTTAGACAATAAAATCTTTCAGAAAAGACAATAACCCAAATTGATCGTGATTTTCTCTAACAGAATTAGAAATAAATTCAAATTCAAACTCAGTCAACGTGACTTTGATTTTATGGAGCAATTTTCTGATTCGGTGCTAATCGATTAGGAAGTATAGTTAATTAATAATTCTTTTCTTGTTTTATCTCAACCTAAATTGTAACGCCTCTTTTTCTATAAATAGAGGCCAAAATCCATTGTAACAGAGAGACATAAATAATATTATAATGTTACTCTGTAGAATAATTGAGAGGAACAGTCGTGGACGTAGGCACACTTGTTAAACCACATTAAAAATCTCCTTTGTTGGTTGTTTTTTTTCTCTGCTTTGCTACTTTTCTTGTATTTTCTATTTTGCTTGACATTGATTGCAGGTATTGAATTGTAAAGTCTCATCGACCAGAAATCAACATCGACAGCTATTAACCTCACCATACTTGCATAACTTGCAAGACCTGGAATTGCACTTCATTTGTGCTGTGCTTGGCCTTGGGTAACACTTTTTGCGGTCGATCTTGATTGTGATGCAGACATTAAAATGACTGAAATGTGATACGCTTTTAGTCCTAAAAAGAATGTCAAGGAAACAAGAAAGGATCACTTGAGTATAATTCCAAATGGAGCAAGAAATGATTATTTGAGTGTAAATCAAGGCAACCGAACATAAACAGTCATTTAAATTATAAAGAGCAAGATTTACCAAATTTCCAAACTAAATTTGAAAACCAAGGCCTATTTCAATTAAAAGAAATCATTGGAGCAAACTGCAATGTCCACACATTCCTTTCTCAAAATTCCTCAACTTCAAAAAATGCAAATCAATCTGCCATCTCGTAATCCAAAATCCACACTAAATCTACCATCCAAAAAATTCGACATATCAATAACAAAGACACTTAAATTACAATAACTTAGATCTTGGTCTCTTCTAAAAGTCTAATCACCATCCACTCTCACACACACAATTCCACTTCCCTGAATTCACTAGCTTCATTTTTTTAAAAAAAAAAACCATTAGATCTCCATCACACCATTCCTTACCAAAAAAGCACTTCAACCAAGTCAAAGACTTGTGCATTTACTTGCACATAATCGGAGTGACTTGGAATCGAATTGGCTTTGAATTTGATAGATGTATCAGAATCAAAATAAGTTATTTATTTCAATTGTAGAAATAAGAATTAGCAGCATTCTTATAGAAATGTTTACTGTGATTTACAATTGGAATGAATTAATTACAAATTATAAAAATGTACTTGATTAAAATTATGAACTCTATAAGCATTTTTTCTTTAATTAAAAAAAAAAAAAAAAAAAAAAACATTGTGTATCTTTTTGTAAAATTATGCTTAAAATGCTTAAAATGTAGTACAATTTTTTCGTCATATTCTACTACGTAACTCTTCATAATAGGCTAAAAAAAATTAAATTTTCTTAATAATATTATTGTAAGTATATTATGTATTTATTTTATATATCAAGTCGTGTTCTTTTTATATAAAATTATTTGTTCAAATTGTTTTTTCATACTAAACATTCTTAACAAAAATGAATAAATAACTAAGCAAATTCAATTTTCTTTTTTCACAATTTTTTTTATTTCTAATTTTTTTATTATTTTTTAATAAAGGGTATAAAAGACATTTTAAATTATAAAAGGAAATGAGATTGAGAATTCTAAGTAGGGTGGGGATAATGGGAATCCCATTCTGTAACTCTAAATTTGTGTGAAGCCCACAATTTTATTCTCATTATGAATTTATTTTAGAGTAAGTAAACACTAACAATCATTCTCATTCTACATTTTTATTGTCTAATTCCTCAAGTAAACACACCACAATCTTTTAAAATAAAAATCAAATCTTTACAAACTAGTTCCAATCTATAATTAAAAAAACAACAACAACAACAACAACAACAACAACACAAACAAACTCATAGCATGGATATTATCAATTATTAATTAAAAAGAAACCTAACAATCAGTTTGGTAGTAACAAGTCAAAATAATTCTTAACAATAGGTCGTTTGAATCCTTTTTTTTAATAAAATTTTCAGTAGTTTCTCAATAACCAATAGAAACAGGAAAAAAAATTAAAAAATTAAAACAACAAAAAATAAACATAGCAAGGAAACTAATTAAAGCAAAGAAAAGGAAATAGAAACTAAAGAAAATTAAAAAAGTAAAAAAAAAAAAAATACTCACAACAAAGGGAAGAGACAGTCAATTGGGCTAAGAAGCAACAATGGCTAAGCTGGGTCTTAGTCGACAGTAAGAAAGGAAGAGACAATTGAGGAGAGTGACAACTAAGGAAAGTGAGAAGGAGAGATGATTGAAATGAATTAATTACAAGTTATAAAAATATCCTTGATTAAAATTATGAACTTCATAAACATTTTTTCTTAAAAAAAAAAAAAATCTAACCGTTGAGATTTACCATCTTTTTTAAAATTATGTTTAAAATGTAGCGCAATCTTTTTGTTATGTTCTGCTATATAACTCTTCATAATAAGCTAAAAAAAAAAAAAAAAAATTCTTAACAATATCATTATAAACATATTATATATCTATTTTGTACATTAAATCATGCTTTTTTAATATAAAACTATTTGTTCATTTTTTTTTTCAATACTAAACATTCTTAGCAAAGATGAATAAAGAACTAAGCAAATTAGATTTTCTTTTTTCACAATTTTTTGATTTCTAATTTTATTATTATTTTTTAAATGAATGGTATAAAAGACGTTTTATATTGTAAAAGGAAATGAGATTAAGAATTCTAAGTGAGGTGGGGGAAATCGATATACCATTCTGCAATTCTAAATTTGTTTGAAGCCCACAATTTCATCTTATTATAGATTTATGTTAGAGCAAGTAAACATCAACAATCACTTTCATTCCACGTTCTTGTTCTCTAATCCCTCAAGTAATATATCACAATATTTTAAAATAAAAATCAAGTCTTTACAAACTAGTTCCAATCTTAAAATTAAAAAAAAATAAAAATAAAAACATAAAAAACACAAACAAACTCATAGCATGGATAGTATCAATTATTAATTAAAGAAAAACCTAACAATCACTTTGGTAGTGACAAGTCAAAACAATTCTTAACAATAAGTCGTTTGAATCCTTTTTTTATAAAATTTTCAAAAGTTTCTTTATAACCAAATAGAAACAGCAAAAAAATTAAAAAATTAAAACAACAAAAATAAACATTGCAAGGAAACTAAATAAAGCAAAGCAAAGTAAATACAAACTAAAGAAAATTAATAAATTATATAAAAAAAAAATTACTCGCAACAAAGGAAAGAGATGGTCATCTGGGCTGAGGAGCAATGATGACTAAACTGGGTCTTGGCCGACAGCAAGAAAGGAAGAGACAATTGAGGAGAGTGAAAACTAAGGAAAGTGAGGAGGAGAGACAATTGACTAAGGAGAGGGTAGCCGACTAAGATTTTATAGTTTAAATTATATATACCATGCTCAAAATGACATCATTTTGAGTATAGTATATATAAAAAATAACAATTTTTTGGTGGGTTCACGAGTTTGGATGTCGGTATTTTTTCACATCGGCACCCAAACTCAAACTACTTCAAGTTTGAAAATTAGAATCCATTCTTGTTTATGACATTTAATTAAATTTATATTCGCCAATTACAGATAAAAATTCACAAGTTCAAAAGTAGAACTCTCATCCCTAGTTCTAAGCCTCCTTGATGGAGGTCTAGGGAGACCTCAAAACTTTGGGTTTTTGCCAGTGGTGACCTAAATTTTTACGGAGACCAAATTTTTCAACGAAAATATTTTTTGGTGATTATTTATTTTTTTCTTATGATTTTGTGATGGTAATGGTGAAAAAAAAAATGAAATGAAGTTAATGAGATTGATGAAGATGAAGAAGATGATGACAAATGAAGATGATGGATGAGGAAGAAGATGTAAATCAAGATGATGGATGAAGAAGATGAAGAAAACAATATATATATATATATTTATTTATTTATTTATTTAACATGTTTATTTTAATTAATTTCATTAATTTTTAAAATTAAAAAATGATAAATGAATTTATTTATATTAAATTTTTAGGATAAAAGCATTATAATCTTTTTAAAATAATTTATCCCTGATTGTTACTAATTGATAGTCAACACCAATAGGTAGACTTTTTTTTTGTAGTAGTAGTTATAAAAACTCAAGTGATGTTAATGTGAGAAGGTCCAAAGCTACCATATACATGTAATATTGGCAAACATCGAGGGTTTTGTGTAATTTACCCTTTTAAAATCATTTTTAATCTATATCTTTCATCTTAGAGATTGACGGTTAAGACTATCTAATTTTTCTATTTGTTTTAAATTTTTTACCTTTTTAATTTTATTTTATCTAACATTGAAAAAATTTCACTAAAATGATGAAAATGCCCTTTGCTTGTTAAATTTGACTAACATTAGGGACTAAGTGATAAGTTTCATGATAATTTAGAAATGATGGGATCATAAATCAATTAACTCTAAAAAAAATTGTAGTTTCCTAAAACTTAGGGATGAAATTGAAATTTGCCCCCCACTTTTTAGTGAAAATGAGAGGAAATAGTATTCCTCTTTCCTTTTTTTTTTTTTTTAATCATGTCACTCAATTACTAATTTGAATTTTAATAGGAATTAAAATAAAAACCTTCTTCGCTCATCTTTAATGAATATGACAAATGCAAGACTCATTTTCTTTCTTTATTCTCCTCCTCTTAATATTTCTTCTTCTTCTTCTTCTTCTTCTTCTTCTTTCAAGTGACATCGAAAGTTTTTAATTCCAATAGGAATCACATACTTCTTTATATTCCAACAAATTATAACTATTATTTTTGTCACAAATCTCTCTGTCCAAGATTTCACAGCCCACAAATATTTTTGTTACTGTACAACAATTTGAGAAACGTTGTCGGTTTTGAAGTTTTTGTTAGTTTAAAACTGCAGAATGACTTGAATATTTGTGGAAGAGAAATTTAAGTGTTAGCATTGAATAAAAATGGTGGGTGTGAAGGACATTAAGATGGGGTTCACATGAAGAAATATGCTGAAAACTTTCGACAAGTAATAAAATGCATTTAATTGATAAGTCTCCAGAGGACTTCACTCTAGTAATGCGTGAACTTTAGAGCACCAAAACCGATCGGCCAGAAATGAATGTCCATGCATGCCTAGCCTGAGATCTTGGTGTGCCTAAATTGTAAAGCATTAGGATGACCAATTCTTTTATACGTATTATGAGTTTCCAATAGGTGGGGTCTTGTACATAATCCTTAGCCTCTATCTAGGGTACTTTAATTTATTATCTGTTGGCTATGCCCATCATGCATTTCGATTCATTTGTAGATCTCTAGTGTGAAGATCCTTTTTTACTTTTCCATTCCAATTTAATTGTGATAATAACCACACGATAGTTTGTTATATGACCCCTTACGTAACTAATTGCAATTATGATTATTTACTTCAACATCTAAGAGGAAAGAAAGGGATGTTTGCAGCTGGAAATTTAGTTAATAATTAGACAAACTTGTTACATATTAAAATAGAAAAACTCAATAAGATTTTTTAAAAAAAAAAATCCCCAACGATGACATAAATCTTGAGATAAGTATTTGCTTGGAATTTTATGAACCACTACGCATGAAGAGAAAAATACAAAATCCAAATTTGGTTTTCTTAGTGGATGTTATTAAATGTTTGCATAAATACATGACAGTAAAAACATGAATCTAAAGACTTAAAAACAATAGAATCTAATCAGAAAGTGATGTAAATCATAACTTAATGAAAGATATTTTGTTCTTGGATAATTTTTATTCTGTTTTAGATCAGTTTCATGTCACTATTACAAAATCAAAACCCAATAATAATTCCATATTCCACATCATCACTGATGAAAAATAAAAAGAATATATTCTAATCAAATTCCGTATACTGTATAGAAAAAAATGGCCACAATCAGCTCAAAGGAAGACAAATATAGGCATTTTAGCAAATAAAAATAACATTTATTTTTCTTTCTTTCAAAATCGAAAAAATAAAATATTATTCTTTGCATGACTTGCTGGCTAAGTTTACCAATAATTTAATTGAAATAATAAAATCCATAAAATTTGTTAATAATTAAGTCAACTCTTTTCATCTGTTGCATGGTACTCTTAATTAAATAGCAGTAATTATAGGTGACCCACAACACTCATTTTAGTTTCACTGGCCACAACACGCTAAGATTAATTTATCAAAATTTGTATCTAAGGGGTGCCCTTGTTTAATTTGTACGGCAATGTACATTATTGGTGAGTTTCATGGTTAATATTATCTTATAAGATCAAGTTAGGTTAAGAAAAAACTCATATTATGAGAGGATTCATATATATATTCTTTAATTAAGACTTTCTTAAAGTTTTATTTCATGATTATAAATTATAACCATCCATTTTTTATGAATTCCACCATAATAATAGAATTTGTTGAAAATAAATTGTTATAATTATGATATTTAAATAAAAATTTAGGAGAGATTCAAAGAAGGAAGTCGGATTGGGGGGGCCGTGGTGGTGGCGGGGGGCGCGGCGGGGTGGGGTTGTGGTGGTGGTGTTGTGTGTGGGGAGCTGGGCCTCTATGATTCAATCCTGAGAGGGTCCCACAGGGTTGTGTGTGATTTATTTATATATTTTATTGAAGTGGTGTCTAATTTATTTTGAGACAATAAATTCAAAGAAGGACCTAGACAAGGGCGGGCGGGGCGCCCTATTATTCAACCTTAAGGCGGTGCCATGGGGTTGTGTCTAATTTATTTTGAGGCAATAAATTCAAAAAGGAAGTAGAAAGGGGAGAAACCCTATGAAAACATATATTGATCATATGATGTAAATAGGATCATTTTCATTAATAGCATTCACATGGTTGGTTATGCATGCCAAATTTTATTAATTAGCTAGCTATATATAATGTTAGCAAAATTAGTAGTTGTGGGAAATATCGTATTTTTGCATGTGATTATAATTATATTATCAAGTTCATTGATCATGAACATCTTTATACTTATATGTCATCATAACATTTGTATCGATTAATTTTTCTTTCTTCTTCTAATTAAATATATAAAACGCAATGAATTATTTTACTCAAGATAATTATGAAATAGATGATACAAATTTTATGAATCAAACATCTAAATAAACTCTCTGAAGTTATTGTTATGAATTACTTGTACCTCCTTTGTGAATGACACTTCTCAATTCATTAAAAATTGACCAATATTTTTTTTTTCAAAGGAAAAAATTTGACCCATAATTTTTAAAGTAGTTTCCGTACTCAAACCTGTTGCCTCCGATCCATTAAACATTTCATTTGAAGTTATATAAGCCAGTTAATTCGTTCAACAAGAACCTAGAAACTTATAAACACAAAAGAATATTATGTTTTCATTTATTAGTTTAATTTTCATGATCATCTATACCCAAACAATTAGCTAGCTATATAAAATTATTATTTTTTCCAACTATATTAATTCGTGCACATTAATTATATTATAATTGTGAGTCATCCTATACTATAAACAAGACTTGTATACATGATAATCAACAACTTAATATTCATTATATTTCAATCTTATTTTTTTTAAAAATAACCAACTTTAAAAGTTAGTTGGTTCTCTACTAGTACTCTCTCTATAATTAGAATTAGTGTACATAATACCAAAATCCTGATATTATTATGAATCCAGATTTTCTCCTAATAATCTTTTTCTAATCTTTTTAAAAAATATGATTAGTAGTTGAATAAGTAAATACCAAAAATAATAACATCTCCATTATTTAATGATTATAATGCTTATATAGTATGAAATTAGATTAGGTCAATAGAAAGTTTAGATTAAGAGATAATCCAGATTCTATAATTATATATTGTAGCTGACAATATCAATACGTGCAATCACGAAATTAACTAATTCATATAAGGTAATAAGAAAAAAATACACTAAAAGAAAGAGAGAGAATTATATATGTATAGCTTCTAGACTACGGCATATATGTACGTATATATAATAAAGTATATGTATAGTAAAAATGAAATGGAATTTGATGAAGATGATAGCGATAGCACGTACCAAAAAGTTAGGTGAAGACAAGGAGAAGAGACCACAGGAGAGCCGGTTAGAGACGGCCAGAAACAGGCCTTTTTTAGCCGGCTGTCACTACACTGTGGCCAGCCCACACTCTTTTAACACTTTGCTTTTGCACCATCTCAACTTCCTTTAAAAGCCTCTCCATCGGAGGACCGAGTCATATTACAAGTTAGAAATTACAACACATATCAAAATTTCCTTCTCTCTCATTAGTTGTTTCTTCTGTCTACAATACGCTAGCTGGTACCTATTAATACTTTTTGGACAATCATGGCGAAATTATCACAGCAGAATGCGAAAAACGTCAGCAATAATAATAACAATAACAATAATAATGGTGTGACTACCACGAAGACTAAACGAACACGGAGGAGTGTCCCCAGAGATTCTCCTCCTCAAAGAAGCTCTATTTATCGTGGCGTGACCAGGCAAGTATATATTACTTAGATAATTTGTTTATATATAGTTTTGATTTATTTATTTTTTCTTTATTTTTTATTTGATGTTATTTCATTTCTATTTTTTTTCCTGACATGGGTATGTTTTTCCTTCGTGCTCTGTGTTTTGTACAGGCATCGGTGGACAGGAAGATATGAAGCTCATTTGTGGGACAAGAACTGCTGGAATGAATCACAGAATAAGAAAGGAAGACAAGGTTCCTCATATTGATTTTTTTTTCCTGTTTTTTATATATTCATGAAACATGAATCATGTTAATTTAAAAAAAAAAAGACACATAGATCATGTTACTTTGTTTATTATGTATCAATTATGCAGCGACCAATGTATTGATGGACTCTTTTTTATTTTTTTCTATTTTCTGTCTGGTTTTCTGGTGGAATTTGCTGGTATTCTACACCAAATGCAGTCTATCTTGGTATGTTCTACTTCATGCACTATATTTCTTATATCAAAACATAAAATGGTTGCTTAGACAGTTTTTATAGTTCCCTTTTAAGTTTCTTGTTATACATCTGGAATCATATGTTTGTATATGCATGGTTGTGATTAATTTGATTGAGACATTACTTGATTTTTAGGTGCTTATGATGATGAAGAAGCAGCAGCACATGCTTATGACCTAGCAGCACTGAAATATTGGGGCCAAGACACCATTCTTAACTTTCCTGTAATTCTTTTCAACCTTTTGTTTTATGAGTATAATCAAATTACTCATAAAACTATATCTTTACAGTTTGATATTCAGTCAATATCACGGAAGACTTGTAACACAAAATTGATTGATGACTATTTCGTTTGATGATTATTAACTACAGTTATCAACTTACCAAAAGGAGTTGAAAGAAATGGAGGGTCAGTCCAGAGAAGAATATATTGGATCATTAAGAAGGTGAGGTTTCTGGTACTGTAATATAAAATTAAAAAAAAAAAAAAAAAAAAAAAAAGGAAAGGAAATTAATGCTTCGTTTATTAATCTGTTTAATTATCTTGCTTTTTTGATTCACATGTTTTATGTATAAATGTGCTTTAAATTGAGGTAGTATGCGCTATATTGATCGCAGGAAAAGCAGTGGTTTTTCCAGAGGAGTTTCCAAGTATAGAGGTGTAGCGAGGTATTTTAATTTATTCAAAAAATTGTTATATTTGTGAAATTTGCTTTTGTTTTCGTTTTTTAAAAAAAATATATATATACAAAAAGTTTTGTGAAACTTTTATTGGGTTATCAAATGTAGTTTAATTATTGCTTTTTTCTTTTTGGCCATCACACTATTTAAATTAGACATTCAAATTCTTCTTATGTTTTCTTACATAAAAAAAATATGTAATCACATAGCCAAGTGGTTATATTTATATCAATTATACCATTACATTATAATAAATTTAATTTAACAACAATTCTTGAGCTTGATACATGGCCAATTACAATTGATATGGATCGATTATCAAGAAATTTATTACTAAATTCTAGGAGATATGTTTAAACAAAATATTTTTAAAAATTCATAGAAATATTGAACTAATGACACCTTACTTAAAATAGAAGAGGCATACAAATTAGGGCACATAAACATGACTAGAGTTTAAAATATTTACATTTATTTATAATTAGATTGTATACCTAAAAAAATGCCAATAAATTTTATCATCAGTTGGTAATTTCAGTTTCATTTTATCATGCGGCAGACATCATCACAATGGTAGATGGGAGGCTCGGATTGGAAGAGTTTTTGGGAACAAATACCTTTATCTCGGCACATATGGTAATGCCTTATTTTATCTATATTATTATTATTATTATTATAAATTTAGGAGTTAAAATATGAAATATAATTTGAGTCTATAATTTCTTTGATTCGATGTTTTAATTTTTACAATCAGTGAATATATATATATTTATTTATTTAAAAAAACTAATTTTAAGTACATTAAAGTTATTTATAGGTAGGAGTAGGCAACCTCCAAATGAGTTATATTATAACACATAAAGAGAGGTCAAACAACCCTACCAATTGATTACTAATCAATTACCTCTAAATTCAACACTAGCTTTCACGTTATTTCATGCACAAAATTTATTATTATTTTCGCAATCACTCAGTCAATCAATTACTTTAATTATCTCATTAAATATTTTTGTCCAGCCACCCAAGAAGAAGCTGCTACTGCATATGATATGGCGGCCATCGAATACCGTGGTCTAAACGCTGTCACCAACTTCGATCTGAGCCGTTACATCAAATGGCTTAAACCTGCCAACCACGCCAGTGTCAACCCTAACGTCGAAACAACCTCTACAGCATCAATATTGACGGCCGTTAATCACCAAGGTGATCATGATCATCACCACTATCATCATGACGAACAGTTCAACTTGAGCTTCTTCAACAGCCAATCACAGAATATGGTTTCAAGTGGTGGGCCCAGTAAAACCACGCTGCTGAGTCAGCAGCCACGGCCTGTGACTGCCACGTCAGCCCTGGGGCTTCTACTTCAGTCTTCCAAGTTCAAGGAGATGATGGAGATGACTACCTCGTCGTCCTCCTCCGCCGCGGATTGTGCCTCCACGCCGCCTCCACCGCTCATGGAGTCTGACCACCCTCTTCAGTGTAGCTTCCCTGAAGACATACAAACGTTCTTTGGTGGGTGTCAGGACTCCAAGTACAGTTTTGGAGTAGGAGATGATGATATCATCTTCAGTGAACTCAACTCCCTCGTCCCTCCTATGTTTCAGTGCAGTTTCGATGTCTAGAGCCAGCTACCTTATTGGTACAGTAATTTTATCAGGACGATGCGTTAATTGCATGAATTGAAATCTAATGATTATCGTTTGTCCTGAAGATACCATCGAACCTTTAATGCATGCATGACAGCTTCAAGGAGGATGATTTGGATTTAGGTTTACTAGATTTATTTATTATCATATAGGATTAATATTATTTGATTCTTCCTGTGTTTTTGTCGAAAATCAGGTAAACCTGGATGATTTCAATTTTGTTTAGCACAAAATTCTGAAATTTATTATAAACCATCATTTTTTTTGTGAAAAATTTTAACGATTCAAAAATCATCCAATCTGCCAGAATTTCGACTAAAACATGGAGATAGTTAATGATATTAATTCTTATTCTATATACATAAATGAACAATAATTGGAGGGAAAATGGACTCTTTTAAGAAGGTAATTAGCTAGTGATGGGGAGAATTTAATTATTTAGTTCGTGTATATTTGTAAACGAGAAAATTATTAAGGGTCTGTTTTATTATCTTCATTTTTTTTCCCTGTTGATGGTCTCTTGATTCATATTGTTGTCGTATGGAGAAAGAGAATAAGCATTAGTTGTGTATCTTTGTTTAATAAAGCAAAAATAAGTGAATAAAAATACTATCTATTATCCCTTTCCAAAAAAAAAAACTATTTATTATCATGCTTTTTTATTTTATTTTTCTCTCAGTGACCTGTGAGTCCCTTTTTTCTGTCACTTGTTTCTCTCTCACAGCTGGTATTGTAACTCGAGAAAGTGACAAATTAAAACAAACCAAAAAACGTTTTAAAAAAAGGGGAGAAGATTTTCTTATAAATTTTGACATTTTCCCAAACTCAATATTGAATTAAAATTTTATAATTAAGTGGACTTTGAAACAATAATATACATTTTCCCAAACTCTAATTTGAATTAAAATTTTATAAGTGGACTTTGAAGCAATAATATATATGTGGAGAATGTTTACAATCAGTATTTTTTAACTTTTAAAAGTTAGAACGAATCAATCAAATTCATCCATTGCATTCTCTCTTCTAAAATAAGTTCTCTCTTATATTTAATTCAAATATAATGGATGAATTTGATTGATTCGTCCTAACTTTAAAAAGTTAGAAAATACTGATAATATAATTACTGTATATATGAGTGTTTCTACAATCAGTGTCTCATAAATTTAAAATTAGGACAAATCAATCAAATTCATCAATTACATTATCTTTTTTAAAATAATTTTTTTTTCCTATTTAATTCAAATACAATGAATGAATTTGATTGATTCGTTCTAACTTTAAAAAATTAGGAAATACCGATGGTATAATTCCTATATAAGAGTGTTTCTACTATCAGTGTCTTCTAAATTTAAAATTAGGATAAATCAATCAAATTTATCCATTATATTATCTTTCTTAAAACAATTTTTTTTTCCTATTTAATTCAAACACAATGAATGAATTTGATTGATTTATTCTAATTTTTTAAAGCTAAAAGGCACCGATGGTAAAATTACTCATATGTATATATATCGCAGGAGAGATTAGAGGACACAATTTTTGACATGATTGTATGACCCCTGGATCCATAAGATTTCAATGATTTGGATTTAATAAATTTATTATTTATATTCCCTTTTTTTTCCTATTCATCATAAATTAATTAATTTTATTTTCTCTTTCCTCTCTCTTAGATTCTCTATTTGACATGATTTGGTAACCCTTGGATCCATGAAATATGATTTGGATTTAATAAATTTTAATATTTATTTTTCTTTTTTTATCCATTATTAATTAAATTTATTTTCTCTCTCCTGTCTCTTAGATTCTCTCTCATAAACCTAATTAAATCTAATTATTTCTCTCTCACACTTATTTCCTCTTTCTTCATATGTTTTCTACTCTATGTAATAACAAAACAACCTCTTTTCACTTAATTTATTTCCACCATTAACATGATGTTGGTTTTTTTTTTTTTTTTGAAAAAAGAAAAAGCATTAACATGATGCTTTAATAAATTAAACTAATTACATATTAATATCCAAATTAATATAATGTCATATGTTCACCATCAAAGCTAGCTGTAGTATTCTCCTATCCTTTTGTTATTTCAATACACTAGATCAAAAATGTACATGCTAAATGAAAAAACATAATTTCAATTAAACTTATACGTACGTGTAATTATTATTATTATTATTATTATTTGAAAGGTTATGTAATTAGTTTTTTAAAAGCATCATATAAATGTTCTTTTTGCAAAACAAATTATTATCATATTAATGAAGCAAAAATTAAAAGATAAGAGCTTGTTGTATTATTTCAAAGAGGAGACGACATATAAAGAAGAGGAAATTAAGATGTGTATGAGAGAGAAGGAAATAAATTAGATTTAATTTGATTTAGGAAACATAATCTAAGAGAGAGGAGTTAAGGAATAAAATTAATTAATGATGGAGATGAGAAAAAAAGAAAAAATAAAATATGAAATTATTAGATCAAAGCCATTCAAATCTCATGAATCCAAGGGCCATATAATCGTGTTAAATATTGTGTCAAAAATAGTGTCTCTTGATCCCTCCCATATGTGTGTCTGTGTCTATATATATATTATAAAATAAAGGCTAAAAGCAATTAATGAATATAAAATACTACCTAAAATAAGAGAGAAGAGGAGAAATTAAGAGAGAAACATATAATGTAATTCCATTGATATGATACTTTGAATTATTACAAAACAGATCCATAAATAGGTAAATTGGGAGAATAATTGTCATAATGAAATAACAATAAAATAGGTTATTTTCCCAATGAAATAGTAACAAACAAAGTAAAAGATATTTTCAAAGTGAAAGTTGTGTTAAGTCCATATAATCATAATTTCTATAATTTGTGATTCAATATCCTTTATGGATGTCGACGTTGAAATTCAGTCGACGAGTATTCAATGTCTAATACCTGCAATCAATGTGAGAAAACACAGAAATCGAGATAAAAATAATGAGGAACCAAGAATCAAACAGGAATGCACAGGATTTTTAACGTGGTTCAGCGAGTGTGCCTACGTCCACGGCTATCTCTCTAAAATTATGCAGAGTGATAATATGATATTCAATGTGTCGATATAATGATTTTAGCCCATATTTATAGAGGAAAAGTTGTTACAAATTAGAAACCTTAAAAATAGGAAAAGAATTATGAATTAATTACACTTCCTAATCAGTTGGAATAAAATCAGGAAACTGCTCCATAAAATCCGAGATAATATTGACTGAGTTTAAATTTGAATTAACTTCCGTTTTTGGTGAGAGAATCACGATTAGATTAGGTAACTGCCTGTTCTGGAAGATATGACATTAATTGTCCACCGGGCGAGCTACTCACTGTATATGGCGATCTCGAGCTGGATCTCGCTGATGAACAAACAGCGAGCTGTGCTTATGGTGAATGGTGGAACGAGCTACAATCTTGCTGTGAGACGAGCTCGTTGTTGCGAGCTGAGGAGATTGCTGGGATGGGCTGTAAAGCTTGCTGGGCTTGGAACTGACATATGGGTCTCATCTAATGGGCTTTTGCATTTGGGTTAACTTGATTGGGCCTTCACAGGCTTTTACCAGCCTATTTAGTAAGTCTAGAAAATACATATAACATTATCCCCCCAGCTCTCAGTTAGTTCTGCAAATTGGGAGCTCGAGCTCGCTGGTAAAAGCTAGCTTTCTTGGTACGCTAACTTGAACTACTGTTTTCCTGCCTATTCAAATTCTGTCTTATCAGCTTTGACACGTGGCGGTCATGCAAGAGGTAACTGAAACAAAGTTGGCACGTCCCTTACACGCACATTAACTGCACACGTCTTTCAACTGACAGCTACATGATTACAAAATCGTACCTCACGTTGCACCGTTGGATTAATGACGGTTACATAACACAGAGATCCGATGGTTGGGGTTCAAGCTCGTTTGTCTATATAAAACGATGGAACCCTTTTATTTTCTTCTTCCATCTGTCATTTTCTCTCGAAGCAACCAAGTAACCAAGTTCAGAGAACTCACTGGTTTTTCACGAAATCAACATTTCCAGTCACTATTCTTACATTCTCATCAGTGATTCACGGTAAACATCTGATCTCTTTCTTCAAACTTTTAGTTTTTTTTTTATTTTTGTTGAGTTGATGTTGTATTGTGTTTGCCATTTGTTTTTTGCCTTAACGGTTTGAATACATTATATTGTTGCTGTCAAAACTTTGCCATTACTGTGTCTAAATGGTTTGAATATGTCTTGTTGTTGTTGAATCTTCACTGTTTTGGGTTTCTTGTTGAACACGACTTTTCAAATTCTGTTGATTTGATTTTGTGGCATATTTATCTGCGATCTTATTACTGTTTGTGGCTTATTATGCATGCTAATTGTCGGATTAGGCACCTGTAGACTGCTAGCTCACAGATCGTTTCTCCATAGGTCGAACCCCCCATTATATGAATAATCTAAAAAATAGGAAACTTAGAGAGATTTTTAGTATTTTGATAATCTGCCTGCTGCAACCTAAACATGCTTCTTTTACATAGATGTCTTCAAGTGGAACTCGCAAGGTTAGTGGAGCCACTCAAAGAGAAGGATCAGCTGAAGCTCGAGTCGCTTTTGAAGCAAATCGTCGAGCCATAGAAAAGCAGCGAGCTGAAGAAGAAAGGGAAACTCGTAAAATGTTTGCTCATCACCCATCTTCCATACAAGTCTCCGAACTGGAAGGGATCGCTCTTCAATTCCATATCCCCAGAGGTTGTCGCGCGATGTCACCCACTCCAGGGAAACATGCAGCTTATCCTCCGCGGGGGTATATTGCTGTCAGCACTCAGCATCTGGAACACGAGCTGAGATTCCCAGTTCCTTCTTACTTAATCAGGTTTTTAAACGCTGTCAAGCTCGCTCTGTTCTAGTTAACACCGAACTCATACGCGCAACTGACCTCGTTGGCTCTGGCCTTCCTCAAAAACGGCCTTCGTCTTCCAACTCCAAAAATAATCCAAAATTTCTACAGTATCAAGGCTTTGAGCACAAAGCAGGGAGAAAAATCGGACGATATCTATTACCTCACAGCTCGTCCGTTTGACTATAAGGATCTCTTGCCCCAAGGAGAAGCAAAGGGCAAGTCCAACGTTGGAAAATATAAAACGAGCTAGTTCTATGTCTCCTGCCCCTCTCTCGCATGTCTTAAAAACTTCAGCTTTGTCTTGGAACCACGTATGCAGAGGAAGATCTTTAGCGGGCTAAATTTTTTTTTTTTTTTTTTTTTTTTTTTAACGATTTGCCTTGCAGAACAAAAAATGGACAAGTCTTCTCTCAGCAGCAAGGAGAAAATGGCTCTCGATGTACTCGCGAGCTTGGGTGAAGCTAGCATCAGCAACAAGTTTAATAATGCTCTTCTTCAGGCTCATGGTCTCGCTCCTTCTGATGATTCTCTACTAATTGATGTCAAGAATGATATATCGAGCATTGGGCAGCGCGAGCTTCCTTCTGTCTTCAAAGTTCCTGTTAGGGAAAAGGATACACTTGATTCCCAACCGGCTCCAGCTCGCACCTCCTCCTCACGAGCAGAGACAACATCAGCTCCTGCTCCAGTTCGGGCAGAAAAAGCTCAAGCTCGCGCAGCCCCCATTGTACAAGTAGACTCATCCCCCTCCCCAAATCACACAACTATTTCAGGGGCTCTATCACCTATTCCAGCAAACTTAGCGCATGCTTTAATAGTTCCAACATTTACTGAAGCAACACCAGCTCCAGCTCGTACTTCAACAGTGGGTGCATCTCAAAAGGCTGCTTTTTCATCTCCTGCTCCTTCCACTGGGCGAGCTCCAGCTAAAAGGAAGAAAATGGCTTTTCTAGAGTTCTCTCCCGAGAATCCTGTTAAGACTCTAACCCCTTCAGCAGCTCCAGCGAAGCTACCAGTTGAAACCTCAGCCTCTCCAACTGCTCCTTCAAAGCGTTCCAAGCGACCTGCTGAAGCAGAAACTCCCTCGGTCGCTGCTCCAAGCGAGGTACCGCCTCCAGAAACAACAGCAGATCTTCAGCTAGTTCCAACTTCCAGCTCGTAACCTGAAAAAAGGGATGCTCCTTCTAAGGTTGCTCCCCAAGCAACCCGAGCTGGTACCAGCAAGCGAATAACTAGGTGTACTTTTGTTACACGACGTAATGTTTATCAGACTGAGGAGCCTGATGTCCCGGAGGCTGAGAGGACTCCTTCGCCAACAAGACCAGACATCGAGGTTGGACTTGGGGGGAGATATTTAACTTCTTTCCTCGACAACTGGACACCAATTATGTATACTTATGAAAGGGTCTCAGAGAATAGGTCACTTAGAGGCACGGACCTAGACGAGTTTGCAGCTTGTCATTCCATGCTGGTAAGTCATTTTTCTTTATTTTCTAGCCTCTTTATTTTATCACATATTAACTTATAGAATTTTCAGGGCGCCCTTACTGCAATGAAGCGAAGGAAGGAGACAAAAGCCACTGATGAACGAATAATGAAGCTAAAAAACGAGCTGGAAGATGCTAAAAAGGAGATAGCACACTTGGCTGAGAAAACCACAGAAAGCCTCGAGGCACAGATGGCTGCAACAAATAATGCTAGACAGACCGCCGAGGAAGCTCTGCTGAAAATGGAAAATGAACTTGACATGTTAAGGGAAGTGCTGAAGCAGTCTGATCAGCGGGCTGAGCTGGTCGAAAAACAAGCTGAGAAAATGGAGGTTGCTATACAGCGGGCCGAAGAGGCCGAAAATCGGGCTAGGATTACGGAAAACCAAATCGAGGTCCTCAGGCAACAAATCCAAGCCGCGGTACAACGAGCTGAGACTGCAGAAAAATGGGCTGAAGAAACGGAAGCTACTGCTCAACGGGCTGAAGAGGTTGAGCACCGAGCTGAAGTGCTTAAACGGCAAGTGGGGGAGGTAATTCAGCGAGCTGAGGCTATAGAGCAGCAAATAGAAGCTATGAAGGAAGAAGCCGAGGTCATCAATCGCCATGCAAATGATGCTTTCGAAGAGCTGATGGTCTTCAAAGAAAAATCTGCTCAGGAACTAGAGATGCAGGTCATTGAAGCAAAGGATGAGGTTAAGGAAAAAACAGGCCTCAACTTTCTCTATATGTTGTGGATGTCCCATCCGGAGATGGATTTTTCTATCTTTGGGGATGTGGGACTTGAAGCTATAGAAAAGTTTAAGGCAAGGGCTGCCTCATCCTCAGTTGATGTAGTCTCTTCGGCAACAGAGGTGTCTGGTACGACCTCTCAAACTGAGCCTGCTGGCGACCCGAACCTTCTGGCGTGTCTCCTTCTCATGAAGACCCTTTATTAGGCCCAGATCCTCCAGCTCCAAGCTAGCAGCTTACTTTTTGTACTTGTATTTTTCAATCATCGATTTGTAAAGGATATTTCAGACTTAATGAAATTTATTTCTCCATTTCTCCTTTATCGAATGCATTTGAACTATTGCATTTGTTGTCACATATTTTATGATATTCATTTTATGTCGCGTCATGCGAGCTAATCGTTAACGAGCTCAAAATCCGATAATAAGTAAAGCAATCTCTTAATTCAATCAGTTAATAAAATCTTGAAATTGATCAGATCCTTTTTTGCCATATTGAAATGTTGACGAGCTATGTAGGGGTACATAATCACACCTGCTTAGGCCCCTTTTTCATTTAGCAAGCTATGCAGGGGCACTTAATCACACCTGTTTTTTGGGCTCTTTTTCATTTATCAAGCTATGCAGGGACACTTAACCACATCTGTTTTTTAGACTCTTTTTCATCTGCGAGCTATGTAAGGGTACTTAGCCACACCTGCTTTTTAGGCTCTTTTAATTTAAGTGAGCTATGTAGGGACACTTAGCCACACCTGCTTTTTAGGTTCTTTTAATTTAAGTGAGCTATGCAGGGGTCATCACCTCGCCTACTTTTTAGGCTCTTTTATTTTAGGTGAGCTATGCAGGGGGTCGTCACCTCGCCTGTTTTTTAGGCTCTTTTATTTTAAGTGAGCTATGCAGGGGGTCGTCACCTCACTTGCTTTTTAGGCTCTTTTATTTTAGATGAGCTATGCAGAAGGTCGTCACCTCGTCTGCTTTTTAGGCTCTTTTAATTTAAGCGAGCTATGTAGGGGGTCGTCACCTCGCCTGCTTTTTAGGCTCTTTTAATTTAAGTGAGTTATGCAGGGGGTCGTCACCTCGTCTGCTTTTTAGGCTATTTTATTTTAGATGAGCTATGCAGGGGCATTTAGCCACATCTGCTTTTTAGGCTCTTTTAATTTAAGTGAGCTATGTAGGGGGTCGTCACATTGCCTGTTTTTTAGGCTCTTTTAGTTTTAGCGGGCAGCGAGCTATGCAGCACGGAGCCTGTTAACTTGGAGAAATAATACACATCATGAGGGAAAATGGAGCTTTCATTTCTTATTATAACGTTGAATCATGGGTAACAAATAAAGTTACTAATAATATGGTCGAAGATGTTCGGCATTCCAAGCTCGAGGGACCTCCGCTCCATTCATGTTGGTCAAATGATAAGCTTCATTTCCAAGTTTGCCTTGATGATATAGGGTCCTTCCCAATTTGGGCCTAAGGACCCATCACTGGGTTTGCGAGCTCTAGGCATAATGAGGCGTAGTACCAAATCTCCCACATTAAAGCTGCGGATTTGAGCATTCTTGTTATAGTACCTCGCAATTCTTTATTGATACACAGCTACTCTTAACCTGGCTGTTTCCCTGGCTTCTTCAAGCAAATCTAAGTTTACAGTGAGTAGTTGATCATTGTCATTTGGATTGAAGGTCCCTCTTCGTTGCAAGGTGACTTTAAACTCAACTGGGATCATGGCTTCAGACCTATATACCATTGAGAACGGAGTCTCGCTTGTGGAACTGCGAGCTGTGGTCCTGTAAACCCATAATACTTTCTGAAGCTCGTCTACCCATGCTCTTTCTTCGCTTCCAGTTTCATCTTCAAGGTCTGCTTTATAATTTTATTCATAGCTTCAACTTGGTCATTGGCTTGTGGATGGTCCATTATTGAGAAGCTTTTGACTATCTTCAGATCGCTGCAGAACTTGAGAAACTGGTTGCTGCTAAACTGGGTCCCATTGTCTGTTACAATCTGCTGTGAAACCCCAAACTTGCAAATGATATTACTTCACACGAACTTCTCGATCTTCATTGTGGAGATTTTTGCCAGCTCCTTTGCTTCTGCCCACTTAGTGAAATAGTCAACTGCGACCACGGCGTGTTTACACCTTCCACGAGCCATTGGCAGAGGCCTGATCAAATCCATCCCCCAGATTGCAAAGGGCCACGGGCTCACCATTTGTTGAAGATAAGCTGGTGGAGCTCATGGAACTTGGGCAAACCTCTGACACTTATCACACCTTTTTACTAAGTCGATAGCGTCTTACCTCATGGTGGGCCAATAAAAACCCTGACGAAATGCCTTTTGAGCTAAGGAAAACCCCCCAGCGTGATTTCCACAATGGCCTTCATGTATTTACCTCATCACTATTTCACACTCTAGGCCATCAATGCATCGTAAAAGTGGAGTTGAGAACCCCTTCTTGTATAACACATCATCATAGATGCAATATCTGGCTGCTCTAGCTCGCAAACGCCGTGCTTCCAACTTGTTACTTGGCAGCTTTCCATCCTGCAAATAATTGAGAATTGGGCTCATCCAAGAGTCGGGCCGCACAGTTATGGCCATCATCACACTCTTCTCTTCTGTACTTGGGGCTGGTAGGAACTCTACTAGGATTGCCCCTAAAAAGTCTGCATCTCGTGCGGTCGCGAGGCGAGCTAATGCATCTGCATGCGAGTTCTGAGCTTGTGGGATCTGCTTCATCTCGTACCTCTGAAATGCACCTAACAACTCATGAACTTTCTGGAGGTAAAGGGCCATCTTTGGTCCCTTAATCTAATACTCCCCCAATATATGGCAAACCATGAGCTGCAAGTCACTAAAGACTTTCAACCTCTCAGCTCGCATTTCTTTAGCCAAACGCAAACCTGCGAGCAGTGCTTCGTATTAAGCTTCATTGTTTGTAGCTTGGAAACCGAACCTTAAGACACAAAGGATCTTATGGCCTTCAGAACTTATCAATAGAATCCCAGCTCCGGCTCTCTGCTCGTTAGACGATCCATCAACATAAAGGTCCCAAGTCGGTCCTTCAAAAGATTCAACTTCATCATCCACAGGCCCTGTAAACTCTGTAATGAAATCTGCCAGAGTTTGAGCTTTGATAGCCGTCCTCGGCTTAAACTAGATATCGAACTGTGCGAGCTCCACTGCTCATTTCAACAAACGACCTGAGGTGTCCGCTTTCTGCAGAACTTGCTTCAACAGATACTAGGTGAGGACTTCGATTGTATGAGCTTAAAAGTAAGGCCGTAGTTTCCTCGATACAACCACCAGGCAATAAGCGAGCTTCTCCATTTGTGAGTACCTAGTTTCAGTATCTTGCAGCCTTTTACTTACATAATACACTGGAAGCTGCGTCTTCTCTTCTTCCCTCACCAGTGCAGCACTTAGAGCTTGCTGAGACGCCCCCAGGTATAAAATTAACATTTCCCCTTCTTTGGGCTTAGAAAGGAGGGGAGCTCGCCCCATGTATTCCTTTAACTGCTGGAAGACAACTTCACATTGCTCGGTCCACTCGAAGCTTTTTGCCTTCTTCAAAATATCAAAGAATGAGATGCATTTATCCTTAACTTTCGAAATGAACCTACTTAGTGTCGCGACCTAGCCATTAAGACTCTATACATCTTTCACCCTGGTTGGTGACCTCATGTCGATCAGTGCTTTGATCTTCTCAGGATTGGCTTCAATACCTCTACTGTTGACCATGAAGCCCAGAAACTTTCCAACAACTACTCCAAATGCACATTTGTACGGATTCAACTTCATCTGATAGCTCATCAGAATCTGAAATATTTCCCCCAGGTCGCGCACATGATCACCCACCTGCTTGGATTTTACTAGCATGTCATCAACGTAGACCTCCATGGTCTTTCCAATCTACTCTTCAAACATCATGTTTACCAAACGTTGGTAGAGATCGCTCCTGCATTTTTCAATCCGAAGGGCATCACCTTGTAGCAATATAAGTCTCGGTCAGTCATGAATGAGGTGTGCTCTTCATCCTCGGGGTTCATGGGGATCTGATTATAACCCGAGTAAGCATCCATAAAACTCAAAAGCTCGTGTCCAGCTGTGGCATCCACGAGCTAGTCTATCCTTGGCAAGGGGAAACTATCCTTTGGGCACGCCTTGTTTAAGTCAGTAAAGTCGATGCAAGTCCACCATTTCCTATTCTTCTTCTTTACCAAAACCGGGTTGCCGACCCAGGTTGAGTAGTAAGCTACTTGAATAAATTTGTTCGCCAACAGCTTATCTACCTCTTCCTTTAATGCAAGATAGCGCTCCCCCGTCATTGCTCTTCTCTTCTGGCTAACTGGTTTGTAGTGAGGATCAATGTTCAACCTGTGTGACATCACTTTTGGATTTATCCTCACCATGTCCTCATGATTCCGTGAGAACACGTCAAAGTTCGTCTTTAGGAAGTCAGTGAGCTGGGTTCTTAGTTTTGGAGCTAAACCTCTTCCTAGCTTCAGGCACCTCTCTGGATCTGCCTTGCTGACTTGTACATCTTTCAACTCCTCCACTGGCCCTGCAGCTCGGTCTGCATCTACCTCGCAAGGGTCCAGGTTGTGACTGACTCCTTTCTCATTCATAGCTCGTGGCTCGCCCCCTGAGACTACATTCACTTTCTTTCCTCTTACACCCATCTTAACAGTATCTTCATAGCATCTTCTAGCCAAGTCCTGTTCCCCCCGAACACATCCAATGTTATTAGGGGTTGGAAACTTTACTGTGAGGGTCCTGATTGAAATAACCACATCCAACTCATTCATAGCAGGTCTCCCCAGGACTACATTGTACGCTGATGGACAGTCAATTATCAAAAAATCTGCTAGCACTGTAGCTTGACAACCTACCTCCCTAAGAGTAAGTGGCAGCTTGATCTGGCCCACTGGTACAACAGTATCTCCAGTGAAACCATATAAAGGCTCTGGGGATGGTCTCAGCTGCTCTGCTTCTAGCCCCATCTGCTCAAAACAGTTCTTATACATCACATTCACCGAGCTCCCAGTATCTATCATGATGCGTCGTACTTCCATGTTGCTGATCTTAGCTCAGATGACCAGCGCATCATTGTGAGGCCAAATCACACCTCTACCACCTTCATCAGTGAATACAATCTCGTTCGAGGTCGTCTTCGCCCTTTTTGCAAGTCCCTCTGACCCGCTGACCTGGAAAGTATGATTCGCCTTTCGGACGTATCTTTCATGCGATCTGTTAAAAGCACCTGCGATATGAGGGCCACCATGAATGGTAAAAATGGTTCTTACCGTAGGCTCATGCTTTGGCTCGGGAGCTCACTGGGGCTGTTACTGTGTTGGCTGCTGATGAGGTCGTTCTTGATGAGGTCGCGAGTTAACAGGTCTTGCCACATAGTCTCTCAAGCGACCTCTCCTGATCAATTTCTCAATGACGTCCTTCAACGCCTAGCAATCTGAAGTATAGTGCCCGACCTTATTGTGATAGGCACAAAACTTGCTCCGATCCCTGTGCTGAACGAGAGCCCTTAAAGGATTGAGCCTCCCAAAATCTTTCCTATTCCTCTCTGCAGCGTAAATCCTGTCCGATGAAATCGTCAAGATGCTATATCCTTCATAACGACCTTGACGTTGAGGTCACTCGTACCTTGGCTCTCTTCTCGCATTCTTAGCGATCTGATGGCTTGATCCACTATTTCTTCCTTCTTCGTTCCTGCCATTGCTTCTCCTCTTTAGCTGGTTGGAACTGGCCTCTTCATTCTTCTGATTTTGCTTTTTCGGGCCGAAGGTCTCTTCTCACCTAATCTCCTTCGCAACTGGCTCATAGAACTCTCCCAGATCCTTCACTGTGGATTTGTAAATGCTTTCGTACAGTTTCTCATCCTTTCGCAGCCCAGTTGAGATCGCTGTCAATATGCTCTCATCTGACGGATTTTCAACATTCGCGACCTCGCGTCTAAACCTGGTGATGTATTTCTTCAACGACTCACCTTGACGTTGGAAGTTAGTAGCTAGGTGGCAAGATAGAGCGAGCTGCCTTCTCAGTGCCCTGTACTGTCCGACGAACTTTTGTTGGCATTCCTCCCAACTACCAACGCTACGAGCTGGAAGATTCTTGAACCATATTCTCAGAATGTCCCTCAAAGTGGCTGGGAATACACAACACTTCACCATAGGATTATCTGTCTGTAGATCCATTTGAACGTTGTAGGCGTCGAGATGGTCATAGGGGTCACTATCCCCATTGTACTGCTGTATGCTAGGCATTTTAAACCTCAGAGGGAGAGACTACGTCTCAATTTCTCTTGTGAATGGGGTCCTTTCCCTGTAATGCCCACACTGTTCTGGGGCTCCAGATCGCGCTTCTAGCTGCTGGACCCTCTGAAGGAGCTCATCTACTTGTGGATCTCGGAGCTCATATCTCCTCATGTGGTCGCGACTTGGGGCAGGGTGCTTTGGGTCATACCTTTCCTCCTCTTCAAATAAACCCTTAGGTTGATGGGATCTCGCATGTCGCCCATTCACCTCATCCACATACCGAGCTGCAGCTCGGACTCTGTCATGCCCAACTTCTGTTTGTCGATTTCCATCCTGGCTCATCCTTATCACCAGACTAGCTGGGCGCGCGACCTCCCTTTCTTCGTGGACAGGGTGTCCTCCAACCTTAGAACGCGTATTGAAAGAACGAACTGAGCCGGCAGGTCGCAGGATTTTCCTTGCTGGTCTTTCGGACACTTGCATCGCTTCATGCTGCTGGGGCACATGTCTTGGTGCCTGAACCTCAACCCTAGGTACGTTCTGTCCTTGAGTCTACACTAACATATTGACGGCCTCTGTAAGCTGTCTGACCGTGTTCTCCAGTGCCTCTTGCCTCTGATACCACACCTGCTGCCCTTCTACCATTAGGGCGATTAGAATCGGTTGATGATGAGGCAAAAGGGGAATTCCTGCAGTATTGATTGCCTGGCCATGGGACGTTTCTGCTGCATGCAAAGGTGCACCTTCCGCCTGTTGCGCATCATGCTGATGGTGACTAGGCTGACTTTCTGCCTGGTCAACCTATGAGCCCACATACTTGGTTTGTCTGGTTCTTGCCATGTTATCAGAAATCAACGAACTGAGATGAAAAATATTGCAGTTTGGGTCCTCCTTCTAGCGCCAAAATGTCGACGTTAAAATTCAGTCGACGATGATTCAATACCCAATACCTACAATCAATGTGACAAAACACAGAAATCGAGATAAAAATAATGAGGAACCAAGAATCAAACAGGAATGCACAGGATTTTTAACATGGTTCAGCGAGTGCGTCTACGTCCACGGCTGTCTCTCTAAAATTCTGCAGAGTGACAGTATGATATTCAATATGTCGATACAATGATTTTAGCCTCTATTTATAGGGGAAAAGTTGTTACAGATTAGGAAGCTTAAAAATAGGAAAAGAATTATGAATTAATTACACTTTCTAATCAGTTGGAATAAAATCAGGAAACTGCTCCATAAAATCCGAGATAATGTTGACTGAGTTTGAATTTGAATTAACTTCCGTTTCTGGTGAGAGAATCACGATTAGATTAGGTAACTGCCTGTTCTAGAAGATATGATATTAATTGTCCACTGGGCGAGCTACTCACTGTATATGGCGATCTCGAGCTGGATCTCGCTGATGAGCAAACAGCGAACTGTGCTTATGGTGAATGGTGGAACAAGCTACAATCTTGCTGTGAGACAAGCTCGTTGCTACAAGCTGAAGAGATTGCTGGGATGGGCTGTAAAGCTTGCTGGGCTTGGAGCTGACATCTAGGCCTCATCTTATGGGCTTTTGCATTTAGGCTGATTTGATTGGGCCTTCACAGGCTTTTACCAATCCATTTAGCAAGTCCAAAAAATACATATAACAATGGATATATTGGATTATTGTATTATTCTTCAATGACTAAAATATCATATAGTGTTCTTCAGGAACAAAATTGTAACATCAAATATTGTCCTTCAAGAATATTTACTAGGTAAGAATTTCAAGTTCTATAATGGATATTAATATTACTTCCAATAATTTAATGTATTATTAGATTAAAAAAAAATAGTTCATTTCAATTCTTGATCATATTTACACTACAAGAAAATAGACCATTTACAACAGGTATTCATCACCAGTATTAAGGGCCCACGATGATTAAGGCTTTCTATAGGAGGTGGCAAGTGGCCCTCTATAGAAAATCAAATTAAAACCCTGGGGTACCTATGAACCAGCTTGTTGTTATTATTATTTTTTATCTCATTCTTTTTTACCGTTCACGTTGCTGCCTCTCCTCTTGCTTTTCTCCTTCACCTTTCCACTTTGTTGTTGCATCCTACAATCATTGCCATTTGAGCCATTGTCGTCCTTCTTTGTCGGACCATCCATCTTTGTCGAATGATCTCCATGAGGAGCCGCTGTCGTCGTCTTTCTTTTTCTTCTTCTCCTCTTGCTTTTCTTTTCTTCTTATTTGCTGGACTATCTCCATTAGGTGCTGTCGTTGTTATCATCACTAAAAGAATGTCATCGTCATCATTACTGCTATCTTAAGTACTTCCGTTCTCTTTTCCTTTCTTCTTCTCCTTTTCTTCTAATTTTTTTCTTTCCTTTTCTCTATTCAATTCTGTCATGCTGTGTTGTTGCTTGTGTCAGATGCTACTTTCCTTTTTGCCAATCTACTATCCTTTTCGATCTAGTATGCCTCTTCATTAATCTATTTTGTATGAGGTTTTTGTTGATGGATTTTGAGTTTTATTTGATTTGCAAAATTAATAATGACAATAATAAACGTTGGTGGTGGGTTTGAAAAAAAAAAAAAAAAAAGATATCAAGGGTTGTCTTAGAGGCAAAGCCTTCTCGAGTGTAAATAGAAATGAGCGGACCCAAGTAACCCACATTTAAAAAAAAAAAAAAAAAAAGATGAGTAGAGGAAGTGAAGCTGGTTACGATCGTCTCATTACCATCTTTTGTCTTAAGGGTCGTCTCTTCCAAGTCAGTATGTATCTAGTTTATTAATTTTCCTCGAGTCTTCAAAGTATATGTTCACGCTACTGCCGTCACTTCCATTGGTGTTCACGGTAGGGACTCAATTTGTGTCGTCACTTAGAAGAAGGTTCTAGTGAGTTATCCATCTCACTCCATTTTTCCATCCAATTTATTTATTGAATTGGGTTTTTAATATTATTCAATAAATTTGCAGGACAAGCTCTTGGATCATACTTGTGTCACACATCTTTTTCCTATCACCAAGTACCTTGGATTGTTAGCCACTGGCTTGATAGGTTTGAATCTCTTTTTTTAATGTGTTCTATGAATCATGTTCAAGGATTTTGATTAATTATTTGACTTGAAGCAATGAGTACATTTTTAGCGCCTCTATGCATTTGAGACCGGGTTTGGAGTTCTTGAAGACTCGAGGAAACAAATAGAACAATTTTCGGATTTGATATAGCTTAGTTTTTAACATTTATAGCAAACTTTGTTGAATAGGGGCAGTGGGGTGGAATTGATTTAAAAAAATACATAAAAACAATAAATTAAACTAAATATGGGAGTGGATTGATTTGATTTAATGTAAGGAATCTTTATCTTTTCCACAACCAAAAAAAGGATAATCCTAGCTTATTTGATAATTGTATCATTAAATTTCAGTATGTTGTTTGTAAATTTGATTTGTGGTTTCAAAATTTGATTTATTGGATGAAATTTAGTTGATTTTATGGATTTTAGTTATTTCGATGTTTCATCTATGAGTTTTAATTGAATGATGTTTTGGTTTTATGTTTCACATGTGGGTTTTAATTGAATAATGTTTGTGTTTTATGTTTCATCTATGCTTTGATGTTTTATGTTTTTTGTTCTTTCTTTAAAGTTATGTTTCATATATACATACATATATATATTTCTATTTAATGTATGATTTTGATGTTTTAATTGAAGTGTTTGGATTTGGTTTAGGACAATTGTAGATGTGGTTTTTTTTTTTTTTTTTGGTTGAGTAGTTTTGTTTGTTTTTGAGTTTTAGAATA
This sequence comes from Litchi chinensis, assembly GCA_019925255.1. Lineage (NCBI taxonomy): Eukaryota > Viridiplantae > Streptophyta > Magnoliopsida > Sapindales > Sapindaceae > Litchi > Litchi chinensis. The sequence continues at coordinate 27,309,073 of CM034461.1, read as the reverse complement.
TGGAGTTTGTTTTGTGTGTTTTGATTGTTTGAATTTTAATGTATACGGTTTGTTTGCTTGCGTACAATTGAGTGTTTGGATTTAGTTTAGAAGAATTGTAGATGTGTTTTTCTTTATTGGGTAGATTCCATTAATTTGGTAAATATTAATGTTTGGAATTTGGAGCTTGTTTTGTTTGTCTTGACGATTTAGATTTTAATATTGATGTGCTTGGTTGTGGAACTATGCTCTATGCTTTTTCTTGTGTTTGAAGAATGTGAGGGTTAGATGATTCTTAATTGCTTGCGAAAGATTTTGTTTTTGATTGAGTGTGTGTGAGTTTGCTTGCAGAAGAAAGGTTGATAGTGGGCTTATTCCGTTAGTAACTGTAAAAAATTATGACTTGAAGATGTAATAATATGTAAAAAATTTGCTTTCTTTAGTGGGCTTATTTTGTTAGTAACTATGTTCTATGCTTTTTCTTGGATTTTGTAGTAATTAATATGTAAAAAATTTGCTTTCTTTGTCTATAATTTTTTTTTTTTTTTTTTTTTTACCTTTGATTACTTACACATTTAATTTCATACTAATCCCAAATTAAAAAAATATCCATATAATCCCAAATTTAGTTGAACTTAGTTCTATAATACATATTAGATCAATCATACATATCGATAATTGATTTCCATTTTGTTGCTACACTAAAAATAAAGTCAAGTAGTTTGATTGAATGAAATATGTATGAAAAGTGAAAAAGAGGTTTGCGTAATTTAATCTTTAGGGGTAAATGATACATCTAATTGGTATGTCATCCTAAAAGCATCTTTAAGAGGTTTTCATGATCTATAAAAGTTTGATGAGCATGCTTATATGACAACTATACCATTAGATGTATCTGAATTTGACTTTAGTATGGATGAAAGTGAGGATTATGCTTGGATAGATTTTGAGGAATTAGTTGTAAAGATTTAGTGTTAGTTGGTGTAATTATATTTTCATATTTTTGCCTATGTATGTGTGTGTGTGTGTATTTGGAACTCTTTCAATATATATATTGTTTATGTATATATTTGTGAAGAGATGAAGTCTTTGTTTTGGTTGGATCTATTATAAAATTACTCCAGTGTTTGAATTGCAGGTGAATTAAATTTTTGATAAGTTTGAAAAATAGGGAAAACTTTATCATAATTTTCGTAAAATTGATTGAATTTATATTTACTAAATTATATATTGAGTTTGTTACCCATATATTGGCTGCTAATATATATTATTTCTATAACATTTTTAAATGTTGGCCAAAGACACATCTAGTAGTTCGTCTTCAAGTGAATCGAGTAGTGAGAAAAAAAATAAAGAGAAGGGGTCCATATATATATGTATAGTAATTATACCATTAGTATCTCCTAAGTTTTTAAAGTTAGGACGAATCAATCAAATTCATTCATTATATTTGAATTAAATAGGAGAAAGAATTTGTTTTAGGAGAGAATTCAATTGATGAATTTAATTGGTTTATTCTAACATTTTAAAGTTAGAAAATATTAATAGTAGATTATCATATATATATGAACTTTAGATGTATATTGATTTCAAATGATTATATATAAATAGATTTTTTATGTGTTGTAATATTATTTTTCTTTTAATATGAAATTATATATATTTTTCTCAAATTTATATATGTATATATTAATATTAAAAATACACTATCCATAGTGGTCGATACCTGCTATGGATAAGCATATACGGGCATCAGCCCACTATTGATATATATATATATATATATATATATATATATATATCTTCATAGGGGACAATATCCGCTATGGACATGGCGTCTATTGTGAAAAGTAATCTATAACAAGCATTGCCTGCTATAGATTATCTGTTTTCTTGTAATGTTATGATTTTATGATAAACCCAATCATAAAAATATGCTCATGACATATGAGAATACACTACAAGAATTTTAGCTTTTTACAACATTCAACTGACGACATTTTATTAAAAATGTCATAATCGATGACAATTACAAAATTTCCTAAAAAAAGCTGCAAAAAGTAAAACGACAAGTATTTTTATAGGATTTTAAAAATGTCGGTATTGATGTTCATTTACAAGATTTTTAAAATATTGTAATGGTAAAATTGTATAAAAAAATAACTTTCTTTTTCCCCAATTTCAAAATAATAATATTCATTTTTATTTTATAATATATATTAAAATTGTATAATAAAACAATAAAATGTCGTCAAGGCCTACACCAACAACGCCTCATCTTCGCACAAACAACTTGAGGACGGTCGCTGGCTACAACATCCAACTCCATCTTGTCTTTTGCATTTGCAATGGCGCCAAGAAGAGGAAGAAGAAGACCTACACCAAGCCTAAGAAGAAGAAGCACGAGAAGAAGAAGGTGAAGCTCGTTGTCTTGAATTTGTACAAGGCCGACGACTGCAGCTAGGCCTAGCGGCTGAGGAAGGAGTGCCCCAATGTGGAGTGCAAGGCTGTTAGCGATTGATTATGTTGTTTTCTCTTTTTCAAATTCAGTTACTATTACTATCAGTGGCATTATCTTCATGGATGCAATGTTTATCCATAAATGCTTCTAGTACTTTAGGTTTGTACTTTGTTTACTTAGATAATGGATATTAGTAATAGCAAATTTTTTATGGTTTACTTGTGTATACTGTTTATTTGTGGTAGCTCATGTTGCTTTGTTTGATGTATTTGTTGAGTTTTTAGACAATGTGGATTTGTGTAGTTGTGTAATTCGATTATTTCAGTAGAGATAGAAAGAGATTCAATCCATTGTTGATTGAGCTTTGAATATGATGGATTAGGCATGTACGCTCTTGCTGATGACGCTTTTGTTTTCTATTGATTCTTTCTGTATGTCGATGGTTTTGTGGTTTTTGATTTAAATTTGAATTGGAGATGACTCTTCGTGGTTTATTCAGTTGTTTTGATTAGATTGGTCGCTGTTTACAGATTGTATGGGTTGATTCTTTTTCATTATTGGTTTAACTTGCGGCTGAGTATTGATTAGGTGCTGATTGAGGCTTTAGTTTTCTTTGTAATTGAAATAATTAGGGGATGGATTTGGCTGCTAGTTGCAAGGTAATTTGAGTATTTTTATTTTATTTTATTTTTGTTTTTTCAGTTTTTATCTATTTTTATTGCAGGTAGCTGCTAATTTGTATGCTATGAGCTTTTTTATTTGTCATTGTTTGTTGATTGTGTTGTTAAATTGGATGCTAGTGAGGATAAGTGAATGATGTTTGGTAAATATTCGAGTGATAAGAATTATTTATGTGAGGAGTAGTTTCTATGTTTGGTGAATACTCTAGCAATGAGAATTGATTATGTGTTGAGTAGTTTCTATGTTTGTTGCATTCAAGCGATGAGAACTAATTATGTGAGGATTAATATCTATGTTTGTCTAATTTGAGTGATGAGTAGTTTCTATGTTTATCGAATTCGAGTGTTGAGTAGTTTTTATGTTTGACGAATCTGAGTGATGAGAATATTCTGTTGTTAGATTGAGAAGGTTATCTAGTACTGTGGTTTTCATGTGTCTAATTTGTTTTTCATTTTGTTTTGATGTGTGGCTTCTTTCGTATGCAAGCTGCTAATTAGAAAGTTGGTTTGTAAATGGTACGAAACCTTGGAAATTGAGTATATCCAATTGGATTCCTCTTTTAATAAATGCTGTTGGTAAAAGGAATTGCATACTGCATTGGTCCTCTCAATCTTTATTGTAAACTTTAGTCTTATAGTTAATATTAAGATTATTCTTGTTATTAAGCTAAGCAACTGTAAAATGTTGATGCAATCCTTTGTAATTATCTCTGCCTCTTTTTAAAATAATAAATGAAGAAAAAGTAAAGAGATCTTTATATGGTTTGTCTTGTGTCATGTTATTGGATTATTGTCTTTAGTTATCATTTATATATGTATATGTGTGTGTACACACACACTCATTAAAAATTGTATGCAGGACCTTGTTGATCAGATTTTTGCAATCCTTGCTGATGATCAAGGTAAATTTTATTCACTTAATTTTTGTTCAAAATATATAAGGTATCTTATTATTGTGTACGCTTATTGATCATTAAATTTTATATTATGTCATAGGGGACTAAAGGCACTAATAGTGATTTTATTGCCATGGTTTGTAATAGAAGTCTGGAGACATTACTATACAATGCTTGGAACATTATAGTTAAAGTATTGGTTTTGATAGTATAAAATTTTTGTTTTTTGTCAAAAAGAAAAGGAAAAAGTTGAAATAACTCTTATGTTTAAAGCCTTTGTTTTAGTGCTATAATTGAAAGGAGGCAAGAAGTTCCTAAATTTGTTTAAATTTCATAGTAATTCTATTTGCATGGCTTCTTTTAAGATTGACGTTTGTGCATTTGCTATCATTCTTCACTGAATAAGGTTTAAGTATGTGGCTACTGATCTTGATTTGCTATTGTTGAAATCTCATTTTGTATGGAGATACACTCATTGATGCATCTTTAAAGATATGTTCTTCACATTCTGACTGATCCTATAAGTTTTTCTATTTTTATTGTTTTGAAGAGACTAGAAATTGTGATTCTTTGCAATGGACAGGTTAAGTGCACTGGATTACATTAGTCAAATGTTCCCATCGGGTTACTCTCTTTTCTCTATATTTCATATGTTGTTCATAGTCTATCAAGTAATTGACTTTAAACACTATATGTTGGAAGCATTGTGCTTGTAAATGCGGGATCTTTATGTTTTTTCAGCTCCATAATTTGTAGTAGTTTATTTGAATCGGATTGAATCTTTAATGATATAGGTTATATGTAACCACATAAGAATAAGAAGCCTTTAGAATAGTATGAAATTGACATGATTTTTGCCATTGAATAAATTGTATTTCTGCTACCATATTCAATTCTGGTGTTTGTTTGTTATTGTTTGGTGAATCTAGTTAAAAAGAGAGTTTGGTGGGAGAAATAGTGTCTTTTTGCCTCAACAACCTGAATCTGTCTTTTTTTTTTTTTTTGAGACTCAATATTTTTCAAATACACACAAACAAATAGAGACAGTTGCTGCTTGGTATTCAAAGAGCAGTGTGATGTTGACACTATACCCGCTACTGTGAACAAAGTTTTTTTCAGTTGATTGCTTGAATGAGCTTAAAGTGATGATCTTGGCATTTTACCCAAGATAATAGTATATATGTCCTGTTGGTCTAGGAATTTTATTGTTTTTGGTCCTTTATTTATTTATTTTTTGGTCCATTTGTAGTAGAAATTTTTTATTGTATAGTGAGTATAATTCATGATTGTCTAGCTATAATGTCTAGTGGCTTCATGTTAAATTTAATTTATAGACCCGTTTTTCAGAAGTTTGAGAAATTAAATATTGTTGACAAATTCTATGTTTCTTATCAAATGAAAAAGAAAACTGTAGATGTATAACCTTGCTCAAACTGTGCAGTATTAAATAAGATGGTTAAAATTATCAGTTATTTGGTTATTTACATATATAAGGAAAGACAATTCAGTCTTTTATTTGGTATCTTGTATTTCTTGTTACTGTATACTTGTAATTGGTCCTTCTATGAGCTAATAACTATATGCATAAAAAACATAATTTAAATACTCTACTTTCGGCCTTTGTGCTGATTTTGGAAAGAAGAAAAATTAAAATTATTGACAAGGCATGAATGAGAGTTGTCCTTTGAATCCTTGTGATACTTCTAGCTAAAAGGTACTCATTTTGGGTACCATGACATTAGTGCTGGTATAGCTAGTGGAAGCTCTATTTTGACGATAATGTCTTAGTTTTCCTTGGCCCAATTAGATTACATTTTTTCCTAAAAGCTATGAGCACGGTTGTTATTATGGTATTCACACTCCTTTCTCGAAAGAATGGGAAGAAAATTACTAATAATTGATGAAAGGCTTAGTCTAAGGCTTTTCTTTTATCAATTTTAAATCATCAATGGATCTTTTATTCCTTTTCTATTAGTGGAGTTTGTAAGCTCATAGCTATCCCAAAAAAGCAAAACTATGCAATAGCCCATCTTCTCACTGATGTACTGTTAAATATTTCATGGTTTGCTGCATATCGGTTCTCCTTCTCATTTGATATTTGTGTTGGAATATTTATAGGTAATTTTTATATTTTCTCCACCTGATTTGTGGTTCTAAATTAGCACCTGTTTCCACTAAAGGTAACTTCTATAAGGTCTGGCTGGATAATCCTAATAATCTTATCCTATTCTTTAGCTTTCCCTTGGTCATAGCATTGCCATAACGGTCATGTATGATGAATTTGGAAGCATCCAATTGTTTGAACATATCGTTCTCTTTGCAGAAACATCAGAAAAAATTTGTCTTCTGAAGATATGAAATCTCTAGGCATGAAAAAGTAAGCAACTTCTTTTATCTGGAGTTTCACTACGAAGTTACTAGTTTCCATATATGGACACTTTCACATATAAGAGGAAAATTGAAAACTTATTGATTTCCAGACATGATTTGAATGAGCCAACCTTAATTCTAAGTCTTACCAATGATTTTTTATACTGTCGTAGGATAATGGATGTTTTCCATTATCAGTTGTATCCAAAAACTTGTAAATTTAGAACATAGTAGTGCTTTTACGGGAGAAGTCCATTACATACCGATAGTCTTCTTCTTTTAGGTGCTATTTATTATCAGGTTGAATTTATTTATCCGTCTTCGTTAATATGTTACTCCTGATCTTGCTATCCGCTATTATCTGTTTGCTATTGAGGTTTGTGAACACTTGCAAACTTAGGTTTCTAATAAAATGAAGCATAGAGTTGCAAACATCATGAGTGGTGTACTAGAGTGACGGTTCTAATATTCGCCTAGTCTTTTGGCCTCATTTAGATAGGATGTACTATCTGATGCATTGATTTTCTGATCAATTTGGCGATATAGTTCACTGTCTGTCATAGCTTTTGTCAGTCTATGTTATTAAGTTTGATGTGGAAAAGTGCATTTAGAAATTTGTATTATTAATTTTTATGAGACTTAGCTAATTTAGTCTTCATTCCTATTAATCAAAATATAAATAACATCCCCTAAATTTGAATAACTAAATGTTTTAGTCTTCACTTTAGAATACCCTTTAATTGTTGGAGAGCCTTATAATCTATTGTTTCAAAAGAGACATATCTTGGTGCAGTGTGCTTGTGCCCTCATTAAATCTTCTAATGAAGTCTAGAATCTCCTTAAAGTTTGTTCAAGACTCCCTAAATTATCTTCATTGTGTGTCTCTAAAAAGGTTGATGGTGCTCATATCTGTTGCTTCTGACAATCTAATCTATGAGCGTTTTGCACCTCATTGGCCCTGTTTGATTGCATTTGATGTTTCTGTATTTGTCTATGCCAGTATCTTATTTTGTTTCCTTATTTTATTTTGTTCTTACAACACTGCAGCTGTGACCTAACTTTGCTGATGCGTGGTCGAACTTAGCTACTGCGTATATGTAAAAAGGTAGGCTTAATGAGGCAATTAGGTATGTTTTAAACTAGTTATGATGTTGATGTTCCCGCTGGTGGTCAATTAGGAAATAGCCCTTGATTTGCAACCTTGGGCAAATTACTTATGGTGTTGCTGCTTTCTTTAGCTACCATAAGGATGATTGCTGACTGATGAACCACTTTTATTTTTTATTTTTTATTTGTTATTTGCAGTATTAGGATGGTAAAAGTATGTTTTCATGAAAAATGTTTTAAGCGACATTTTTTAATTCTCGCAAGTATGATCTTTTACTACATTTAGTGGAATGCATTAATAAATATCAATTTTTTTATTGCATCCGTCGTAACAACATTTTTATAAATGTCATGATAGGGTTTTTACGATATTTTTTAAAGCTTATAAAACATACTTTTTCTTGTAGTGATATAAATAATACAATATATTTTTCTCTTTTAATTTACATTTAAATAGATTTCTTGAGGATCTATTAAAGTAACAAAGTGTCACTTATGCAACATTATTGTTTTTTCACTTTGTAATATGCAATTTGCTCTTCTGGGGCCTTTATATATAATTTATAAAAAATTAATATGATATTTATGTATCTTCATGTTCCATCAATAATAAGCATTTTTCGTACTTTGCTTTAATGTGAATTCCACTTTTGGTGGTTAAAATTTATTATGATCACCAAGATTTTGTTAACCATAATTACCACCACGACTATTAGAATATTAACATTTGCTTTAAGGAATGATAATAATTAATTTAGCAATGTGAGCTAAATGATTTTTATTCCCATAATCATCAACATTGCTATTGCATGAGCAAATATGAAATATCCGACTCATTTATTTGATGATAAAATATACATATATATATTTTTAAATAAAACTTGATTATTTTACCAAAAGATATATAAATTGTAATTCTTTAGATAAATTACAATAAATTAATGAATGATTTCTCAAAATACAATTATAATGAATTGTAATGACTATTTAATAAATAATTAAGGTATAAGAAAATATATATCTGTTATGCTCGTTTTCTCGACCTGAACATATGGGTCGGAATAGACCTAGCAAGTATGAACAGAAATAAGGGCCCAGAAGGCCCGAGCCTCAGATCGTCGCCACGAGCTTGACCTGCTCGCAAGACCTTCCAACTCGCGAGATCGCCTAACATCGAAGTCACCAGAAGCACACCTCCAGCCCACATCAACACTTGTTCAGTTCGCATGGTTCGACGGACTAAAAAGCTCGTACCAGGAGGTACCTTGTACAGCAAGCCAATTGAACCACTAACTCCCCTGATTTCACGCCGGAGCCACCTACACAATTTTCTAGAAGCATTTAATGCAGCAGCCAAACATTCAATGAAGAGAAGACCTCTCCTAGTGCATTAAATGCAGACATGCGCATGAAATGGATAATCATTACATTTACAATAAATATAGCATGGTTATGTCAGGATTAGTTGAAAATTACCATCACTTGTAACGTGTATTACACTCATTTGTATCTCTTTTGCATCTCACCCCCTCTCCCCTCCCCCCCCCCCCCCCCCCCCCCCCCCCTCTCTCTATAAATAGGAGAGATTTTTATTGTATCAAAGGCTAAAGCATATTAATGTACCGTCACTCTGCCGGAATTAACTCAGAGTGGCCCGTGGACGTAGGCGCAATCGCTGAACCACGTAAAAATCTTGTCTTTGTATTCATTCTTCCCCCTCTTTTTTTCATTGATTATCTTATTACTTTCACCCATCTACCACGACTAATATTCCTTCACTGTAATTACGTTCCACCAACTTTAAACCTCATTCACTGCTCATTTACTACGCATTCATTATCATCACTGCCATTTAATTATCTCGTTCGCAGTCTGAGCTCCTGAATCTCTGGGTTGACCGTTTCCGAACGTCAACAATATCACATACCATATGTTCGTTTCTTGCTTTGCAGAAAGAAGAAATAAGAAAATAATATACCCTTCACTAATCTAAAATCTCACAAGAAATAACAAATAAAATAATTAAATAATTTAATATAAGAAGCATAAAATTATTGTACCTTTCTTCTCAAAAACCAAGGCTTCAAGCTATAATGTGATTGTATTTCATAATAACTTGTTCAAACTTGATTGCAACTCAAAACTTCAAATTTTGATGAAATTCTTTTTTCGAATCACATCAATCACTTCAATTAATTTTAAAACTTCAGGTTCTAAGTGAATTTAAACTTTAAAACTCTATGTTTAGGGTTTGAATAAATTTCATAGTACAAAAACAATCATAATTCACAAAATATAAGCAAATTTTCTAAATAAATCTATTATCTTTCAAATAGCTTTGGACAAGTTCAGTTTTAACACAAATATGAGTCAAGGACTTAAAGCACAACTATTTGGTTCTATATTATGAACAATTACGAGACCAACCAACTTAGTTTCAATGCAATCAAAATCATAAACAACAAATATGACAACGTAAAACAAACATAATATTGAATTACTAAACCAATTATTTTAACTAGTAAGTTTAGTCACTTGCCTCGATTAGATAAATTTAGAATTCACTAATGTTTGTTGGGAGAAAATGGAACTATAGTAAAAGTGTAATTTCATTACAGGTAAAAATTTTGGATTTGTTAAAAATGCAGTCGTTATGCTGCCGGAATTTTTATAAAATCATTTTAAAATGAAATTACGAAAAATTTTATTACTCCAAACTATTTTAAAGAAAATCAAATTCTTAAGTTAAATGAGTAAACCAGCTAAGAAAATATAGAGGTTCGCTTCTCTGGTTTCTTCGATCTGACGAGTCGAGTTTGGGAAGTCCGTTGAAGTGCCCGGCAGGATCCTCCAGACGAGAGTCTAGATAAGGTCTGGTTCGGATCCTGTCAAGTTGGTATCAGAGCCCGGTTCTCGTTAAGTTGAGATACAGTTTTTAAGAGTAAAGTTTGAACTATTTACGCACAAAGCGTGCTTAGTGATGCATGAGTTATGCTTTCATCGATTGCATAAGTTAAAGCATAAGTTATACTATTTGAATTGAGCATGTTATGAATGTGCATCAAAGCAAGTTTGTTATGCAAAAGTTTATGAGTAAGGCATGCATGAGATTATTGTATGCATTGAGTTTTCTTGAGATTACATAAGTGATGTATTCTTAGAATGCATGGGTTAAGCATAATACTAAGAGATTTTAAGTTAAGTATTGCATGAAGTTATCATGCCAATCTATGTTGAGTTAGTGTGCTGAAACTTGAATTTCTTGATTTTGTATCTATTAGTGCACAAATAGCTATACAACGACGTACCCGTCCCAGGACGAGGCAGGCTGCCACCGAGGCACCCACATCAGACAGAGAGCATGTTAACGAGTCCGTCAATGTCCCAGCGAATTCTTCTCAGTCAGGGCCATCACAGTCAGCAAGATCAGAGCCTGCCTAAGGACCTATTCCAGGGTGGATGGAGCAGGTGGCCCAGATGTTAGCAGCGGCCCTTCAGCAGCCGCGAGAGACAGGAGTGACTATAGAGCGCGCCCGCAAGTTAGGCGCCAAGCCATATGACGGGACTGGGGAGCCCGAGAAAGCATTGTCATGGCTTGAGACAAACGAGGAGATTTTTCAGATTATGGGATGCACAGAGGAGCAGATGGTCTTCTATTCAGCTTTCCTACTTAAGGATCGCGCCAAGGGCTGGTGGAAGGCGCATCAAAGAGCACACTCAAAGGGAGCCAGTTGGGCAGATTTCAAGAAGGAGTTTATAGAGAAATTTTTTCCCAAGAGCTATAAAGATGCGAAGATAGAAGAATTTTTCAGATTAGAGCAGAGGAGCTCCTCAGTGCCAGAGTATGAAAAGAAGTTTTCAGAGTTGATCCGCCTAGTCCCTTTATTTGTAGAAAATGAGGAGCAGAAGATCAACAGGTTTATAGCAGGCCTTAATCCCGCAGTTAGGACCATTGTAACATCCTCAGCACATACTCGGTATGGACAGTTGGTGGAGGCAGCCACCAGAGTTGAGCAGAGTGCAGGAACCGTCCCCAAGCCGAAGCAACAATTCAGTCAAAAGAGGAGCTGGACCGGTAGCCATCAAGGAGGGTCTAGTAAAGTGACCAAGAGTGGTCAGAGGCCAGCATGGTCAAAGAGTCGGCGACAGAGCCAGAGACCCCAAACGAGTCAGAGTTATGTTCAGTTGTCAGCAGAGTCTAAGGAATTAGTAGAGTTGGAGGACCCGATTAGTTTGCAGCAGATGTGGTCGATTACACCCCGGAGAGTGTCTTTAAGGCAGAACCGGATGCTTCAGATGTGGACAGGAGGGTCATTTCATGCAGGACTGTCCCAGCGTAGTCGCATCGAGCCCAGCTGAGGCCAGATCTACAGTTCAGGGACAGACTAGTGGGGGTCGTGGACCAGAGAGAGGAGGCCCCCAAACTAGAGGAGCTACAGGCCCAGAGCCGTCTAGCAGTGGACCCAGCAGGAGCCTACCCCCTCACGCAGCACTTGGTAGACCTCGTAACTAGGCCGCGATAGTATATACAGTAACCCAGCAGGCGACAGATGCGACACCAGAGTTGGTCACAGGTATCATTTCCTTATTCGATACTGATGTTTATGTATTGGTGGACCCAAGAGCCATCCATTCTTTTATTGCACAAGAGTTTATAGATAGAGTCGGGATAGAATGGAGACCGACTGAGTGTAGCATGGTAGTGTCACTTCCCATGGGTGATTCGCTTATTGCGGATAGAGTTTACATGGGAAGTAAAGTGATTATAGCAGGTCATGAGTTCGAGGCTGATCTGATAGTACTCGATATTCATGACTTTGACATCATTTTGGGCATGGACTGGCTATCGACTCATCGCGCAACTGTAGATTGCTATAGGAAAGAAGTTCAGTTCAACAAGCCTAGGGAACCAGATGTGATCTTTTGTGGAGAGAGGAAAATACTCTCTACAAGTTTGGTGAGTGTGATTCAAGCCAATAAAATGCTCCGTAAAGCATGCCAGGGGTACTTGGTTTATGCAATAGAAGCTGGTAGTAGTGAGTTGCAATTGGCAGAAGTTCCTGTGGTGAATGAGTTCTCCGATGTATTTCCCGAGGACCTACTAGGGTTGCCACCAGATAGGGAGATTGAGTTTGAAATTGAGCTAGCACCTGATACAAAGCCCATTTCTATAGCGCCGTATTGGATGGCGCCAGCAGAGCTAAAGGAGCTGAAAGTGCAGATGGAAGAATTGTTAAGCAAAGGCTTCGTTAAGACAAGTACATCACCGTGGGGAGCTTCGGTGTTGTTCGTTAAGAAGAAAGACGGAAGTCTCAGGTTATGCATCGATTATAGGCAGCTCAACAAAGTAACCATCCGAAATCAGTATCCGTTGCCAAGAATTGATGATTTGTTCGACCAACTACAGGGAGCTAGGTCTTCTCGAAGATAGATCTATGGTCGGGGTATCATTAACTGAGAGTACGGAGAGAAGATGTTCCTAAGACAGCCTTCAGGACTAGATATGGGCATTATAAGTTCTTGGTGATGTCATTGGCTTAACCAATGCCCCAACAGCTTTTATGGATTTGATGAACCGTGTTTTCAGACCCTACCTAGACAAGTTCATGATAGTCTTCATCGATGACATTTTGGTGTATTCAGGTAGTAGAGAGGAGCATGTAGAGCACTTAAGGATTGTATTGCAGACACTGAGGGAACAACAGCTATATGCAAAGTTTAGCAAGTGCCAGTTCTGGCTAGATCGCGTGGCATTTTTGGGTCATGTGGAATCAGTAGATGGGATATCTGTGGATCCTTAGAAAATAGAAGCAGTGGTCAATTGGAAGCCACCCACGAATGTAACTGAAGTACGGAGTTTCCTAGGTTTAGCTGGGTATTACCGAAAGTTCGTGGAAGGGTTCTCAAAGATAGCTACTCCACTGACCAGATTGACAAGGAAAGAAGAGAAGTTTGTTTGGTCAGAAGCATGCCAGGACAGTTTCGATGAGCTGAAGAAAAGATTGACCTCAGCCTTAGTACTTACACTACCATCGAGAAATGATGGGTTTACGGTGTACTGCGATACCTTCAAACAGGGTTTAAGTTGTGTGTTGATATAGCATGACAGAGTGATAGCTTATGCTTCGAGGCAATTAAAGAAGCATGAAGTAAACTATCCAACACATGACTTGGAGTTAGCAGCTGTAGTGTTTGCTTTAAGGATTTGGAGGCATTACCTCTATGGAGTACCCTGCATGATATTTACCGATCATAAGAGTCTACAGTATCTGTTCTCGCAGAAAGAGCTGAATATGAGACAGAGAAGATGGATTGAACTCATCAAAAACTATGATTGCACCATTCAATACCACCCGGGCAAAGCAAATGTGGTGGCAGATGCACTAAGTAGGAAGCCCACTAGTTCCTTAGCTCGGTTAAAAGCCGAGTATCTGCCAATGTTAATAGAGTTGAGATTTATGGAGGTCAGTTTGGAGACAATAGAGTCAGGTGCTCTACTAACAGCTTTTCATGTTCGTCCAGTGTTGGTGGACCGAGTCAGAGAATTGCAAGCTCAGGATCCGTATTTGATGGAATTGAGAAGCAAGATAGAGGCTGGGCAACAGAGCAGCTTCACCTTGCAAGGTGACGGAACACTAGTTCTAGAACAGAGATTATGTGTGCCAGATGTAGCGGAGTTGAAGAAAGAAATCATGGAAGAAGCACACTCCTCGGCATATGCAATGCATCCAGGAAGTACAAAGATGTATCGAACTCTAAGGGACCACTATTGGTGGAGAGGCATGAAAAGGGAAATAGTAGAGTTCGTGTCCAAGTGCCTAACCTGTCAGCAGATTAAGATTGAGCATCAGAAGCCAGCAGGTTTACTATAGCCTCTGTTTATTCCAGAATGGAAATGGGAAATGATCATGATGGATTTCGTGATGGGACTTCCCAGGACACAAAGCGGACACGATGCCATTTGGGTGATAGTTGATAGATTGACAAAGTTCACTCACTTTCTTGTTATTAAGAATACTCATTCTCTGGAAAGATTAACACAATTATATGCAGATGAGATTGTGAGGTTGCATGGCGCACCAGTGTCCATTGTATCAAACAGACACCCTCACTTCACTTCTCGATTCTGGCTGAAGCTGCAAGAAGTTGTGGGCACCAGATTAAACTTTAGTACTACCTTTCACCCGTAAACAGATGGCCAATCAGAGAGAACCATCCAAACTCTCGAAGATATGTTGAGAGCGTGTGTGATGGAGTTTAAAGGAAGCTGAGATAATTATCTAGCATTGATAGAGTTTGCCTACAACAATAGTTATTAGTCCAGCATTGGAATGACACCATATGAGGCGTTGTATGGCAGAAAGTGTAGAACCTTAGTTTGCTGGGATGAAGTGGGGGAGAGAAGATTAATTGACCCAGAGATTGTCCAAGATACAACTGAGAAAGTAAATATGATTAGAGAACGGTTGAAGATAACAAGCGATAGGCAGAAAAGCTATGCAGACAATCGAAGATGAGATCTGAAGTTCGAAGTGAGTGATAGAGTATTTCTAAGAATCTTGCTCTAGAAGGGTATCTTGAGATTTGGGAAGCGTGGGAAGTTGAGTCCCGGTATATAGGGCCATATGAGTTAGTGGCAAAAGTGGGTGAAGTAGCTTATAGATTGAAGCTACCATCAGAGCTAGCCAACATCCATGAAGTGTTCCACGTCTCCATGCTACGCAAGTTTATAGTTGACCCTTCGCACATTCTTAAAGAGCAACCAGTTCAGTTAA
This sequence comes from Litchi chinensis, assembly GCA_019925255.1. Lineage (NCBI taxonomy): Eukaryota > Viridiplantae > Streptophyta > Magnoliopsida > Sapindales > Sapindaceae > Litchi > Litchi chinensis. The sequence goes on along the minus strand of CM034461.1, from coordinate 27,293,805 downwards.
AGGAAAACTTGACCTATGAGAAGTAGCCAGTGGAAATTCTAGATCGTAGAGACCAAGTGCTACGTAGTAAAATGATTCCGTTAGTGAAGGTGCTATGGCGAAATCACAGGTCAGAAAAGGCTACATGGGAGCCTGAAGAGCAAATGTGCGCCTAGTATCCTTACTTGTTTGAGTCAGGTAAGCAATTTAAAATTTTAAGGACGAAATTTTTATAAGGGGGGCAGAAATTGTAAACCTCTAGTCTTGATTTTAATGTTCTAGTGTTGGAAACTAGATTATGAAGTTTAAATAATAAATCTAGTTAATAAATCTAGTTACTGTTAATTTAGATCGAGTCAACGAAGAGCGAACGCTCATTCTAGAATTACCCAATAATAAATATTAGTAAGGGAAAAGTTAAGGAAGGGTATAATAGTTTGTCCACAATCAAGTGATAGATTATAAGTGATGATATGTTTAAATCCAAAAATAAGAACTAAAGAAAGTATTGTGTAGAATTAGTAGTTAATAACAAATTAACTTAAAATTTAACTAAGAATGATAGACAAAACAAGTCAAGGGATAAGCTTGGCAATTTATGAATTATTAATGAGGTATATAAACAAATCAATTAGAAGCAAAATAGATAAATGAATAGTGCAAGCTGCCAGAAAAATAAGAGAAGAAGTTGCAGTCGTGAATTAGAAAGGAAGTGGAGAGATAGGCGTGAAAATTAGATGAAAAGGGGACATGAGAGGCATTTATTGAATTGTTAATGATATATATATATATATATATAACATTTAGCAGATTTTTGAGACAAAAAGAAGCAAATCAGCTGTGAGATACAAGAAGGAAATCAGAACTAGCGTGAAAAAGAAAGCAGAACAGTAGCTGCTGTCCAGGAAAGAGCAGAATCGAAACCTGGAGAGAAAAAGATGGACAGCAAGTGAGAAGGAGAAAGTAGCTTCCAATCTATCCTTCCAAGCCTTAAACCCCCTTTCTAAGATCTCTTCTAAGTCCATCTCACTTCTCTAAATAAGAACCAAGTAAGATAGCAACTCCTCTTTCTCTCTACTTGCTGAAATTGAAATCTAAATGAGTATGTGATAGTTTTGGTTGTTGGATGAGTTGTGTGGGATATTTTGCCCTTAAAATTTGGATAAAACCCTAATTGATTGTTGTATAATTTAAATGATAAGTTATTGTGTGTTAATGGTAGTTTAGGGTTGTATAAAAGGGCTGTCATACAATTGACAAAAGTGGAAACAAAATTGATTTCCATGAACTCTATCTATTTGATAAAAGTTATGAGTGAGTTGTGAGTGTTAAAATAAAAAAGTAATGTTTATGTGTGTGTTAAGGACATGAAGACCAGTAGATAACCTCTGAGTTTGATGAATTTGAACTCAAATTTAAGCATAAATAAGATTATAAAGATAAGTAGAAGTGATAGAAGCTCAATGGAGGTAGTTTTAAACAATTTTGAAATTTCGAGCTCAAACCATGGGTTAGAGACAAACTGTGCAAGTCTAACATATATGAGGTTGTTCTACACCTTAAATGATGCCTAGGAGTTATAAAAAACCATAGGTTTCAGAACGGATTGATTTCGATAAAAATTGCTCAAGTTATGATCAAAATAGTGCTGTTAGAGAGTCGATAAGTGAAATAACTATGTAAATACAATTTTTATTGCGTGGAATGAATTTAGTTGATCATAATTAGGTAAAAGAAACTTAGATATGAAAGAAAAACTAACATCGCTAATCCGACGCAAAAAAATGCACAAAAAAATGTCCAAAAAAATGTTAGATTTGATATAGCAAACGATAGAATTTTTCAACAAAATTTGACGTGTGACCAGAATGTGAGATAAGAGGACCGTAGGAAAAAGAACGAAGAAAAATGGAGCCCCGAGCAGGGTGCTGCATCGCATTCTGTTTTGGGGTGTCAATGAAGCTTAAAATTTTGATTTTTCGTTTCGGGCCTCTAAAAATTATACGAACTGCGTGAGGGTGTCTCTAGGGGCCCAAAACTAAGAATTTTGCGAAGAAATCGGAATTAGGAAGCCTCAGTTAAATTAGAAATGAATAGAGAAAGTTAGAGTCAAAAAGTGCATTATATTAAATTTTAAAGTTTAAAAGCAATGTGTGTGTAGTTTATGAAGCGTATTTTAAATACGAAAGTGATGTATAGGTGAAGAGCAAGCTACCGCGACACGTGAGACTCGTCGAGACGTTTGACGCGGATTGCACGACTTTGAGGTAAGTGTGCTATCACTTATGTTTAATTCTATTTTTTTGTGTTAAACTTTGTATATAATTGTTAAGTGAGAACAAAAATGATTTTCCACTATCAAAGTTTAAATTTTGAGTATATGGGTTCTTATGGAATCCATAAAGAGATTTAAATCAATATTAAGTTGTTCTAAAAAAAGAATTGAAACAAGAGAGTTTTTAAAAGTTCCAACAATAGTTAGTTTTGTGTTTTTGTACTTGATGAATTAGTTTAAAAACCCATGTATATGCCTTAAAACCATATGAGATTTAGTGCTACGTGACGATGCAGAAAATTCCATCCGTAGTCGCTCAGATTAGAGAGAAACAAGTACTATGTGACAATGCAGAAAATTCCGTCCATAGTTGTCCAGTTTCCTAGAAAGTTTAGCACTACGTTACGATGCAGAAAATTCCGCTCGTAGTCGCCCAGAGTTTTAGTACTACAATTGCAATGCAAAAAAATTCTGCATTGTAGTTGCTCAGTTATGAGAGTTATCACCCTACGTGCGATGCAGTAAATTCCGTATCGTAGTAGTTGAGATACCTCAGTAGCGTCACGTTGGCGTTAGTTAAAATCGCCCGTGATGGTTAGAGCACTTTAAGGGTATACATGAGGATTTTGGAAGAAAACCTTAAGATTTTGAAATTTTAAGAAACTAAGTTTAGAGTTTATTTCATTAGTGCATATTATATTATATTTTTTTGTTGCACTAACTTGTTTAATTGTTGTGTAGTTATATATATTCTATTGAGTGCGATCGTCGAACGGGGTGATGACACTTTCATCTTATATATATATAGGTGAGGCGAGTCGCGGAATATTTTGTATAAGTCATGCACATGCGTCGATCATATTGATTTTGGAAAAGCACTTGTAATTTAAATTGTATGATTGTAAATAATATTGTAAATACTTATGCATTTTCATATTTGAAGTATACATGCATATGTTAGAATGAGTTCTTGCATATCGTTGTGAAAAATGTGATTTTAATGCATGTTTGTGGATAAAGAAGTTGGGAGAAAATGAAACTATAGTCGAAGTGTAATTTCATTGCAGGTAAAAATTTTGGATTTGTTAAAAATGCAGCCGTTATACTGCCGAAATTTTTATAAAATCATTTTAAAATAAAATTGTGAAAAATTTTATCACTCCCAACTATTTTAAAGAAAATCAAATTCTTAAGTTAAACGAGTAAACCGGCTAAGAAAGTATAGGGGTTCGCTTCTCGGGTTTCTTCGATCCGACGAGTCGGGTTCGGGAAGTCCATTAAAATGCCCGATAGGATCCTCCAGACGAGAGTCTAGATAAGGTCTGGTTCGGGTCTTGTCATTGGGCTTAGAATCTCCAGTCGAGCATTTTCACGCGTCGACATTTTAGGGCTAGAAAGAGGGCCCAGACTACAATTTTCTGAGTTCTCAACTGCCATGGCAAGATGAAAAACTACCAAGAACCTCCAATTTTGAAAAGATCTCACTTGTGGAAGGGGTCACTATCCATACGCCCTGGAGGGTACTATCAGAGACCTCCAATTCTGAAAAGATCTCACCTGTGAAAGGGATCGCTATCTAGGCACCCTGGAGGGTACTACTAAGGACCTCAAATTCACAAAAGGTGCAACCTATGAGCTGCAAAGCATGCCCTCACAAAAGGTACAACCTGTGAGCTGCAAAACATGCCCTCACAAAATGTGCAACCTATGAGCTGCAAAACATGCACTCACAAAAGGTGCAACCTGTGAGCTACTAGCTCTCGCGCTCTGGAAGGTGCTACCTGTGAAATGCTAGCTCTTACATTCTGGAAGGTACTACCTGTGAGTTGTTAGCTCTCGCGCTTTGGAAGGTGTTACCTGTAAAATGCTAGCTCTTACGTTCTGAAAGATACTACTTGTGAGCTGCTACCTCGCGCTCTGGAAGGTGCTACGTGCGAGCTACTACCTCTTGAAGCTCTAGAAGGTACATTCACTATTTATGAACTATTATTATTATTGAGCTCTCATCTATTGCTTATGAGTTATTATTGAGCTCTCATCTATTGCTTATGAGTTATTATTGAGCTCTCGTTTATTGCTTATAAGCTATTATACTGAGCTCTCGTTTATTGCTTATAAGCTATTATACTGAGCTCTCGTCTATTGCTTATGAGCTATTATATTGAGCTTTCGTTTATTGCTTATGAGTTATTATTATTGAGCTCTCATCTGCTGCTTATGAGCTACTATTATTGAGATTAACTATTATTGAGCTTTTATCTGCTATTTATGACCTATTATTGTTGAATTCATTTCTGCTACCTATGAGCAATTATTATTATCGAGCTCTGGAAAGTATATTTGCGGAGGCTATTATTATTATCGAACTCTGAAAGATGTATTTGACTTGTGAGCTATTTTTACTATTATTGAGCTTTAGAAAGCGCTACTCAGCAGTTTCAACTCGCTACTCAGCAGTTCAGCTCGTTATTAAGTAGCTTCAGCTCGCTATTCAGCAGCTTCAGCTTGTTATTAAGTAGCTTCAGTTCTCAGCAACTTCAGCTCGTTATTAAGTAGCTTCAGTTCATTACTCAGCAACTTCAACTCGTTATTAAGTAGCTTCAGTTTTCAGCAGCTTCAGCTCGTTATTAAGTAGTTTCAGCTCGCTATTCAGCAGCTTCAGTTAGCCTCCCAACACACTCAGCTCGCTGTAATATGTCCTCCAGCTCACTCTTGCTCTGTTCTTTATGATCTCTCAGTTTCTACTATCGTGAACGGGAGCTTGCTAGATAACTTTCTCAAGCTCTTTCTTCTCCTCGAGAACTTGAAGCCCTAAGTGCTTCATCACTCCCATAACAGCCTGAAATGCAGCAAATAAACACTTAACCCAGATAGTCACCACAAGTCAAGTGATGAGAGAGAATATGAAAAAGGCTGCATAACAGATAGTAACATATTAGCTTTTACCAACAAGTTTTAACTCCCAGTCTGAAATCGCACTGAGAGTTGAGGGGTTTATATTGTGAGTAAATTCTGATCTGCATAAAGGGGTTGGTAAAAACCCAATAAACTAATCCAGAGGGTTGATCCAATAGACAAAACTCAGGATCTAAAGAATGGACCCAGCTCTTAGCTCTCAGCTAACTGAATATCCAGCTCGCAACTCTCAGCTAGCTAAACATCCAGGTCACAACTCTCAGCTAGCTAAACATCTAGGTCGCAGCTCTCAGCTCTCAGCTAGTTGAACATCTAGGTCGCAGCTCTCAGCTCTCAACTAGCTAAACATCCAGGTTGCAGCTCTCAGATCTCAGATCTCTAGACCTCAGGTCGTAGCTCTCAACTCTCAGGTCTCAGCTCTCAGGTCTCAACTCTTAGATCTCAGGTTTAGGTCTCAGGTCTCAGGTCTCAGCTCTCGTACCTATGAGATCTATATAATCCCGAATCCCGAGGAGCAATTAATGCAGGAATGATCATGTCAGAGTTGTTAATCAATGCAGTATGACTATGGTAGAGTTGTTAGTCAATGTAATAAATGCTATGTCAGAACAATAATTCATTACTTAACGTGTACAATACTCAGTTGTAAATTCCCCACCTATAAATAGGGGTGAAATCTCTTATATGAGGAGACGGAGGAGAGAGCTTGTTTATCAGTGATATGGTCACTCTACTAAAATAAATTGAGAGTGACCTGTAGACGTAGGCACTATTGTCGAACCACGTAAAAATCTCTGTGTCCACATCGTTCTTCCCCCATTCTCTTTCATTTTTAGTTGTTTTTATCTGTTGCTATTTGCTTGTTACTCTCACATTAGCAGTCTTGCTCTTTTAATTATTTTTACTGCATCCATCTATTTTTTGTTGTTATCTATTTTTTATTGTTATCTATGCATTCTCTGTTCTTCCTCTTGCACTCCTCTTTGTTTTCTGCTTTGTTTCTCATTACTTACAGGTATTAGGCCTAAAATCTCTGGTTGACCATTTTCACGCGTCGACAACTATATATACATATCTTGATTCATATCCCAATTTAGTAGTTTGATTCAATTGACATGCAATAATGTATATATTATACCTTTTTTTTTATTTAATAGCAAGGGAAAAAAGAATTAAATTTAGAGAAAACTAATTACATCTTATGTTTTTGAACAATGGTAAATTTTGAACTTTTAATCTCTTATGATTAAGAGAAATGTTCAGACACTCATACTAAGAGATTATATACCTTATTTATGTGTAAAGTTAGTTGGCGAGACTAGTTTTAGGTTATACGTTTATTTTTTAGTTTAGGTCACATAATAATGCAAGTTATTCCAAACTCATATCTCAACTTTTTTTTTTTTTGGTTATATCGATTTCATTCAAGTGACATATAATAAATAAGATATGTTATATTTTATTTATATACACACCAAGGTTGCAAGACCGATTGTACATAATTAATTGTTTTAATTTAGGTCATGCAGTAATGCTTGATATTATGATTTATAACCTAACTTGTTTTCTGGTTGACTCAATTGAAATATAATAAGTAGGATAAATTATATTTAACACGAATTCTTATACAATCAAATAATCACATCACAATTGAGAACCATTATTTATTCAATTCAAATAATGTGATAAAATGATTTACTTTTACTATGTTATTCACTATATTCACTCATGTATCTTATAATAAAGATAAATTACTTATCATATCATTTAAATAAAATTTTAAATTAAAATTTTGGGTTATGTATGTGGAATTCAGATTCTCTACCATCCTTTTATTTGTTAATTTTTTAATTAGGTTGTGAGAGAGAAATTGAGACAGTAAATAGGAGAGAGAAATTAGTTTGATTTGGCCTATTTATTTTTATGTTTGCAGCATATTATAACCTGATTAAAAGATTAATAAATAAAAGGATGATAGATAATTGAAATTCATGTACTTCATTTTCACATAAGGCTCCGTTTGCCATGCGGTATTGAAATGGAATGAAATGAATTTGATTAAAATGAAATGGAATGGATTGAATTAAAATGGAATGGAAAGTCATCGTCTCATGTTTGATAGAATGTGAGATTGGATTAAAAATTATACTACATCATGTTTGGCATAGATTGAAATTAGATTGAAATAAAATTAATTTAAAATTTTCATTATATAAAATTAATTTTATAAAAAATCTAATAAAAATAACAAATCAAATATCATCTGCTAACTTTCATCAATATCAAAATCCATAGTTCATTAAATCATCATCTCCCATAATTTAATATTATCAACCCACAATTCATCAATATCATCAATTCAATTTATTACATCATCATCTTCTCCTACAATAACATTATCAACAACATCAAAATATTACAACATTAACAAAAAAAAAAAAAAAATGAAAAACAAAAGACTTAGAATAGGGGTTCGTTTGAACCCATAACTATCTTACTGAATGGTTTTGGGTTGTTGAACCCAGAAAGATGGTTTTGGGTTTATCCAGAACCATCCTAACTCAAATGACAAAAAAAAAAAAAGAAGAAGAAAAGAGGGATTAAAGATTCCATGGATGTGTGATGAGAGAAGGAATGTGAGAGAAAAAGAGAGACGGAGAGAAGAGAAAGAAGCCAGGAGAGAGAGATAGAGAGAAGAGAAAGAAGCTAAGATAGGAAATTAGAAATTCCATCCTATATAATGATATGATTTTGATTGGAATTGAGGAATTCTAAAAGAATGAAAAATAAGAAGAGTTTGGGATTTTTAAATCTCAATCCCATTTTATTTCAATTGATCTCCAAACATGACATTTAAATAGTTTGAGTTTTTCGAATCCTAAACTCATTTTCAATTCCACGTGTCAAACATTTCCTAAAAGAACTCCAATTTTTAACAACGTTTGAACACAACAACCGGATCGGACGGTTCAAAAGCGCCACTTCCCGTGTGTACGCTCAGTACAGTATACCACACTCCCCACTGACCGACTCCCTGACACGTCCCTTCGTTTTATATAAAAAAGCAGCTTTTTCACTCATTTTGCCTCGCGTTTGTTTTCTACTGCTCCTGTATTGATCGGTCAAAAAAGAGATCATTTTTACCAGTATCTACTCAGATTCCTCCACGTCCACACCAAACTTACTCCACTGCAATCCTATTGGACATCCGTTTCAAATTCCCGCTCCCTCTCTCCACCTGCGGGCCCCACACGATCCAAGGTCACCATCGTAATTTCACGTAACCACTCTCTGCAAACTACAAATTTTATTTTCCCTCCCGCCCAAATTTCCCTCTCTCTCTCTATATAAAAAAAGAAGATCTAGGGCTTTATTGATTTTAATTTTTGTTTTTTTTGGTTATTTTGTTGTATCGATTTTTTCTATGATTCAATTTTGAAGAAATGCCAGACCTCGCCAATCTCGATCTCGCCTCGTTACCGGCTCTGACTCGGTGTCCGATGACACTGAAGCAGATCTGTCCCGACTCGGCGTCGGCATCGGCGGCCCAGTCTACACGTGCCGATGACTGCTTCTGCGAAGGAGGACGAGGAGGATGCGAGAAGGAGTTTCGCGTTGACGGAAACAGTAACACTGCTGTTAGGGTTAAGAGGCAGAGCCGCGGCTCGGCCAAGAAAGCCTCGTGTTCGGAGGAGGATGCGGCGGCTCGGCCTCGGAAGAAAGTCGAATTGAAGGTTCCGCAGTCGAATTGCTTTCTTCCGTTTCTCGTCGGCGCCAAGAAAATGGTTATTTTTTCATGTTCTTGCTTTCTTCTTTGAATTTCATTTGCTGCAAAAGTGTTAATGATATTGAGTTAGTTAGTTAGTGAAGTGCAAATCTTTGAGAATGGTTCAATTTGATCTCTACCTTCTAGTTAGTTAGTTAGTGTTAATAATGATGTTGAGAATGGTCACTTGCGTGTTTATGGGTTCAATGATTTCGTCTCTGTGGTATCTTTCTACTTTTAGTTTTCTAGAAGTTGTCATTGTATTACGGATTACATTTTTGACATTTTCCCAGTTGATTGTGATGATACACTTTCGATGTGATTGTAATGTGATGTCTCTATGAAGAATTTACCATAATTTATAATGTTTTTCGCTTTTTGTTTCAATATTTCTGGGGAACGTGTTATTTGCTTAGGAAAAAGATATAAAGTTTTGTTGATATTCTTGGTACCTAGACGTTGAGATAATGAGCATAACACATCCCAAGATTTTTATAATCTATTTTTTTTCTCATTTTATTTTGGTGTGCAAGATTTAATTGTCAATTGCTTTTCCTAGAAAGGATACATCGGAAGTTTTTTGTGGAAGAACTATTATAGATTTGGGAGTTGGTGGAGGGAGGCATTATTGGAATCCACAATCTTATTAATTTTGGTGTGAGGGACTTACTATATTGGGAATTATTATGTCTATTAAATTTTAATTGATTGTAATATGATAGTCATGTATGTGCGATAGTTTTGGAAAGGTATTTTTATGGCTGGTTTGGTTCAGGTTAGATTTTGTAGAATTGTCCGTCCTTAGGATTTATTAAATTTATTAAATATAGAGAAAAAATGGTAAGGTAGAAGTTCTTTTGCATGTATAAGAATCAAAACAGGTATACAGCTAATAAATTCCCAAAATATGTATTCCTTCCCTATATAGCGGAATTTTGAGTGACAACAGATGTCCTTGTCTTGAAACTTGTGTTGTATGAATTTTAATTTGAGGTTTGGTATATGATATGATTATACACTGTCGAGATTTTTTCTACAACTTTATTTTTCAGGCTGAATGTCTTAATTTGAGGTTTGTTATATGATATAATTATACACTGTTGAGATTTTGCCTACAACTCTATTATTTTTCAGGCTGAATGTCTTCTTTGCCATAAGTATATTTACCCTGGGGAAGAAGTGATTTGTTCTGTACGTGGCTGCCAAGGGATCTGTCACTTACTCTGTGTGAAGGAAAGGCTTGGGTTATCTAATCCGATGAAATTCAAGTGCCCGCAGCATGTAAGTTTTTATGAATTATGGTATTGTTTTTTGTTCTTATAACTTTCATAATCTTGCTTTAATTGATCGTGCTTCTATGAAGAAATCATGCAATCATTTTAGAATGTGGAGGGAATGAGAAGAGAGATATTTATTGGAAATTTGACTAATCAGTTTTATGATAATTTCCTTTTTGTTTGCACAAAGATGGGTTTTTTCACTGAATTAATATTTAATTGAGTGGCAATGTATTTTACTCTTGAGATATGTAGTTTCTCATGTCAGCACAGAGACTTTAATATAAAGTATGTACTTTTAATTTTTTGGTTGAACTGAGGTAAATTTCAATTACCATAGTCCATAGCTAGTTAGTTATGTTCAAATCTTTTAGAACAGTTCAATTTGATCTATACTTAGTTCAAATATTGAGTAATATCTGTTAACTAGCTCTAATTAAGTTTCAATGGATTTGTTTGTGCTTTCTTTTCTAGCTTACAGTTTTCTAGAAGTTATATTATGTTTATGGATTACAAATTTACAATCATGATATTTTTATAGTTCATTGTGATGGAACACTTTCAATATGATTGTGATGTAATCTTGACCTAATTTTTTTCAATTACTGCTTCCACTGTTGATCATAGATGTGACATCTTCTTGTGAATAGGCATGCTTCATTTGTCGACAGAAATTACAGTGGCGATGTGTGCGATGTACTATGGCATCACATGATAAGTGTGCTCCGTGGCCGGAAAAAGTGATTCATATCAAAGACCAACCGGGACGAGTGGTTTGTTGGCGGCATCCCTCTAATTGGCGGCTGGATAAACAGGTCAATTTCTTCTTTCCTGCATCAGCAATGGCCCCTATTTACATTGCTCAAGCTTTGTTGTCTGTATCAGATATGAGCCTCAAATTCTGACTTTTTACTGTAGGATTGACTGAGGATTTATTAAATTTCTTTTTCATCTGGACTTGGGATCTAACACATTAGAACTTAGGATCTTCATATTTTGAATTCATGTTTGGCTATAGCATTTGCAGTTGGATTTCTAGTGGTTACATTTATCAATACTCCACAACCCTTTAAATATGTATGGATTGTGATCAACTTGATTAGAAAAACTCAGAGTGATTAACCTCTCTCCTATGGTGTTGAAATTTGAAGAAAGATTGCTTTATGGGTTTTATTATTATTATTATATAAAGAAAAACACTATAACAAATTTGAAAGGTAACCACATGGATAATATATTCTGTTTCTGTATTTTGTTTTATCAATTTTTACTTAAAAACAAGAAATTAATTTATATATTTTTTTACTTAATAGAAACCAATTTAAATTAATTTTAATTTGATTGGTATTTTTTCATTTTTTTTAAATGATAAATATAATACATACTTTATTAATCTTAAGCACAATATATTTGTTAATACATACATTCATACATATATATTTTAATTCAAGGACAATATATTTTTTAATAATTAAAAAAAAAACTCCATATATATAATGTAACTTACTCTAGAAAATTTTCTTATCAATAGAGGCACATTTATTTAGCAGGTCTTTTAAGTTGCCTATCCAACTAATGAAGACAAGGCAAAAGTGCAAAACATTAGAAATATCAAAATGATGTTTTTGCTTTTTATTCAATAAAAGTGAAAAACGTATTTGCTATTTTTCTTTTCCTTTTTTTTTTTAATTATAAATTAATAACTAACAAACATGTTTCTAAATTTTTTAATTTCAAAAAATAGAAAACACAGTTGTAAAATGATAACGAAGAAACACATCTTGGATAGTTATCATCATTTATCCTATAAACTAGATTCTCATTATGGAGATTCCCTTTTGCCTCTCGTCATAATTATTATACTTCTGTTAGATTGTAGTTTTTAGGCAAGTTGTGTCCAAAATGCAGAGATTTGTAATCTTTAATGCCTTTGCTATTGAAAATAGAAACTTGTATATATAATACTTTTACTGTTGTATGTAATTTATAAGTTATATGGAATTATGGGTTCTGTTTTTAGTTGCATGGTTTTCGCTGGACCCAAAGGGAATAAAGAAAATTCATCTAAAAACAATTCACAGCCATCTAAATGAAAAAAACACATTTCAAATTATTATAACCTCAATACCTTTTTCAAACAAGATCGGCTTTCGTGTTATAGATGGAATTCTAGAGGACTCAAATCTTGTGCTTGTTGAGGTTTTATTTCGTCATTTGTATTTTTTATTGATTAGGTTGGCTGACAGGACTGATGTCTTTGTTGAATGAGCAGCATGCAGTGGCAACATGTGACATAGAGGTCAGATATTTTCCTCACTTTATGTAAGGATAGTTGCTGAACTTCATATCTTTATACAAACCTACAATTATAATTGCTTACCTTGTGGATGTCTTCTTGATTGCTGAAGTTCTTATGATGTTAGTTATAAATTAAAGCATTGAAAATTTAAACTGTTATCTTGTGTTATGCCACTTCATCCTGCTGTTTCCTGAACAAGCTTCAAATTTGTTCAATAATTAAGAGATTCAGTGGAAATTTAAGTGAAATATTAGATAATAGAAGTTGCAGAGCATGTGTACACTTGTAGCATGTATTATTATAATCTTGTTTGAAAGTAGCGATCTATAGTGTAACTAATGTGTCTTGCCTCAACAAATCATTCAGATATTATATTTGAGTAATTAATTCAAAGTTCCTATATTTCAGAGGCTAACGTTTTCCCCTACTTGATACTGTAGGAGGTTTTCTGTCGCTTGCCTCTACCTTATGTTGAAGAGGAGTTTAAGATTGACTTAATGTGGAAAAATCTAGAGAAAAAAGAGGAGCCACCTTCTTATGTGCACATAAGGCGCAGTATCCTATAAATCATTTGTTATAGGGAGTCAATTTTTTGTGGTCAGTAGTCAATTTTATATAATGTTTTTATTCTACTGGCCCATTGGCATGGTGAGATGAAGAACTGTGTACTTTTTGGCAGATAACTAGTTAATGACCTTTTCCATAAATTTGTTTTTAGCACCACACAGGCCTTAATTAAAATTAGATATTTACCTTGTCAAGAGGAAGCGTGATGATGCTGATGATGATATTGGATGCACAACTTGTACTTCTGAATGCCGTGAGGATTGTGTGTGCAGGTAGTTTCTATGTAAATATTCTAGTTATGGCTTCTTACACACAGCAAACTAGTTGCTACTTGATGTTATAAAGCAGAAGTTACCTTTTTTTTTTTTTTTTTTTTGTTATAGTTGATGCTTTCATGCACTAAAAATCATGTTAATTTAGTTTTATCAGTTTGGTCTGCCATGTACCAGATTAATACATAAACATACATTGTTATAGGGTTCAATGTGTCAGCTGTTCAAAGGCATGCCGTTGCTCAGAAACTTGCAACAACAGGCCCTTTCGTAAGGAGAAGAAAATCAAACTTGTCAAGGTGAGTTGTATTAACTTGAGTAGTAAATTAATAGCCTTATCCTGAAGTTTGACCTTAGGCAGAAAATAATTTTGTATTAGTTTGTGACATTTATACATTTAGCTCTTTTATTTGTAATTTTTTTTTCCTAATATAACAAAAATATTGCTTTTATGCTTCAGACTGAATTCTGTGGTTGGGGAGTGGAGGCTGCTGAACCCATCAGCAAAGGAGAATTTATAATTGAGTATATAGGGGAAGGTAGTTTCCTTGTTTTGATGATAACTATATTGAAGTCCTCCTTTTCAATGTTATTTTTATTAAAAGTTGACTGTGTCTTCGGAAATAAAAAATTACTTGTTTTTCTTTAGTTTTCAACTTTAGTGGTTATGATGTGTTAGTATACTATACATGAAGCTTTATTTAGGATTTTGAAACAGAGATTTGAAATATTTTGATGGTCTGAGTTCTACATTATGGATTGTTTCAGTTATTGACGATGCTACATGTGAACAAAGGCTTTGGGATATGAAATACCGAGGCACACAGAACTTTTATATGTGTGAAATTCGGAAAGACTTCACAATTGATGCAACTTTCAAGGGGAATTTATCACGTTTTCTAAATCACAGCTGTGATCCCAACTGTATGTTGGAGAAATGGTTAGTATGATTAATATTGCTGTTTTTGCTTTCTATGCTGCTAGGAGATAGCTGAAACTTGTTACTATCATTAGGTTACAAGTGAACTCATATATTTGTCTCCAACTGAACTGAGTTGTGCCTTGATGGGAATGTGATGTCAGTTGATAGAATAGGGATAGAGCTTGATGTTCTTTTCCACACTGAATAATATCTTTGCTTTAAGATTTGAAGAATAGATTAATGACTCCCAGATAGATTACTGCCAGTATATCCTTGTTTTAATTCATGGCCTTCAAATAAAATCTAAGTGGTTTGGCGATCATTGGTCTATTGCAAGCTAAATGACAAGGAAACTCTTCTTGAACTTTTTTGCACAGTATGTGATATAACTATTTTTTGTTTTGATGTTCTTTCAAGGCAAGTGGAAGGGGAAACACGTGTAGGCGTGTTTGCTGCTCAATCAATTAAAGTTGGAGAGCCATTGACATATGACTACAGGTATATATACATCTTTGTTGTAACTTATATTTTCTAATTGGTCAAGTGGGGCATACAAATTGTTGGATGAGACACTATGGTCTTTGGTTTGTATATAATCTAATCTTTGATGCTCATAATTAATTGGTCTTGTAATAGATATGATTTTAATTTTTAATAGTTCACATAAACATTAAAATCTCTGGGGTAGCACGTACCCATTAAATTACTTCAAAATGACTTATGAGTTTTTTTGGTCTACATGTCAATAACGGTAGTTTATTGTATAAATTGGTGCTAGATTCGAGTAATTTAACGATCTGCTACTTCCTAGAAGTTGTTAGTTTAAATAGGGTGCCTGCTATGGAGATTGAATTCTATTTTTTTCTGTTTTCAGATTTGTACAATTTGGACCTGAGGTGAAGTGTTACTGTGGTGCTTCAAATTGTCAAGGCTTCCTTGGAACCAAAAGAAAGATCTGTAAGTCAGACCTTACTTGCTGGGGTTCAAAACGTCGGAGAACTTCTGCTGCTTCTGTAGCTGTCATAACTGTATGATTTTTTTTTTTCAGCATTCTGTCAGGTGAATCACACATGTACATTGATCATTCCTTGTTGTAATATGCAAAAACATAAAAAAACAAAAGAAACAAAAAGAAAGGGCGGGGTGTGGGTGGGGGTAGGGGGGGTTTGTTTTGTAGTCATGAAGAGAGAAAAGGCAACATGGAAAAGGAAGAAGTTGGTGCACGTCTATTCAATGCCGATCTGGCATAGATTCATTCAAATTCCTGCTCTCTTCTGCTAACTAGATCCTAGTATTCCTTAGTAGACCTTGTAATAGTAAAAGATCACATCATTGATTTTCCCATGTTGGGTAACAATTGTATCTCCCACAATATTTTCAAGTGAATATGAGATTCTGCCGGAGAAAAAGAAGAAGATTTCTTGACTTTTTGAAATATCTATATGCTGTCTTGATTCTAATAGTTGGCAAGCCGTGGGAGAGTTTTGGGGTTGGACAGCGGTCTTGTAAGTTTGTAAGTTCAGTACTCTTTTATATTTCTTTTCCAAGTGCTTTTAGCAACATACGTAATCTTTACAAGTGTGCCTTTGGAGAAGTGTTTAAAAGTTACAGCTCCAGGAGCAGCAGAAGCTGTTTCATACTGGTATGGCCATGTTTTTGGTGAAATGTGCTTCTATGGAAAATATATAGTAAGTATATATTTATATCCTTAGTATCGAATTCAGTGACATTCACATATTGATTTGTTTTTAAACACAAAAAATGAGCTTTGAAATTAGTACAGATAAATTAAAATGAATTAAATTTTTTTTTTCTAACACTACAATGTTTGCAAACTAAGAACTAAAAGCGGCAGCAGACTCTCTCTCTTATTCATGAACTATTGGTTGTAAACTATTATTTTTATTTGTGAACTATATTCGTAAATATTAATAATATTAAGTAAAACTTATTTTAGTTTCCGGATGTTAGTTTGAAAATTTAATTTATAGTGTTATTTTTTGTTATTCACGGATATCATGTTGCCTCTTTCACGATGCATGCATTGTCACATCACATGCTTAATATCATTGGTTTGACTAGCACTGTTTTTTCTGTATTTGGTTTTTGTTTAGTGAACATCACTTTCTTAGATCAATATGACAAGAATGATGAATTTTAATAATTATGGCAGCTTGATTTTTCACATCCTTGTTGGGCCCTTTTGGACGATATTGAACTTTTTCGTAGTGGCGGACACTATAGTGCAAGGACAGGGACAATTTTTCTTACAATGTGACAATAACATACTTAGATTTCCCTACTTTTCATCTTTGTCTAAATTCTCTTCATTTTTATTTTTTAAACTTAAAAATTTTTCTAAAACATTTCATATAATTTATTAGGAACTTCCTATGCAAGAGACTTAATTTTCTAAATGATAGATGTCGATCCATTAATAAATAAAATATGTTATATTTTGTTAAAAGCTTTGAAATTTTCTTCAAAATTTCATAAAATTTATCCGGAACTTTCTACAAAGGAGGGTTTCTATTTATTTTCTAAATGATAGAGATATGTCACATTGTAAACCTAACTTTAGAAGAAACTTTAGAAGAAGTGAATGACCTACAAAAGTAAGAATTTATCTTGTAGATTACTGGTTGGATGTCTTTAAATTTCATCTTTACTTGGGTGATAAGGATAATCACATCAATCCGAATCATTTGAGTGAATCCTACAATCAAGTAGTGGAGTTGGTTGTTTGATCGTGATGATGTTATAAAATAGAGAAAATGCCTTAAATGACCTATTTCAGCAGCTACTCCCCAAAACTACCCCTTTTGTTTTTGTTCGTACAAAAATGACCATAAATTGACAAAAATGTCCTTAATGAACAGCACTTGACAGAATCTGAAAATTTTTTGGTGAACAAACCTATATTCTCATCCATTCGTCACCTCTCTTCTTCTTCTTCTTCTTCTTCTTCTTTCCTTTTTTTTTTTTTTTTCTTGAGATGGGTCTGGTTTTGGCTCGCGAACCCAGAACTAGATCTCGATCCGGTTCTGGGTTCGCGACCCAGAACCAGAGATGGTCTCTGGTTCCGGGTCGCGAACCTAGAACCAGAGATGGTTCTGGGTTCGCGACCCAGAACCAGATCCTGGTTCTGGTTCTGGGTTCGCGACCCAGAACCAGAGACCGAACCCAGAACTAGAGATGGTCTCTGGGTTCGCGACCAGAACCGTCTGTTTCTGGGTTCGGCACCGAACCCAGAACCACCATCTATTCTTCTGTTTTTTTTTTTTTTTGTTTATTAATGTTATAATGATTTGATAATGTTGTTGTTGTTGTGGGAGATGATGATGTTGATGAATTGGATTGATGATGTTGATGAATTGGATTGATGATGTTGATGAATTGTGGTTGATGATGTTGATGAATTGTGGGAGATTATGAATTTTGATATTGAAGGAATGAGAGGGGTAATTTTGTTCAAAAAATAATAATAAGGTCAGTTTTGATAATTCAGAAAACTAAAAGTGTAATTCTATAATTTTAGAAAATATCTTTAAGGGCGCTTCTTGGGTAAGAAGCGCCCTCTATGATAAAATATTGTAATTACGAAATAACTCCATAAATTTATTTAATTACGAAATATATATAATTGAACATTCATGTTGACATTCTCAACCTGCAAGTTGGGAATCCCAACCTTGATTCAACATTCATATTTGAAATCTCAACTTCAAGGATGAGATTTTAAAAAGGGGTAGTTTTGGATTCCCAATATGGATGTCAAGTCAAGATTAGAAATCCCAACCTCTGGATGAGATTCCCAACCTAGAGGTTGAGAATCTCAACCTCGAAGGTGGGAATCCTAACTTTGAGGTTGGGAATCCCAAACTTGAATAAACATCTAAGGTTGGGAATCTCAACCTTTCCCAACCTCGAGGTTGGGATTCCCAACTTGAAAGTTAGGATTGGTAGGGAATCCCAACCTTCAAGTTGGGAATCCTAACCTTGGTTGAATAACTAAAGCATGAATGGACAAAAATGCCCTTAATGAGTCATTTTTTGAAATCAATCCCAACCTATAGGTTGAGAATCTCAACCCCGAGGTTGGGAATCCCAAATAGAAAAAAAAGCATGAATGGACAAAAATACCCTTAATGAGTCATTTTTTGAAATCAATCCCAACCTATAGGTTGGGAATCTCAACCCCAAGGTTGGGAATCTCAAATAGGATTGAATATCTAATGTTGGGATTCTCAACTTTTAGGTTGGGATCCCAATTTAAAGGTTGAGAATTCTAACCTTAGATGTTTATTCAAGTTTGGGATTCCCAACCTCAAGGTTGGGATTCCCACATTCGAGGTTGAGATTTCTAATTTTGACTTGACATCCATGTTGGGAATCCAAAACTCCTGGTTTGGAATCCCATTCTTGAAGTTGAGATTTCAAATATGAATGTTGAATCAAGGTTGGGACTCTCAACCTTTAGGTTGGGACTCCCAACCTGGAGGTTGAGAATGTCAACCTGAATGTTCAATTACTTATATTTCGTAATTAAATAAATTTGTGGGGTTGTTTCGTAATTACAATCTTTTATCATAGAGGGCACTTCTTACCCAAGAAGCGCCCTCAAAGATATTTTCTAAAATTATAGAATTGTACTTTTAGTTTTCTGAATTATCAAAACTGACATTATTATTTTTCGAACAAAATTGCTCTCCCATTTTTTCAATATCAAAATTCATTTCTAAGTTGGGAATTTCAACCTCTAGATTGGGATTTCTAATCTTGATTTTAAAAATCAAAACTGTAGGGTTATTTTGTAATTAAATAAAATTTTGGGGTTGTTTCATAATTACAATATTTATCATAGAGGGCGCTTCTTACCCAAGAAACGCCCTTAAAGATATTTTTTAAAATTACAAAATTACACTTTTAGTTTTCTGAATTATCAAAACTGACCTTATTATTATTTTTTGAACAAAATTGCCCTCCCATTTCTTCAATATCAAAATCCATAATCTCCCACAAATCATCAACATCATCAACCACAATTTATCAACATCATCAACCACAATTTATCAACATCATCAATCCAATTCATCAATCATCATCATCTCCCACAACAACAACAATATTATCAAATCATCATAACAATAATAAACAAACAAACAAAAAGAAAAAAAAAAAAAACAGAATAGATGGTGGTTCTAGTCGACGACGGGTTCGTCGTCGACCAGAACCGTCTGGTTTTGGGTCGTGAACCTAGAACCAGACTCTGGTTCTAGGTCGCGAACCCAGAACTAGTCTCTCTGGTTCTGGGTTCGCGACCCAGAACCAACTCAGGAAAAAAAAAGGGAGAATGTGGATGGGTTAGGGAATTTTAGAAGAGGGATGAAAATGTGGATGGGTTAAGAAGAAGAAGAAGAAAGAAGAAGAAGAAGAAGAAGAAGAAGAAGAACCCAGAACCAACTCAGGAAAAAAAAAGGGAGAATGTGGATGGGTTAGGGAATTTTAGAAGAGGGATGAAAATGTGGATGGGTTAAGAAGAAGAAGAAGAAGAAGAATGTGGATGGGTTAGGGAATTTTAGAGGAGGGATGAAAATGTGGATGGGTTAGGGAATTTTAGAGAGAGAATGAGAGGAAAAAGTTTGAAAGGGAGAGAGTTATTGAGAGATGGGGTGGGGGGTTTTGATGAAAAATGACCTTATTTTATAATCAAATTGAAAAACAATAGGTCAGTGGTAATTAGCTGTACTATTAAGGGTATTTTGGTCCGAAAAGGGTCATGTTGCAGAGAATAAAAAAAAAAGGGCTGTTTTTCACTTGGGTTATCAAAATAAGGTCATTTTTCAACAAAACCCTATAAAATAAAGTGAGAATGAATCTAGCTTATATGTTGGTGTTGGTTCATTAGAAAGGAAGCATATCACAAACATAGAAAAGTGAAATTCTTGAAAATGCACTATAGCTATCGTTAGCCACATACTCCTAAAATTCGAAGGTTCTCTGATGAGAGGTAGCATGTTTTCGATGGGTTCTGAATTTGTCTGAATTTTCATTTCCTACTAAAATATTATTTCTTTATTTAAGACTTTAGTAGTATTTCTTTATTAGTTATTTGATATTAATCTCTTCCTAAGAAGACTTGTGTACTGTTTAGAATTGTTTTAGCTTTTATTTCCTTATTTAATTTATTTTAAAGGTTTTTATTTTTCAAGGAAAATTTGTTTTCTAGAAAAGTTAGAACTAATTAGTTATAAATAAGAAATTAGTTTAGGGTTGTTATTATGTTTGGCTTTTGGGTGATATTAATAAAATCCTGCAACTTATTGGGCATTCCTGCTTGGGATTACTTGAGATAGGGTTAGATTATTAAATGATTTGATTCTAGAGGATAGACTTATCCATTTTGTGAGTTGGTTGGTTGGTTCATTATCTATTCTTGGGTCAGGGTTAGTTCATTTTGTGATTTGATTCTAAAGGACTAATTTATCAATTATGTGAGTTGATTGGTTTGTTATTTATCTTTAGGCTAGGGTTAGGTCATTTTGTTATTTGATTCTAGAGGACCAATTTACCAATTTTGTTGACTGATCTATTCATTATTTAACCTAGCGTTTGATGTAAGTCAAGTGGCTAGTGGCAGATTCATATATTTATTTAGGGGGAAATATCTTATAACAAAGTAAAATAAAATAAAAATAATTATAATTCATATGATTTTTTTTTGTAATTTTATTATGTAAAATAATTTATACAAAAGAAGAATAATTTATGGTGCATTTTTATTATCTCTTTTCATGGTTTGAACCCATGCTTGGTGCATTCTTTTGGAAAAAAAATACTATTTGTTATGATAGGGATTTGAACCATACATAGTACATTTTTTTTGGGGAAAAAAAAAACCTGTGTTATGGTGGTTTTAGAATATATATATACACTATTTATATATATACACTATTTGTTATGATGGGGGGTTTGAATTGTACATGTACATTTTTTTGGTTAAAAAAAAAAAAAAAAAACATGTTATCGTGGGGTATTGAACTATGGTGATATAGAGAAGGCTAGGCCAAACCTCATTCCACCAACACCAATTTGTATTTGTTATCTTGTTTAGATTAAAAATTATATATAGCATAAAACGACGCCTATTTTTGGGGAAAAAAAAAAAAGAGAGAATGATTCTTCCGTTATGGTGGGGGATCGAACATGTGACAAAGTGAAAAAAACATAAGACTCAAGCCAGAAGCACCATTTTATGGCCTTGTACATATCTACCTCAAAGATTATATATTATATATATTATTTGTATATTAAAATATGTAACAACTAATATCATAAACTTAATTAATTTTTCAAAAATTTCAGAAGGGTACGTGCTCCCTCTAGCCCTAAGTTAGGGCTGCCCTTAAGGTTTCTTATTGCATCTATAGTTAGGTCATCAATATTTTCCTTTTAAACTTTTCTTTTCTTATAAATTACTTATTGGGTATCTTCAAATTTTATCTTTTCTTGACGATAAATATAATCACATCAATCTGAATCAACATAAGTGAATCCTACAATCAAGTAGTGGAGTTGGTTGAATGATCGTGATGATGTTATAAAATAAAGTGAATGAATTTAGTTTATATGTTGGTGTTGGTTCATTACAAATGAAGCATATCACAAGCATAAAAAAGTGAAATTCTTGAAAATGCACTATAGCTGACGTAAGCCAAATACTTTCCTAAAATTCGAAGGTCCTCCTTTCAAACTTTTGTTAATAGTATAGTTTTGAGAATAGGGCTCCTATTGCAATATGCATTGACCCCCACACCTTACGCAAACTGAATTGACAAGTGCAATATTATAATGAATAATATTAAGCTTTCTAAAAATTTTACTTAAATCTATACTCAAGTAACGTGATATGTGAATTGTCAAGATCTTATAAATCATGAAATAATGTTATAATTATTAGGATCTTGACAACTCATAAGGTACATCATTTGAGTAAAAATTTTAGAAAGTTTAGCATTACTTTATTATACTAAAAGTATATTTGTAGGTAGATGAGAGATTTGAAAGGAATGAAAGAAAAAAAAGAATCAAAGATATTTGTATCATTCCTTCTAATTTTAGATACATTTTTAATTCATATGAGTTTTTATTTGAATAAATATAGATTTGTGATTATTATTTGAAAAAGAAAACTATGGTAAAGAAATAATTATCAATTGTGTGTTAATGACACAGACACATGCAAAATTACGTCAAGGTTCACGGTGGCCACGATCCCAGACATAAGTAAGGATCTTAAGGATTTTCTATTATGGTTTTTTTTTTTTTTTTTTTTAATTAATACTTTTAGAGTTTAGTGACATATTAGTATAAAAGATAATTGATGGTTAAGATTTTTTTTTTTTTCCCTCTCATACATTACTTAAACTAAAGTTTCTGTCATAAAATTTTTTAGCATAAATTAAAGATCGTTGGAGAATCTTTACTCCCTAGACATGCACGTGTTCTTTTTCAATATAGTGAAATTTATCTAAATTTTGTCCAATATTTTTGGTTATTTATATCGGTTTTTGATAAATTGAATATTTTTCAAAATATGATTTCCGTTTTCCTATGATCCCTTGTAAGAAGGTTCTCCAAAATTTCGTAGAACGATTTTTTTTTTTTTTTTTATACAAATTATTAGGTGAATAAAAGAAAATGGAATAGAAAGTTAAAGATATTTAATTTTCCGCAGCGTATTAAAAAATGAGACAAGGAAAACATTATTGTATCTTCATATATTATATGTTGCAGCGTACAACTAATACATTATCAATATTGATTTATTTATGTAAACAGGTGTAAATATAAACTTTCGTTTTTTGTTTTTCATTAATATAAATTCTTTTAGTTATTTTATCTTGAAGTATAAAGCCCCAATAGAAATTACAACCAATAGCATCAAAATTAGCATTGATTTGGAAAGTACCACCAAACTATTGAAATGAGTTATTTTGGCACCATCAATTACCATGAATTACGGTTTGCAAATAAAACGATTAATTCGCTAATGAAGGATGCAAACTATAATCTTTTATGATCATTAATTTGTTCATGAACTATAACTGATGATGCTAAAAAGACTCATCTTAATGGTTTGTGATATTCTTCAAATTCATGGTAATTTTAATGGCATAAAAAAAAAAATTCCCACTCTTATGCTCCACATTTAAGAAATATATTTATTTTTCCTTCACATCAACTGTTACTTGAAATTGTGCTTGCACTATCAAATTATATTTCAATTTATTATAAGTCAAGAAAATTGAGATGAACATGTTCATAGATGCCAACCATGTTAGGTTAGAATAAAATACATTTAAACTTAGAATTCCCAACTCTGGGGAAAAAAAAGAGATAAATTTATAAAGACTTGAAAAGCAATTCCATTATTGATATCATATTCTTCCTTTGAGAAAATTCCTGCAAATCCTTTCCCAGCACTTTCTATCTGGCTCAGCCGACTCCAATTCCAACTTGATAGTCTCAGCAAAATCTATCTGGAATCATCAATCAAATTACATTCATGACCAAAATGTAATTCAGGCAAAATTTTCTAGTAAGTTACAAGAGAGGATTTTGAATGTTTGACCTAAATTAAAACATAATTATATATATATATATATTGATTACTGACATCAAGTCAGAGCACTGCTGAGACTAATTGAAATAGGATTCTGAAATACGATCCGAAACTTTACTCTCAAAAGTGGGAGAAAGTGACTCCCATAATGTGAAAAAACTATTCACATATCAAATAGGTGCACTTGAATCAAACACCTGGGAGTCAGGACTTGGTGAGGGGTGGTCTTATATCACTGAACCACCCTGTTTTGCACATAATAAATTTATAATTTTACCTTATTTAAATCAAAGTCAAGGTGGTTAGTTAATTATTACCTCAATAGTATTACTAATTTGAAGGCGCTGGATCAGATTAAAGAGAATGTCCTTGGTGTACTCAGGATGACCTTGAATGCCAAGAATATGATCTCCAATGGCGAACATCTCCACACCAGTTTTATCAGAGAATGCAATCACTTGAGCACCCAAAGGCACCTCCCACACTTCATCTTGATGGCATTTGATTATGGAAAGAGATGGTGGGATTTTACCCAAATCTTCCAAGAAGCTGCATGGTCTCAAATCCTTCACCATCCTCACTTTCTTTATCCCAATATCCCACCCCGTGGATGACTGGCCTATTTTTCCACCCAATGCCCTGCACAAAACCTGTAAACAATACAATATATAGATCCTTTTTAGTATCGAAACACGAAATTGCTTGTTCATATACCCACTTTGAAACCATGTTAAGTGATTAACAAATTGAAGTTCAATTTTAAATCATCTATGGAATCCATTCTAGATTAATTATATTACAACAGATCTCATTTCTAAGCAAACTAATACCATAAAAAATTAAAGAGATATATATTTCTAGTGAATTGAAACAATTCATGAGAAATTATAAATTTATAATACCTGGTGTCCAAAGCAAATTCCGAGGACCTTTTTTTCCATTGCATCTAAAGTCTGCAACAATAAGCATAGCTTGAGAATCCAGTAGTCATTGCCATAGGCATTGTGGGGGCTACCACTGACCACAAATCCATCATACTTGTCAAGCTCATTCATGTCAGGAAACTCTCCTTCAACAATCCTAAACAAATCCCATCTGTCTCCTTCTTCACCGTAAGTTGTTACAAAAACATTGAAGTAGCCTCCATAAACTTTCTTCACATAATCTGAGTCTCCCGCTGCTAGCAAAAGAGCAAATCTTTTCTCTTCCACACCATTCATTTTCTCTACCTCCTAAAGAAATGAGAATTTCAACAGGTGTTCTTAGAGAAGAAGAACCTATTGGTGGCATGAAGAAGATTGAGGGCCTTAATATAGAGATAACTCACTTGGGATCTCACTTGAGGAATCGAATAAAGGCAAATTCCAAGTGGGGTACTTTATTAAGATTAAAAAAATGTATGCAAATTATGAAAAATATCATTAGTGCTTGGAAAGTGAAAAAGGTAGAGAATGTGAAGGAAAATCGTTTGTTTGAACATTGAAGATGTGGTTCAAATTCGTTAGTACTATTCATAATGTTTTCCACGTTTGAGTGAAGCTTGTAGTAGCTATATAACCAGGTGATTGATGAATTGAAAGCTTGGGGTGGATACGTGAGTAAGTAGGGTGGTCAATAATTAATGTTAGGATCTCTAAATCCATGCTAATAATGTACTAGTTTCATTTAATTAGAGTATTAACACCGTTAACTACCATGTTATGATTATTGTCCATTTTTTCTTGTGTGGGAAAGAAACCTTCAGTTAACTTAGTAAAATTTTAAGTTAGAATCATTTTTATCGTAAGTGATAATTTTTCTGTTTTAAAAAATTACATGATAAATTGATATCTCCTTTTTTTTTTTTTTTTTTTTTTTTAAACCACATCATGAATTAACATCCTTTTTACTATTCTTCTTAAAGGATATAATATACTACTCTATTACTAGTGTTATGCGTATTTTTTGGACTTAGTAGTTGGGCTGGTAAAAGTCTAATTGAGGCCCATTTAAGACCCGATAAGAAGACCCGATAAGGTCAACATAGTCGAAGCCCATCAGACGAGGCCTAGTATTGACTCAAAGACCATCAAGACTTCCAGCTGGCATCAACAGACTCATAAATACAGGCAAGTCGCAGCTCGACGCCTGCGCAGCTCGTTTCTCAGCGAGCTCGAGATGAGGACCACTATGACACGTCAGCTTGCTCAGATACGTGATAAGTATCATATCTTCCAGAACAGGCAGTTACCAAGTTCAATAGTGATTCTCTCTCTCCGAATATGGTAGTTGCCCAATCAAACCATGATTTCCTCATCAGATATGGAGATTAATTCAAATTCAAATTCAAGTCATCATTACTTCAAGATAATTATAGCAATTTCCTGATATCACCTAAATATATTAGGAAGCATGATTAATTTATAATTCTTTTCCTTATTTTTCCCAATTGTTTAGGGAATGTAATTAATTCAGGATTCTCTTCCTGATTTGCTACAACCAGAATTGTAACTCTTCTTTCCCTATAAATAGGGATTGAAACCATTGTAACAACATAAGACAATATTCAATAATATACTGTCACTCTGTAGAGATTAAGAGTTGGACAGTCGTGGACGTAGGCCTTTTTATTGCCGAACCACGTAAAATTTGGTGTTCTTCGTTTGATCATCTGTTTTCTGTCTTTGTCTTTTCTAGATTTTTGTGCTTTCTCACATTGATTGCAGGTATTGGGCATTGATTTCTCGTCGACTGAATTCCAACGTCGACATTTTGGCGCTAGAAGGAGGGCCCTCAACTGCAATCTTTTTCATCCCAGTTTATCAACTTCTGACGATATGGCAAAGACTAGATCAAACAGGTTCCTTGGAGATGATGACCAGGCGGAAAGTCACGTGAACCAATCCCAGCAGAACTTACAGCCTGGGCAAGACGCAACCGCGCATGCAGCAGGCCCGTCCCAAGGACAGATACTCGGGGCCGCGCCAGGCATCCCCCCTCTGCCTCACCGTCAATCGGTTCCAGTTGCCCAAACGGCCGAAGGGCAGAATGCGTTGTTACAAAGGCAAGAAGCGTTGGAGGATACGGTTAGGCAGCTCACGCAAGCCGTCAACATGTTGGTACAGGCCCAGGTACACAACGTGACTAGGGTGGAAGTTCAGGCACCACAGGGAGTGCCTCAGCCTCTCGAAATAGCGCAGGGACCTGAAAGGCTAGCAAGGGAGGTCCCGCGACCTGCAGATTCGGCTCGCTCATCTAATGCGCGTTCGAGGGGTGGAAGACACCCTGTTCAACACGAAAGGGAGGTCGCACGTCCTGATAGCCAGGTAGCAAGACCAAGCCAGGAGGGGAACAGGCGAATGGAAGTTGATCAAGGCAGAGTTCGAGTCGCAGCTCGTTATGCCGATGAGGTGGATGGGCAGCAGGTAAGGCTCCATCGTCATGAAGATCGGTTCGAGGATGAAAGGTATGATCCTGAGCATCCGGCTCCAAGTCTTGATCATAGGAGAAGATACGAGCTCCGAGATCCCCAAGTAGAGGAGCTCCTCCAAAGAGTCCGACAGTTGGAAGCACGACCTGGAGTTCCAGAACAGCGTGGGCTCTACGGAGACAGGACCCCATTCACAAGGGAGATTGAGACACAGCCTCTCCCTCCGAGGTTCAAGATGCCGAGCATTCAGCAATACAATGGGGACAGTGACCCATATGACCATCTAGACGCTTTCAACGTTCAGATGGATTTGCAGACAGGAAATCCAATGGTGAAGTGCCGAGTGTTCCCGGCCACATTGGGGGACATTCTGAGAACGTGGTTCAGAAATCTCCCAGCTCGCAGCATAGGAAGTTGGGAGCAATGCCAACAGAAGTTCGTTGATCAATACAGGGCACTGAGAAGGCAGCTCGCTCCATCCTGCCACCTTGCCACCATTTTTCAGCGTCAGGGTGAGTCGTTGAAGGAATACATCACCAGATTTAGACGCGAGGTCGCGAATGTCGAGCATCCATCAGACGAAAGCATTCTGACAGCGATCTCAGCTGGGCTGCGCAAGGATGGAAAACTATACGAGAGCATTTACAAGTCCCCAGTGAAGGATCTGGGAGAGTTCTACGAGCGAGCTGCGAAAGAGATAAGATGGGAAGAGACCTTCGGCCCGAAGAAACAGATTCAGAAGAATGAAGCGGGCATTTCCAGTCAGCCAAAGAAGAGAAACAATGGCCGGAACGAAGAAGGAAGGAATAACGGCTCGAGTAATCAGATTGCGAAGAGATCGAGGAGAGAGTCGAGGTATGAGCGACCTCAGCGTTGGGGTCGCCAGGAAGGATACAGCATCCTGACTACGTCTCCAGACAGGATTTACGCTGCGGAGCGGAATAAGGAGGACTTCGGGAGGCCCAATCCTATAAGGGCTCCCATTCAGCACAGAGATCAGAACAAGTTCTGCGCCTACCATAATGAGGTCGGGCACAGTACTTCAGATTGCTGGGCGTTGAAGAACGCCATTGAAAAATTAATCAGGCGAGGTCGCTTGGGGGAATATGTGGCAAGACCTGCTGACCAGCGACCTCATCAGCAACGACCTCAACAGCAACAGCCAGTACACCAACAACAGCCCCAGCGAGCTATCGAGCAAGGCCAGGAACCTGCGGTAAGAACTATTTTCACTATTTATGGTGGCCCCCATATCGCAGGTGATTCCAACAGATCACACGAGAGATACGTACGAGAGGCGAACCATTCATTTCAGCTCAGCGGGTCGGAGGGACCTGCCAAAAGAGCGAAGCCGACCTCGGACGAGATCGTATTTACAGAAGAAGATGCTAGAGGAGTGATCTGTCCTCATAATGATGCGTTGGTTATACGAGCAAAAATCAGCAATGTGGAAGTTAGGCGCATCATGATCGACACTGGGAGCTCGGTGAATGTGATGTATAGAAGTTGTTTTGACCAAATGGGGCTGCGAGCAGACCAGATGAAGCCATCCCCGGAGCCTCTATTTGGATTCACTGGAGATGCTGTGATACCAGTGGGGCAGATTAAGCTGCCGTTAACTCTAGGGGAGTCAGGTCGTCAAGCAACAACCTTGACGGACTTTTTGATAATCGACGGCCCATCAGCATATAACGTGGTCCTCGGAAGACCTGCTATGAACGAGTTGGACATGGTTACCTCAACCAGAACACTGACTGTGAAGTTCCCAACTCTCAATGGCATCGGATGTGTTCGAGGAGAACAGCATCTAGCTCGTCGTTGTTACGAAGATGCTGTGAAGATGGGCGTGAGAGGAAAAAAGGTGAACGTGGTCTCAGGGGGCGAGCCACGAGCTAAGACTGAGAAGGGAGTCAGTCACGACCTGGACCCTCGCGAGGTAGATGCAGACCGAGCTACCGGTCCAATTGAGGAGTTAGAAGATGTACCAGTCAGCGAGGTAGATCCTGAGCGATGCTTGAAGCTGGGAAGAGGATTAACTCCGGAATTGAGAGCCCAGCTCGCTGACTTCCTAAAGGCGAACTTGGATGTGTTTGCATGGAATCATGAGGACATGGTGGGAATAGATCCAGAGGTGATGTCTCACAGGCTAAACATTGATCCTCATTTCAAACCAGTTCGCCAGAAGAGAAGGGTAATGACAGGGGAACGATACTTAGCACTGAAAGAAGAGGTGGACAAGCTCCTGGTTAACAAGTTCATCAGAGAGGCTTACTACCCGACCTGGGTTGCCAACCCCGTGTTGGTGAAAAAGAAAAACGGGAAGTGGAGGACCTGCATCGACTTCACTGACCTGAACAAAGCGTGCCCAAAGGACAGCTTTCCCCTGCCAAGAATAGATCAGCTCGTGGATGCTACCGCTGGCCACGAGCTCCTGAGCTTCATGGATGCATATTCAGGATATAACCAGATCCCAATGAGGCCTGAAGACGAAGAGCACACCTCGTTCATGACTGACCGGGGGCTATATTGCTACAGGGTGATGCCCTTCGGGTTAAAGAATGCTGGAGCGACCTATCAACGTTTGGTGAACATGATGTTCAAAGAACAGATTGGGAAGACTATGGAGGTCTACGTTGATGATATGCTGGTGAAGTCCAAGCAGATCGGTGATCATGTTAGCAATCTGAGAGAGATGTTTCAAATTCTGAGGAGCTACCAGATGAAGTTAAATCCACTTAAATGTGCATTCGGAGTGGCTTCTGGGAAGTTCCTGGGCTTCATGGTCAATAGTAGGGGGATTGAAGCAAACCCTGAGAAGATCAAGGCGCTGATTGACATGAGGTCGCCGACCAGAGTGAAGGACGTACAAAGCCTCAATGGCCAAGTCGCAGCATTGAGTAGGTTCATCTCGAAAGCTACAGACAAATGTGTCCCTTTCTTTGACATTCTAAAGAAAGCAAAGAATTTCGAATGGACTGAGCAGTGTGAAGTAGCCTTCCAGCAGTTAAAGGAATATATGGGGCGAGCTCCACTTCTTTCCAAGCCCAAAGAAGAGGAAAAGCTGATCTTATACTTAGGGGTGTCTCAGCAAGCTCTAAGTGCGGCGCTGGTAAGGGAAGAAGAAAAGACGCAGCTCCCAGTCTATTATGTGAGCAAACGGTTACAAGATGCTGAAACCAGATATTCCCAGATGGAGAAATTGGCTTACTGCCTGGTGATTGCATCAAGGAAGCTGCGACCTTATTTCCAAGCTCACACCATAGAAATCCTCACCAAGTATCCATTAAAGCAAGTTTTGCAGAAAGCAGACACCTCAGGTCGTTTGTTGAAATGGGCAGTGGAGCTCGCGCAATTCGATATCCAATTCAAGCCAAGGACGGCTATCAAAGCTCAGGCTCTTGCAGATTTCATTGCAGAATTTACAGGACCCGTGGATAATGAAGCTGAGTCTTTTGAAGGACCGGCCTGGGAGCTTTTTGTTGATGGATCATCCAGCGAGCAGAGGGCTGGAGCTGGAGTTCTACTGATCAGTCCTGAGGGCCACAAAATCCTCTGTGCTCTAAGGTTTGGCTTTTAGGCGACAAACAATGAAGCTGAGTATGAAGCCCTGCTCGCGGGTCTACGATTGGCTAAGGAGATGCGGCTGAACACTTGAAGATTTTCAGTGACTCACAGCTCGTCGTCAGCCACGTAATAGGAGAATATCAAGCCAGGGGACCAAAAATGGCCCTCTACCTCCAAAAAGTTCACGAGCTGCTAGGTGCATTTCAGAAATACGAAATGAAGCAGATCCCGCGAGCTCAGAACTCGCATGCTGATGCATTAGCTCGCCTCGCAACTACGCGAGATGCAGATTTCCTTGGGGCTATCCCAGTTGAGTTCCTACCAGCTCCAAGTACTGAAGAAAAGAGTGTAACGATGGTCATATCTGTACGGCCCGATTCCTGGATGAGCCCTATTCTTGAATACTTGCAGGACGGAAAACTGCCTAATGACAAGCTGGAAGCCCGACGACTACGAGCTAGGGCAGCCAGGTATTGCATCTATGATGATGCACTGTACAAGAAGGGGTTCACAGCACCGTTATTAAGATGCATTGATGGCCATGAGTGTGAAACAGTATTGAGGCAAATACACGAAGGCCACTGTGGGAACCATGCTGGGGGGCTGTCTCTGGCTCAGAAGGCACTTCGCCAAGGCTTCTACTGGCCCACCATGAGGCAGGACGCTCTCAACTTAGTGAAGAAATGCGACAAATGTCAAAGGTTTGCTCATATTCCGCGAGCTCCACCAGCTTACCTCCAACAGATGGTGAGCCCGTGGCCCTTTGCGATCTGGGGAATGGACCTGATCGGTCCCCTACCGATGGCACGTGGAAGATGTAAACATGCAGTAGTCGCAGTGGATTATTTCACTAAGTGGGCTGAAGCGAAAGAACTTGCTGAGATCTCCACTACAAAGATTGAGAAATTCGTGTGGAGCAACATTATTAGTAGATTCGGGGTCCCACAGCAGATCGTGACAGACAATGGAACTCAGTTTGCCAGTGACCAGTTTCTTAGGTTTTGCAACGACCTCAAAATTGTTAAAAGTTTCTCGGCAGTAGACCATCCACAAGCCAATGGCCAAGTGGAAGCTGTAAACAAGATTATCAAGCAGACCCTGAAGATGAAATTGGAAGCCAAGAAAGGAGCGTGGGTAGACGAGCTCCAAAAAGTATTGTGGTCCTATAGAACCACAGCTCGCGGCTCCACTGGCGAGACCCCATTTTCAATGGTCTACGGATCGGAAGCTATGATCCCGGCTGAGTTTGAAGTCATCTCGCAAAGAAGAGCGACCTTCAATCCAAACAACAATGATCAGCTACTTGCAGCAAACCTGGACCTGCTCGAGGAACATAGGGAAACCGCTAGGTTAAGGGTAGCTGTCTATCAGCAGAGAATAGCGAGATACTATAACAAGTATGCTCGCATTCGCAGATTCAACGTAGGAGACCTAGTCCTACGCCTCATCCTACCAGGAGCCCGCAAGCCGAGTGATGGATCCTTAGGCCCAAACTGGGAAGGACCATATGTTGTCAAAACAGCCTTGGGAAATGGAGCTTATCGACTAGTCAATGTAAACGGGGCAGAAGTCCTCCGAGCTTGGAATGCCGAGCATCTCCGCCCCTATTATCAATAAGTTTTTCATTACATGTAATATGGATTAATTGTAAATGATATCTCCATTTCTCTCCTGTTTTTGATTCAACTTTCTTCACCAGGCTGACGGGCTCCGAGCTCAATGGTTAGGAATATGAATTAAAGAGCCTAAAAAGCAAGTGACTAAGTGTCCTTGCATAGCTCGCCTAATGAGCCTAAAAAGCAGCGAGGTGACGACCCCTGCATAGCTCGCTATGAATTAAAGAGCCTAAAAAGCAAGTGACTAAGTGTCCTTGCATAGCTCGCCTAATGAGCCTAAAAAGCAGCGAGGTGACGACCCCTGCATAGCTCACTATGAATTAAAGAGCCTAAAAAGCAAGTGACTAAGTGTCCTTGCATAGCTCGCCTAATGAGCCTAAAAAGCAGCGAGGTGACGACCCCTGCATAGCTCGCTATGAATTAAAGAGCCTAAAAAGCAAGTGACTAAGTGTCCTTGCATAGCTCGCCTAATGAGCCTAAAAAGCAGCGAGGTGACGACCCCTGCATAGCTCGCTATGAATTAAAGAGCCTAAAAAGCAAGTGACTAAGTGTCCTTGCATAGCTCGCCTAATGAGCCTAAAAAGCAGCGAGGTGACGACCCCTGCATAGCTCGCTATGAATTAAAGAGCCTAAAAATCAAGTGACTAAGTGTCCTTGCATAGCTCGCCTAATGAGCCTAAAAAGCAGCGAGGTGACGACCCCTGCATAGCTCGCTATGAATTAAAGAGCCTAAAAAGCAAGTGACTAAGTGTCCTTGCATAGCTCGCCTAATGAGCCTAAAAAGCAGCGAGGTGACGACCCCTGCATAGCTCGCTATGAATTAAAGAGCCTAAAAAGCAAGTGACTAAGTGTCCTTGCATAGCTCGCCTAATGAGCCTAAAAAGCAGCGAGGTGACGACCCCTGCATAGCTCGCTATGAATTAAAGAGCCTAAAAAGCAAGTAGTTAAGTACCCTTGCATAGCTCGCCAAACATTCTAAAATACCCATTACTTATACTTACAAAATTTTGTTAAGTGTTGCTTTTATTATTATCAGGTTTTGAGCTCGCAGAAAATGTGATTCCGTAGAAGGGGCAAGCTTGTAAGCCCTAAGGATAACATCATCAAATCTGCTGCTGATGCCCGCGTCGTTCGATTTCGCGAGCTTGTTAAGAGCTCGTTCCTCCCCGCTGCTGAGAGAAAACTCGTCCATTTTCAGCTCTGCACAGTAAAGGATTAAAGAATGATAGGTGATGAAGATGCAAAAACAAAATCAGCTCGTGGGAGTTTTCTTATGAATACCTGGTTTCAGAACGAAACTGAAGTTTCGGAGGTCTGCAAGAGATGGGCACGAGATGTAAAACCAGCTCGTCTTGTATGGCCCGACGTTGGATTTACCTTTCGCTTCTCCCTTGGGCAAAAGGTCTTTGTATTGTGACTGACGAGCTGTCAGATAGTAAATCCCATCTGGTTTCTCTCCTTCTCCCGCGCTTAGAGCCTTGAAGGAGTAGAACTCCTGGATAATTCTTGGTGTAGGGGCATGAAGGCCGATCCTGTAGAAAGCTATGGCCAGCGAAATCAACTGTGTGTAAGAATTCGGAGTCAGTTGAAATGGTGCGAGCTTGACTTTGTTGAGAAATTCGATTAAGTACGGCGGAACGGGGAACCGCAACCCCTGCTCGAGATGCTGGGTGCTGACAGCGATATATCCCCTGGGTGGATAACAAGCATGATTGTCCGAATCAGGAAGTAAAATGCGGCAACCGAAAGGGATGTGGAATTGCTTGACAAGTCCTTCCACCTCAGGACGCTTCAATGATGAGGGATGACGGGCGAATGCTGCACGGGCTTCTCTGCCCTGAATGGCATGAACTCGGGCTTTATCGCGCTCACGAGCTTCGTTGCTTGGGATCATCCCCTTGCGAATCCCACTTGAAGACATCTAAAAGTAAACAGATAAATACATATATATCATTGCAGGAACAGCAATGGTGATGGAGCAAGATGAGTCCAAAACAGAAAATATGAAGAAAAGAAGCCTCACCTTGAATTGTTGACGAGGTGAGAAACGATGAAGAAGACTGAGGATTTCGTAAAAAAGTAGTGGGTCCTGGTTGCTTGAAAGCTTGAAACTCTTGTTTGCTTGGAAGAAAGTGACAGATGAAAGAAGAAAATGAAAAAGGACCAATAGTTTATATAGACAATCGAGCATGAATCCCCAACCATCAGATCTTTGGAAAGCGTAACCGTCATAAATCTGACGGTGTAGCGTGAAACGTGGCTTTGGAAATGATACAGTCGTCAGTTGAGGGACGTGCGCATTAAATGTGCGTGTAAAGGACATGCAGACGTCGCTTCAGTTACCACCTGCATGATCGCCACGTGTCGCAGCTGAAAAGGTGGAATTCGAAAAGTGCCCAGTGGCGGTTACAAAAGTAAACGTGCCAAGGAAGACAACTTTTGCCAGCAATTCAAGCTCCCAGCTCGCTAAAGCAAACTGAGAGCTGAGGGGCTAATGTTATGCGTATTTTTTGGACTTAGTAGTTGGGCTGGTAAAAGTCTAATTGAGGCCCATTTAAGACCCGATAAGAAGACCCGATAAGGTCAACATAGTCGAAGCCCATCAGACGAGGCCTAGTATTGACTCAAAGACCATCAAGACTTCCAGCTGGCATCAACAGACTCATAAATACAGGCAAGTCGCAGCTCGACGCCTGCGCAGCTCGTTTCTCAGCGAGCTCGAGATGAGGACCACTATGACACGTCAGCTTGCTCAGATACGTGATAAGTATCATATCTTCCAGAACAGGCAGTTACCAAGTTCAATAGTGATTCTCTCTCTCCGAATATGGTAGTTGCCCAATCAAACCATGATTTCCTCATCAGATATGGAGATTAATTCAAATTCAAATTCAAGTCATCATTACTTCAAGATAATTATAGCAATTTCCTGATATCACCTAAATATATTAGGAAGCATGATTAATTTATAATTCTTTTCCTTATTTTTCCCAATTGTTTAGGGAATGTAATTAATTCAGGATTCTCTTCCTGATTTGCTACAACCAGAATTGTAACTCTTCTTTCCCTATAAATAGGGATTGAAACCATTGTAACAACATAAGACAATATTCAATAATATACTGTCACTCTGCAGAGATTAAGAGTTGGACAGTCGTGGACGTAGGCCTTTTTATTGCCGAACCACGTAAAATTTGGTGTTCTTCGTTTGATCATCTGTTTTCTGTCTTTGTCTTTTCTAGATTTTTGTGCTTTCTCACATTGATTGCAGGTATTGGGCATTGATTTCTCGTTGACCGAATTCCAACGTCGACAACTAGTAAATTAGGGAGTTATCACTGAAGTGGATACTCGTGTTAGCACTGAAAAATGATACATTAAATCTAACTTTAATATGTGAAGGTAAATATTATATTTATAAAGAGAAATATTAATCTAAGTATGTGAGGTGGAACTTTTTCAAGTTTCTTTAATTTTTGTCACTTTACTGTTAAGTAAAGAGATATTATGAAAAACTCCCTTGGAAAGTGACTTATTAGTGATTGGCACTTTTTTTTTAATAAATAGCTGAACCGCCCCCTATTATTTAAACATACAAATGGTGTTAAATTAGAAGGGCAAAATGGTAATCTTACAATGAAAATATAATTTTTAAATGAGAAAAACCGGTAGCCATCCATATGGAGTCTGGGGACCATAAGAGTTGGGACCGTCTCCATTTGGCTCCCAAAGGACATCTTTAACTAATAGCGACCAGTTACTTTGCAAACCTTTGCGCCAAAACCATCTTCGTCAATCACTGCAAATAGGATGTAATCGACGATGGTTGAAGAGTGTGGAGGAGTGTTTTGTACCTGTTAAAGGCATGGAACACCTTTGAAGACAGTCAAAAGGTGAAAAGGTGAGATTTTGTTCAATCTTTGTTGTTTTATTGTTGTATTTTTAATATGGATGAAGTTGCATGTAAGTGGAAAAGGGGTTTAAAAAGTGATATAGAACTTTGATTAGTCAATTTTCATTAGGGTTTTGTTAAAAATTTGGATTTTTCTGTTTGAAGCATGGTAGCTACAAATTCGGTCTCCGATAACATATATAAGCTACTTATTTTGAAAAAAAATGATGCTTGGAAGTGGTAAAGAACTAGGAACATCATCTTGCACGCATGTTATGTTCTGCCAATGATTTCATATTTTTTTCATATTAGTTTTGTATAGTTATGATTGTGTACTATTTTGTGTCTTTCTTTTTTGGTTATGATAGTGTAGTATGAAAGTTTCCTTTGCATAATAGTGTACCAGTTTGATTTTGCTAGTTATTAAAGCTTACTTTGCATGACAGTGTATTGGTTTTGTTTCCTTCACATGAAAAATGATTACTTTGCATGATAGTGTATGAAAAATGATTACTTTGCACGACATTTGCATTTATACTTGTTCATTTTATTTTGCGTAGGAAAAATGATTAAGGTGTTTGAGATTTGGGTTCATTTTAAAGGACATGTACTGAGGTTGGGCCAATGTGATAAGGATCACATTAATATTATATTAATATGGCATGCAATTCATAAGAAAATCATTGGGGAAGAGTATCCTCCCTAAACCAATTATGATGTTGATGTTATAACTCCATGGGATATTGATACTGTACTTATTACAGATGATATGGAGTTGTTATGAATGTTTGATAAGTTTAGTGAGCATGATATTAAGAAGCCAATATTTATGTGCATGAGTGGTCTAGAGACCAAAGTAGTGGTGTCAATTCCTAGTTGTTGTATGATCCTATTTTCATTGAGTAGTGGGCTGATTTTAAACATAATGTGTTTGTAGAACTTGCTTATATTCAAGTTATTAGTGATTATAGTGATGATGAGGATGAAGGTGATAGTGGAGGGGACAGATGAGGTTCAGGGAGAAAATGAGAGCAGTGAGGGTACCAATTAGATTAGGGGCACTCAGTGTGTAGGTTAGGTTGGTAGTTGAGAGGATAGAGGTTAGGATGGGGGCAATGAGGGTGTGAGTTGGGCTAGGGGCAATGAGGGTGTGGGTTAAGCTGGGGGTAGTGAGGGTAATGATGGTGGTGTCGAAGATAACCTTAAGTTTTTTACGGTTATCAGTTCAACAATGATGATGTATGTTATAATGATAAGAAGAAGGAAGATCCTACTATTAGTGCAGCTAAGCTGCTTAAAGGCAAGCCTTTTAAACAAGCAATGAGGAGTAAAATAGAGTTTGCAGTAGATCAAACTCATTATTCAGTCTATGCATTAAGGGCATTCTTGAAAGAATATACCATACAAGAAGGGATTACTCTTGATAAGGAGAAAAATGATAAGAAAAGAATAACATATAAGTGTATGCCATTAGGGTGTCCTTAGAGGATTTATGCTAGATAGTTGCCGAATAAGGTGACAATGTAAATTATCACTTACAACAATGTTTATACTTCCCATTGGTCCTACATGAGTAATGAGGCTAAATCTAAATGGATTGCACAAAAATTTGAGAAGTAGGTGAAGTGCAATCCAAACATTAGGGTTGGAGTCATAGCTAAAATATTGAGGGAAAGATATCATGTCAGTGTGAAGAAGTAAAGATTGTATGCTGCTAAGAAAATGGCTATGGCAACATTGAAAAAAGATCATGTAGAGTGTCTTCAACATCTTAGGAGGTATGCATACATAGTTAGATAAACTAACTCAAGGTCTGTAGCATTTGTTAACCTTCAAGAGCCCCACCCAACCTTTCAAAGGTTCATGCTCAGTTTTGAGGTTGAAAGGATTGGGTTCATGGAGGGCTGTAGATTGTTTATAGGACTAAATGAGTGTTTTTTAAAGCGTTTGAAGGTATTTTATTGTTAGCTGTGGCTTTAAATGACAACAGTGGTTTGTTTCCTCTTGTTGGATGCATTTGTGAGGGTGAATATGAGTCAAGTTGGTCTTGGTTCTTAGATCACTGAAGTGGTTCTTACAATATCTATCCAATCAGCCCATATGCTTTATGAGTGATAGGTGGAAAGAAGTCATAAATGCATTGGAGAAGCACTAGCCTGAAGCCACATTCAAGTAATAAATTAGCTAATTGTTGTTTTGCTTTTCATTTTTAATTGAAACTTACATTTACTAATTGTTATTAACATTGTAGGTTCTGTGCTAGGCATATATATGCCAACTTCAAGAAACTTTATTCAAGTCAAAAATTGAAGAATTTATTTTGGAAGGCTAGCAAAAGTAGTTGTTTGCCCAACTTTGTAGTAATAATGGATGAAATTGGAAAGGTTAACATGGATGCCAGAAAATGTTTGGATGCAATTGAGGTGGAGCAGTGGTCCAGGCATGCATTTGATCAGCGAATCAAAATGCGATCATGTAACGAACAACATGATTGAATCCT
The DNA here is from genome assembly GCA_019925255.1 of Litchi chinensis. Taxonomy (NCBI): domain Eukaryota; kingdom Viridiplantae; phylum Streptophyta; class Magnoliopsida; order Sapindales; family Sapindaceae; genus Litchi; species Litchi chinensis. The sequence goes on along the minus strand of CM034461.1, from coordinate 27,254,926 downwards.
TCAATAGCCTATTGGGAGATAATAGGGTTAAAACCTATCTTAGTTTGTTGGACCACATAAGGAGGATAGTCATGAAGAAATTCCATAACAGGAAGGAATAGTACACTACATGGCAATATAAAGTGCCTCCAACTATCTACTCAAGAATTATGAAGCAAAATGTTCAAAGTAGGAGCCTATTGGTGTTGAAGGCTCGAATGGGAGAGTATGAAATTGAGGGTAATATGAGGACATTCATAGTTCACCTTTTAGACTCCAGGTGTGGGTGTGGCTTATGGTGAGTCGCATCCCATGTAGTCATGTGCTGTTAGCCATAGGTAATCACAATCTTATTGTTATTATTATTAGTATTGTTATTATTTTTTTTTTTTTGTTTCCTTAACAAAGATTTGCTATTATATTGTTTTACATTTTTTTCCATATTGCAGGTGACTATTACAAAACAAACTCCCTCACTGAGAACCTTTCTTAGTTTGTGCAACTCATGTTGTCTCACACTGCATTCTCTAAGATTTATGCAAGGATTATTCATCCAATTCCAGACATATGTGCTTGGCTAGCAATTGCAACTTAGGCAGTCAATCCACCACTTGTGAAGAAACTCTCTAATAGGCTAAAGCTTCACCGAATAAGGGAATAAGAAGAGAAAGCAAAACAAAAAAGGGAAGCTACTATCACTTGCTGCGCTTGGGAGCAACTGGTTACAACAAAAGGAGTTATAAAGGTCCAAAGTTACAACATACAAGGGAGAAGGTAACCCCATCAAAGAAACATGTTAAGTTTAAGTAGCATTTCATGCTTAATTACTTATTCAGTTATAATAGAATTTCAATTTACTTTCTATCATTTACATAGAACCGAAGAGGGATCATCTTCATAGCTTCAGACCTTCACACAATCTCAAATCATAGTGGAATTGGACTAATATCTATGGATTTGGGAACATTTTATGTAAAGCCTTTTGATTGTTCTTTTATTATATTATTATTTTTTTTTGTAAAATCTGTTGACTTTTTTTTTGGGGGTATTTTTTGAGCTAGCATAATATTGTTGCCGTGAAACTTAGGCTGCAATTCTTTTGAGCTAATATGATTGAAGTTGGTTACGATGTAGTCATATTCATTACTAGACTCAATCAACACATATGTCATATGTGCATAATATTACTTATTATTTTGGTCTTTTGGGAATAATATGAACTTATTATGATGTTGATTTTGTTGTTGGATGTTAGTTGAAGATATATAACATCAGATAGGTTGTTCAAACGCGGCTACAATTGGGTATATTTCTGTTTTCATTTTATTTTCATTAAAGCTAGTACAAACACTGCCACAACAATGTCAAAAACATCATGTTTATTAACATCATAAACTTTAAACCAGTTTGTACAGCTTCCAAGTTTTGCATTCTACTATTTAGTGTTTCTACATTTTGCACTTTTGCATGTACAACTTCAAGGTTTTGAATTTTTGCATTTATAGCTTTGATCCCATCTTCCATAAATCTGGTTGGAGGATTTTGCTCAGCCCTTTGCATGTGCAGGTCTTCTGGGTTGAATTCTACAGAACCTGGCTCCCAAAATGAGTATAAATTACACTGCCTAATATCACATGTGAAATACAGCTTGTTTGGATTGTTTGTGGACCCTGAAATTCTCACTGGTGCTTTCCTTTTCTATTTCTGAACTTTAAAATAACCCCTTGATGTTGCTTGATGATGAGCTTGAAATTTCTTTCATTTTTGTGTTGCTTGAACTGTTGTGCAGGTGTGTTTTTTGTGTCCCTTCAATTGGTTATTTGCAGGTTTTTAGGGGTGGATTTTTTTAGCAGCAATGTTGAATGGTGGGCATGACATTTATAAGGTTGGTGTGTGCTGTGTAGCCATTGCACATGCAATAGTCACATTTTTTTAGGGCTAATTTGATCTTTTTGCTTCATTGTTGGTTTCAGACGTGTGTAAGGATTATTTGACCTTTTTATTGTTTTAAAAATTCTTTACATCTATTTTGTCTCGCCTGTGGTGTCAAATAAGGGTAGTTTGGACATTTTATATTTTGGGATGGAAATTTTCAACATTTTGTCCAGATTTCAAACGGCAGGGGGCGGTCATCTATTGAAAAAAAATCTGCGTCAATCACCAATAATTCACTTTCGAGGGGTATTTCATAATATTGCTTAATTAAAAGACCCTACAATAGAGTTTATTTATTTATTTTTTGAAAAAAGACAAACAACAAAACCCTACAAAAGGTTAGTTTGTTTGTGCACCAACGAACAATAGTACTAATAATTGAAGTAACAGAACGTCCAAAAAGAATAGGATGTTAATAGATTATTTGATAATTGGTTTATACGACTGTCGACATACACTTGAAATTAATCAATCATATTTACGTTGTGTTTTTCATACAATCCAAGGGCTCAAATATAAGTGAACAACTGCCAAATTATATTCTAATGTGATCCAGACATTGCTATTTACTTGCCATATAATTCGATCAATCTGCTTGTAGTTATGTGGATAAATAAACCACATACTTCTGATCTCTTTGTTTAATTGAAATGTAGGAGCAAACAAAACATTGATTGATAGTATACTAAAATATTTAAACATATTTATGATAGAGTATTCAATAGTAAATTCAACTATATCAAATTTGTAAATCTCCATTTTGACACTAGTGAAGTAATTTACACATTGCATAGAAAAACCACCTTTACCAGCCAATATATGCATGATTCTATCAGTAGAAAGAAATTCTATTAACGCCGAAGTCTGTACCATTCCATAATCGAAACACAATCTATATTAAGTCATTTAAAACTTGTTGAAAAAAACTTGTTATTAACCAATTGAATTATGGGTGAGACAATTTTAATTTAAATTGAAGACTTAATTTTTTTTTTAACACTTCAATATCTAAAGATTAATGTGTTCTCAATTTAAATTGAGATAATTGTTGAAATGTACACGTCCATTTTCAACTTTTAAATTTAATTCAAAAAAAAAAAAAACTCTTAAATTAAATAAAAGTGAACGGTGGATATTGTACTTAAAGTTTGAAATGACAAATTTAAATTGGTTTGACTTAATCTTTAAATTGTTAACTGTTTAATAATAGTTTAATATTTTAAAAGTTTGATATTTATTTTATAATTATTATTTGAAGTAATTGATTGTCAACCACCTAATAAGTAAAATATTCTTAAAAAAATGTATTTATCATTAGATCTATTTATAAGATATTGATTTACATATCATATCATTTGAGTATAAATTTGGATAAAAAATTTTGAAAAATTTAACATTACTCTTCCATAAAACACTTTATTTATAAAAAATTCTTATTTTGAATGCTATGTTGAATGGACTAGACTAAACAATTTACTAGTGAGAAATTCAAACTTGAATAGTGGTTTCTTTGGATAAAAGGTATTTATGGGGCCCATGTATGTGACATTATCGCTACATTAATACTTTGAGTTTGAAAGTCACTAAAGTATGTATACAAACAACACTACCCTTAATGAGACCTAATTTTCGCACAAGAGAAAAGTTTTTTCCTCGATAGTTAAATCATTCATTCGAGAGATAAGTTTTTTGAGAGATGTTTTCTTCTTTCAAGAGATAAGTGATTCTATCAAGAGATAAATAATTCTTTTGAAAGATAAGTCAATCTTTCGATTCTATCAAGAGATAAATAATTCTTTTGAGAGATAAGTCATTCTTTCGAAAGATAAATCTTTATTTCGAAAGATATGTTTTTCTTTCGATAGATAAGTTCTTTGTTTGAGATTTATCGAAAGATAAATCCTTTCCCTTCGATAGATAAGTCTTTCATTTGAGAGAAAAGTCCTTCAAAAGATAAGTAATTCTTTTGATATATAAGTTATTCTTTCAAGAGATAGGTTATTCTTTCGAGAGATAAGTAATTCATTCGATAATAAATCATTCTTTCGAGAAATACGTTCAATAGATTTTTTTTTTTTTAAATTTTCCTTCACTTCCTACTTTTTATTTTTTTTAAGATCTTCAAATTATTCTTTCATATTTGATATTCCTTTTGTTTTCTATTTCTTCTTCTTTTACTTTTTATTTTTATTTTTTTATTTTTTTTATTCAAGTTATTCTTCTAGACTTGAGTAATTTTCCAAATCATTCACATAAAAATTGATAAAAAAGAGAAAAGATGGAAAGATGAAAGAGAAATAGAGGAGAAATGTAAAACTCAAAACTTTAGCTACTGGAAAATAATTATTTTCTCAATGAATAGTATTTTCGAATGGAAAGTGTCACAGTGAATAGTAATTTTAAAAAAACGGGTCTTGTGAAGTAAAAGCTCCAAAATTAATAATTGAAATTAATTGAAACTGAAATAGAACGAAGATGAATTCAATCGAAGAGATTTTATGTAATCCGGAGTTTATTGGATAAAAATATTCTTTTAGAGACTAATGGGTATTGATGATTTTATATCCATAAGAATTTCTTTTAATATGAATTGAAGAGAGAAAATACCTAATTAGAGTGTTGGTCAATTTGAAGATTTAAGGGACATAGAATAATTTTAAGATTTTTGGGGCTGGAATGTGAATTAAAGTTATTAGAGGGTCAAATAGATATTTTTCTTACTCAAGTACACCTGGATTGTATGTGAGTATTACATGGAATGAGATCTTATAAAGAAGCATAATCCATGTAAAGCAAAATGGGCCAATGAGATATTGACACTTGGAATCCACTAACTTGGAAAAGTCTATATAAAGAAGAGTAGTCTTGAAAATGAAGAGAAGAAGTGACAAGAGAAATTAGAGAGAGAAAGGTGAGGTTTTCGACTATTCTTGAGAGAGAGAGTGTGTGTGACTGAGTACTCGACAAATCTGATTTGTTTTGATCTGTTAAGAGTCTGTTAAGAGAGTATAAGAGTAAATCAAGAAATGACGTTGCAAGAGAAGTGGAGCTTGGCTAAGGAGGACATCTCTGCCGAGAGGAAAAAAATAAGGTAAGCTTGTTGTCATTGTGGATCTTGAGTTGATTTTGGATATTTCTAACACCTGCAAGTTATTCGGATTGAAGGGGAGCTCGCGAACATGAGTGCACAAGAAAGACAATAGCTTTACTTGTCAGTTTGGAGCATTGTTAAGGAATTTGTAAGCTATTTGAAGTTGCATGCGGGCTGAGGTTAAAGATTCACTCATTTGGAGTGGATTTGATAAGGTGAGTGCTAGATCTCATATTTATTGTGTGAAATGGAATGTGTGATGTTAAGTTTGAAATAAGTTTGATGATATGAGTTGCCATGTATTGGTTATGAGTGTATTAGTTGTTAAGTCGTTATTTTGGATGAGGTTGTTGGTGTAAAACCTAGAGAGAAATGTAAGACGTAGCTTGTATGAGTTCGGGCCAAATTAAGATAGGTTAGCAATCCGCCTGCGAGCTAGGTGATGTTACAGTCCATTTCAGTGCCTGTCTAAGTTGGGCAAGTGGCAGCAGCTCGCAAAAAGGGTGAGCTTGGCGAGCTGAATAATGCTCATATTTTAGGTCAAGCTAGCTAGGGCAGCAGCTCACAAGGACGAGTTGGGCTATGCCCAATCCGTAGCAAATCTGTCCGAGCTGAGCTTAGTTTAACAGCTTGCGAAAGGAGAGCTGAGCTGGAGAGATAGCTTGCTAAAGGCCAGTTAGAAAGGAGCTCGCTGTTTAGGCCAAGCGAGCTAGACAAGAGCTCTTAGAGAATGAGCTGAGCGGTAGCTCGCAGCTTGAGCTCTGTCCTTTATAATTGAAGTGTAGTGTTTTGTATGCTGGAATGTGAGTTTTTCGAATGGATTGTTAGGACTAATAAATCACTTTGGTATTGAAGTGTAGGTGAAGCAGCGAGCTAGCAAAGGATACAACAGAGTGGTTATACATATTAGAGAGCAAGTAGTGAGTGTGGTTTATTTTCAAAGCATTTATAAGTTCATAAATTGAATTTAAATTTTGCACTTGCTTACTTTCAAATTATTATATTGAAATGATTTATTTTTGCATGTCTCCAATTGTATATATATATCGCGTGTAAGTTTCTGAATCGTATATTATCAATGTTTATATATTTTAAGCAATTTATTAAGAGACATGCCAAAGAATATTTTTTAGCAAAATCAATGAAATTTCAAGATGAAGACAAAAGAAAGTTTTAAGTAGCTTGAAAAGATTTATAATACATATGGTTTACTCTAAACCTTAAAGATTTCCGGCTGAAGTACCATATGCGTGTATGGCAAGAGTGATTGGGAGAGTCACTAATTATGGAGGGTTTGAGTTAGAATCAGTTAGTCACCCTCTGCACGTATACGGTAGTATAGATCTGCTGATGTTAGGGTGGGTATTGTGATCCCTGAGATCCCTCGTCACTAATATAGAAAAATTTTCCCCAATCTTAGTGACGTGTGCAGATACCGTTACTGTTGTGTACAGATACCGTCACGAAAGATAAGTTTCCCTGGATTACCAGTTAAGGCAAGTTTCAATAAAGTGAAGCATGTCATTAGACGTGAGATTTCAGAAACAAGAAAGTTATACTATGAGAAAGATTTATGAGTATAATTATCATTTTCAAATAAAAATTTCTTTTATATATTATGCTTGATTTATATTTTATCAATTCAAGTTCAAGTATTAGTTTTCTCAGAAATATTTTGGGAGATGTATTCATATTTTGAAAATAAGTTTCAAAGTTGATATGTACCCACTCACTAAGTTATTACTCACCGCTCATTTATTTGTTTTATAAAAATCGTCTCCAGGTACAGGTGAGAGCCAGAGATTCGAGGGCGCTCCGTCAGGTGTACGTGAAGGCTAATACGTGATGCTACTGCACTAGTTTGTTTACTCCCACACTATCATGTATTTGCATCTCTTTTAAACTTAATGCATGTTTCATAAATTTGATTTAAGAACTCATATTTGGTGCGTTTTGTATTACATTTTGGCAAACCATAGGTGCACTTAAGTCTTAATTAGTTTTAATGGATTTAAGCTATTTTGGATTAAATTCGTGTTTGTGATTGATTGTAGATTTGGATGAGGGTCAGAGGTCTGGAAGTTGAACTTGAGAACTATTTGAAGTACGCAGGTTTTTCCTTCATTTTTTATAGGGTGAATTTTTCAGAAAGGAAGCTGTCATGCTGCCGGACTTTTTGTAAGCTGTATTTTACAAATGATTATTAAGAAATAAAAAGTGGTCATCTGTTTTAGTTGAAAAATAAATTTCTAGCGTTTTAAAAAGATTTTAAGAAAAAGTAAGAGATTTAACTTCACGGAAACCTTTCAATCGGTGCAGATCTTACTTAGAGGGTTACCATGGGGTTGCCAAGCAGACGGCCTAGTGTATAAGGAAGAAGGGCCTGTCAAGTTTGAACCAGGCTCTGATACCAAACTTAATAGGCCCCTCGTCCTTATACACTAGGCCGCCTGACTGCTAACCCCATGGTGACCCTTTAAGTAGGATCTGCACCGACTGAAAAATTTCTATGAAGATAAGCCTTTTACTTCTTCTGAAAATCTTTTTAAAACTTTAGAAATTTATTTTTCAACTAAAATAGATGACCACTTTTTATTTCTTAATAATCATTTGTAAAATAGGGCTTACAAAAAGTCCAGTAGCATGATAACTGCATTTTTTAAAAATTCATCTTGTAAAACAAGAAGGAAAAACCTATGCACTTTAAATAGTTCTCAAATTCAACTTCTAAGTCTCTGGCCCTCATCCAAATCCAGAATAAATCACAAACACGAATTCAATCCAAAATAACTTAAATCCATTAAAACTAATTAAGACTTCAGTGCACCTATGGTTTGCCAAAATATAATACAAAACACACCAAATATGAGTTCTTAAATCAAATTTATAAAACATGCATTAAGTTCAAAAGGGATGCAAATACATGATAATGTGGGAGTAAACAAGCTAGTGCAGTAGCGTCACGTATCAGCCTTCGCGTACACCCGATGGAGCGCCTTCGATTCTTTGGCTCTCACCTGCACCTGGGGAAGGTTTTTATAAAACAAGGAAACGAACGGTGAGTAATAACTCAATAAGTGGGTACATATCAACTTTGAAATTTATTTTCAAAATATGAATATATCTCCCAAAATATTTTTGAGAAAACTAATACTTGAACTTGAATTGAATTGATAAAATATAAATAAAGCATAATATATAAAAGAAACTTTTATTTGAAAATGATAATAATGCTCATAAATCTTTCTCATAGAATAGCTTTCTTGTTTATAAAATCTCATGTCTAATGACGTGCTTCACTTTACTGAAACTTGCCTTAACTGGTAATCTAGAGAAACTTTTCTTTCGTGACGATACTTGTGCACAACAGTAATAGAACTTGCACACATCACTAGGATTGAGGAAAATCTCTCTGTGTAGTTACCGATGAGGGACCTGAGGGATCGCAATACCCACTTGAACATTGATAGATTTATATTACCATATACATGCAGAGGGCGACTGAATGACTCTAACTCAACCCCCTATAGTTAGTGACTCTCCCAACCACTCTTGTCGTATACGCATGTGGTACTTCGACCGGAAATCTTTGGGGTTTAGGGTAAACCATAGATATTATAAATCTTTTCAAGCTATTTAAAACTTTCTTTTGTCTTCATCTTGAAATTTCATTGATTTTGCTTAAAAATATTCTTTGGCATGTCTCTTAATAAATTGCTTAAAATATATAAACATTGATAATATACAATTCTGAAACTTACATGTGATATATATACACAATTGGAGACATGCAAAAATAAATAATTTGAAAGTAAGCAAGTGCAATATTTATATTCAATTTATGAACTTATAAATGCTTTAAAAATAAGCAACACTCACTACTAGCTGTCCAATATGTATAACCACTCTTCTGTGTCCTTTGCTAGCTCCTATTTCACCTACACTTCAATGCCAGAGTAATTCCTTAGCCCTAAAGATCTATTCAAAAAACTCACATTCCAGCATACAAAACACTGCACTCTAATTATAACGGATCAAGCTCGAGCTGCGAGTTACGCCTAGCTCGTTCTTTAGGAGCTCTTGTCCAGCTCGTTTGGCCTGAACAACGAGCTCCCTTCCGACTGGCCCTTAATAAGCTATCTCTCCAGCCCAGCTTGCCCTTCGCAAGCTGCTGAACTAAGCTCAGCTCGGACAGATTTGCTATGGACTAGGCTACTAAGCTCAGCTCAAATAGATTTGCTATGAACTAGGCATAGCCCAACTCGTCCTTGCGAGCTGTTGCCCTAGCTAGCTCAACCTAAAATGCAAGCACTATCCAGCTCGCCAAGCTCGCCCTTTTTGCGAACTGTTGCCACTTGCCCAACTCAGATAGGCGTTGAAATAGACTGCAGCATTACCTAGCTCGCAGCTCTTAGCTCGATGATGGGTTGCTGACTTATCCTAATTTGGCCCAAACTTACACAAACTTCGTCTTACATTTCTTTCTAGGTTTTACACTAACAACCTCATCCAAAATAACGACTTAACGGCTAACACACTCATAACTAATATATGGTAACTCGTATCATCAAACTTATTTCAAACTTAACATCACACATTCCATTTCACACAATGAACATGAGATCTAGCACTCACCTCGTCAAATCCACTCCAAATGAGAGAATCCTCAACCTCAGCCCGTATGCAACTTCAAATGGCTTACAAATTCCTCAACAGTGCTCCAAACTGACAAGTAAAGCTACTGCCTTTCTTGTGCACTCTTGTTTGTGAGCTCCCCTTCAATCCAAATAGCTTGCAGGTATTAGAAATATCCATAATCAACTCAAGATCCACAATGACAGTAAACTTACTTTACTTTTTCCTCTCAGTAAAGACGTCCTCCTTGGCTGAGCTCCACTTCTCTTGCAGCATCCTCTCTTGAGTTACTCTTATACTCTCTCAACGGACTCTTAATAGATCAAAATAAATCAAATCTGTCGAGTACTCAGTCACACACACACTCTCTCTCTCAAGAATAGCCGAAAGCCTCACCCTTCTTTCTTTAATTTCTCTTGTCACTTCTTCTTTTCATTTCCAAGACCACTCATCTTTATATAAATCTTTTCAAGTTAGTGGATTCCAAGTGTCAATCTCTTATTGACCCATTTTACTTCACATGAATTATGTTTTTTTATGAGATCTCATTCTATGTAATACTCACATACAATCCAGTATACTTGAGTAAAGAAAATATCTACTTGGCTCTCTAATAACTTTAATTCACATTCCAGCCCCAAAAATTTCAAAAATATTTTGTGGCCCTTAAATCTTCAAATTAACCATAAAACACTCTAATTGAGTATTTTCTTTTTTCAATTCATACTAAAAGAAATTCTTATAGATATAAAATCACCAATACCTATTATTCTTCAGAAATAGTATTTTTGTCCAATAAACTTCGGATTACTTAAATTTCTTCAAATGAACTCATAATCGTTCCATTTCAGTTCAATTAATTTCAATTATTAATTTTGGAGCTTTTGCTTCACGAGGTCTGTTTTTCGAAAATTACTATTCACTCGAACACTTTTCATCAAAAAATACTATTCATAGGGAAAATAATTATTTTTCAGTAGCTAAAGTTTTGGGTTTTACAAGAAATTTCATTAAGAGTAGTTTTGAGTGATGTTAAAACTCAAATTATTAAATGAATGATAGTGTCACAAATTCAGCTATCAATAATGACAAACCCACCAATTTCACATTGATCGGCAAGAACCAAAAGGTAAACAGAAAACCTGTGGAGTCGGGTACATGGACCATGCTAACAGGTGGCATGATAGTAAATTCATTGGATTGAACAAGCATAAAAAAAGTTGACATGTCTTGGTTATCTATGGGGCCCTTAACTAGAAAAACAAGAAGAACTGCAAAATTAAACCAATCTATGAATAAATTATTTAATTATTTTCCCCACCTCTGCCTTCAATGCCAAGGTCACTGGTTTGAACTTAAAAACTCCCATTTTATGTAGGTAATTCTTCCACCATTGTGTGGGTAGATCTCTCCCATTTTTTGATAGTAGATTTTTAAGCTGTTTTTAGAGTGATATCTTAGTTAGGTTTCAGTAGATGTAATGTAAAAAAAATAATAATAATAATCTCAAAAACCTATTGTAGTTTGCAAAATATCCTTCTTACAACCTATGATTTAATTTTTATCTAAAATTCTCTCTAACATTAATAAAAATACTTGATGGCTAATTTTTAGGCATGTCAAGTTCACAAGACACACTCAAGAAACCCGTGCAGTATACACAGTCCACAAGTAGTATAATGATAAAGAAAGATATCGTTCCCACGAGGATTGTAACCTACTTGTTAAGTACTAAAATTGTTTCAAAACTAACCCTAACCAAACTAATGAAAATGAGAGTTGAGTTGCTAAAACTAAAACTAAAATTAAAACTAGAAATTAGAGTTCTAAACCAATGGAGTAAGAGCTCTAGGGTCACAACTTCACCTAACCAATTGATTCAACCTAATTATCTACCATTTTCACATTATCTTCATTTAGTTCTTAATTGAGTAATGCTTAAATTCTCCACATGCCTCTTTAGATAGTCTAATGGATATATTAAAGCTTACCTAACCCATTATATTCTTATATGGATTAATTAAATCAAGTTCATTAAGTTTAGATTAATCAATAATGATTATACAAGCACCACAAGTATATTTCCATCTCATGTTACTTGTGTCACTCTAGTTAGGATCCTAACACATGTATTTCTTTTCCAAGTTCAATAAGATTGCCAAGTCTCCTAATTAATGGTCAAATAATTTCAAAGCATTAAACATAATTAAAGTGAAAGACAAGAATGAAGAACATGCATCAATAATATCAAAAAGGTTGAGTTATAAGGTTCAGTTACATTGTAACCTTAGATAAGTAGTTTATTTCATCATTACGAAAGAAAGACAACCCATACCGTGCATTAACAACATTTGAATAGCAAAATAAACAAGAGAAAGTGAGAAAGTCTTATGAAGTTAGCGAGATGCTTTCTTCTTTCCAAAAGTGCATCTCCTTTCCTCCTAAGATGAAGTTCTCTCTCTAGTTCCTCTTCCTTGTTGAATGATGCACAATGTGAGTCAATCTTGGTTCTTTTGCATGAAAATGGTGTAATATATGATGTAAGAACTCCAAAGGCTGCTCATTTGGTCCAAGATTGCTTCTTTTAGCATTTGAGGGCATATTTATAGCTCTCCTAAAGTTAGGGCACAAAAATAGGAGTGAAAGGTCAAAAATACCATTTGAAACTTCCTTGTATGTTGGCCTAGATGAATGCCCAAAGAAGCATAAGTGTGGTAGAGTGGCGCATAACTTGGCATGCCTGGTTATAAAAAGGTGTGCTTGGAAGCGCACTTGTGAATGTTATTTATGTTGAAGACATGCCTAGATGTGTGCTGACGGAGGCACATTGGATGTTTGGTGTGGTAGGGGAGCATGCTCAAACGTGTGTTGTATGGAAGGGAGGCGTGACAGTAGGCACACCTTAGGCAATGAGTAGTGTATAACAATGTGTTGGCCTAGCTAAAGGCATGTGAGTGAGCGAGCTTTGGGCATTGAGTAGCACTTAGTAGGGTGCTAGGATGGCTAGAGGTGTGGTAGTAGGTTCGCAGCTGAGCTTGAACCTAGGCTTGATGATGCTTTGATTAAATTTTTTACCTCAACTTGGTTTGATTATTTTAATTTCATCGGACACACCGTTTTTTATCTTAATTCCTAAAACATGCTCACAACCATATTAAACAAACCAAGATTTACTAAAAATCAAGAAAACTACTCAAATTTGGAGACTAAAATTAAGTATCGAAATGGTGTGATCAATAATCAAAATACCCCTGGAGGTGTGTGAAATAATGATAATGCCCTTGACGGTCACAGATTACGTTAGGTTAACTTGGTTGATCATTTGACTCTATGGGCATAATGGAAAATGCGATAAAAAATTAATTAAAATATAAAAATGAAAATAAACAAATGTAAAAATTGATGATGAAGATAGATGATGATGAAGATGGAGGTATTTTTATTTTAAAATTATTTTATTTTTCAAATAAAAATCATTGGGGTTGAAATTGTGTTTTTACCTTTTATATAATTTTTCTATTAATTTATTGACGTCAAAAGGGATTTTGGATAAAAATGAAACTAATATAATGAAAAAAAAAATATTTTTGCAAACTGCAGTATGTGTTTTGGGATTATCTCAAAAAAAAAAAAATCCAACTTTTTTCTTGGGCAAAAAAATTGTACTTATAAAAGAATATATAAATATTAAAATAGTAAAAATTCTCATATTTGAGATTTTTAAATTTAGCACGATTTTGTCTTATTTTGTGTGAGAATGACCATTATAGGAGCCGACAACACATAAATGAACACAAAATAATGCAAAATTATTTTTGGTTTTAAAATTATGAATTATTGAAACATTTTGCTTGGCAACATGAAACACGTGATTGTAGTTGTAACTCTAGATTGCATAGCCACGTCACTCTTAATCAAATACTATAATTTAAGAACATAATTTATGATCAAATTAAATAACTTAGGAGATTTATGATTGTATTATAGCCAATCAATAGTCATTATGATGTTTGATTAATTGTTTACAGACAATTATTTGTTTGCTTCGAGTAAGGGTGTCACAGTTACGTGTAAGATTCTATTTTATTGTGTAAATTTGTAGTATTTATTTGAAATGTGTGCTACAGTTAGGATTATATTATTTTCAAATTTTTTATTTAAATTTAGATTTTAACATTCTAACTATTCATTACAACATTATTAACACGTAATTAATAATGATTTTGAAACATATTTTCAGTTGTTGATTGTTTTGATTGATTTTTGGATTATTTGTTTTGTTTTCAAGCAAAACTGACTACGTAGGTTCATACTTTAACTAAGTTACTCTTTTAGTTGCTTTTTATTTGGCGTACTTGGGGGAATTTCCTCCTACTGTTAATTGCGTGAAGGAAGATAATTATAATATTTTATGTTGAAAATAAGGTTACCGTAAAGGACAATAAAGCAAACATACAAAGCAAAAAATGAAATGGATATGATGAAATTTTTACGTGGTGCAATGATCAATGTGATCTCTACATTTATGGAGAGTACCGATTTTTATTGATAAGCGGCTATTCATAATTTCTTAATTCGGCTCTCTTTATTTTCTATCTCACACACAGAAAACTTAAATACAAAAGATTAAACAGTAATCCTAGCACAATAATACTAATTTAGGCTTCTCAATTTGACATTTTATAGCTCTTTTGCAATGAAAATGTCCCTTTTAAGATAAAGAAAATGAGAATATTACTCAAGTATGAGATAATGAATGGAACATTGCCTCATCTCATAGACTGGAGTAAATGAATGATGTGACATTGAAATTTACATTGAGGTAGAACATTTAAATTAATATAAGCCTTCAAACAGTACTTGTTGATGTTCTCAAAGTATAACATAATTATAAATAGATCCACATGAATTGAATTCAGCTCCTAATAATAGCTTTTGAAAATTTGCAATTTCCCGGCGGTAATTAACATTAAACCATTCTTCTTCTTCTTCTTCTTCTTCTTTTTTTTAATAACAATCTCAAAAATTGTATGTCACATTCGAACATCCTTAGAAATAAATTAAATTCTAGAATTATAAATTATTATTTCTTTTTATACAATTACAAAATAATAATATGATATTATTGGTTAGAGTTTATCAAATCCTATTAAGACTAACACTGTATATGTCATCCAACAAAAACCTACTCCCATAACATTAGGAAATAACTATAGGGGGAGAAAACTCCTTTTATGATGTAGATCTCAAATTCTTATCTACGAATGTGGGAAAAAAAAAGTATATACTAATTACTTTAACCATACATAGATGTTCAATAAAATATTGAAAACAATAACTTGTTTACTTCTTCCGTCTTATCATCTTTGGATCCTTCAATGCAATGTGCAATGATTCATCAACTAGTGGTGATTTCAGTGGGCATAGCAAGATCGACGTAGTAAACAAAACAAACATAACCTTGAACATATCGTTTGCCCCCTTCCTATTTACTAGTTTGTCCATAAGCAAACCAATTATAATGTATGTCAGATTTTTCAACATTTCACATGATGCATCAAATTCGTCCATTCTACAATCGACTCCATCAAAACAGTTAGGCAACCGCATTACTTAAAATCATATTCCTTCATAAAAATTCACTTTTCGTGTAGCAAGATTTGACAAGTTTTAGGTTCAATATTTTGTAGTGATATTTTGTATAAAGAGAAATTTCAACAATAAGATTTTCATAAGAACCCAAAGTCCATTTAATCAATGCTTTGTTTTTATGCATAAGTCAGTGTTGAAACCACTTTATAAAACTTCTTTGGGTAGCACATTGTCTGCAGCTCAGATATTATCAAAAAATTTAACATTATTGCTTCACAAATATCTCTAAGCTATCCAATGGAAGATTGATGATATTTTCTTGAACAAAAACAAATGACGATTTAGCTATTGTGGCTATGTTAGATAAGAGATTAGGATTGAAGGTTAAAGAATAAATTAGGATTTATGAAGGTTAGAGTGATATGGTGGGAGGGTTAGAGAAGAGATTGGGGTTGTGAGTTAAAGAGAGATTACATTTGAAGGTTAAAGAAGAGATTTGTGTTTATGAATGTAAGTTTAGGGCGTTGAAAAGTTGTTTGCATAAGTGTATTTTTTCTAACAATTTCAATTTTGAGATTTTTGAAAGTAACCACCTATTTATTAACCCAATTGTGGGGCGGCTGTATGATGGAATTGGAATTTGGAAAATGTGAATGGAGTTGACATTCTTCATTGGTTGCATTAATTAAAGGAATTTGAATTTGTAAATTGTGATTGGTTCAACAGGTTAGTAGGTTGCTAGCAAGTAAAATTTTTAAGGGCACATCGGTACCTAGATGTATTAAATGAGACCCATATTTATGAATGTATGTATATGTATACATATATGTATATGTATATCATCGAGACTAGAAACCCAATAAGGGCCTAATAAGCTAACGAATCCAAAGGTCGAGATGAAAAATGGAGTAATATAAAGCCCATCACACCTTGATCTGATAGCAAAATGCCATAATAGTAGGAACATTAAATAAGTTCAGTTGCACCAAAACAGCAAATTTGCTTAGGTCAAGGAGCTCGGATAATGCACAGCTTGAGGTCACATTCATATAGCAGCTCATGACATGTCGTCAGCTCGCTACTTCCTTAACAATAAGAAAGACTTGAAAATAGGAAATTTTCTATTAATTGGCAGAAGCTGGTGTATCTCCTTATTTCAATGAAATCTTGGTAAAAGAAAATAAACTTCATCAAACAAGAAGATTTCTACAAAATGCACAGAAGATCTCTTCGAACAAAAAGCTTCTAAACTTGTATTACTAGTCAAATTTAGATACAATTAATTACAGTTTAATTTAATATTTATGTCTTTAATGTAGTTTCATGTAAAATTGGAAAGAGAAATCTTGGTCTTTCCTATATTATAGCAACCAAATTATTTGTAAACAAGGAGCCCTAACACTATATAAAAGGTTCTTCACATACACAACAAGCATCATGTATCCCTGCAAGCCTGTCTACATCTCAAGAGAGCTCTTATACGCTTGTTCGCATCCCCTCTTCTAGCAAAAGCTCTGCCAAACCCAACTTTCTCTCATTGCTAACATAACTGTGGACATAAACATTATCCTTTGGGCCAAATCACATAAAATCTCATTTGCTTCTTCATCTCTCTTCCTCTCTCTCTCTCTCTCTCTCTCTCTTTTATATCTCTATTACTTTACTATATTTATTTGTGTTTATCCTATTTTTCGTTATCGAATTGACACCGTTACTAGATTTCATTTCACTAATTTTACATTATTCATTAGTTTTACATTACTCTGGGTATTGATTGATTTTTGACGTCAATATATGTATATATACACACCACCTATAATAGGAACAACTTGAACTTAAGTCATTTGTCAAGATGAATAAACACTTTCTACCATTAAACCATATTGGATGGTGATAATTTCATATTGGTTTAAAAATTAATGAATATCATTAATTAGGTTTTTTTTTTTCTCTCTGATAGATTAAATTTTTGTTACAATGGTAATAATCATGAATAGTACACCAGATAATTAATAGTTCAATGTAAATCTTTTTTTTTTTTTTTTTCTGAATAAGCAATTTTTCCCTTTTTATTTTGTTTTTTTTTTTTTTTAACTTTGTGTGTGTGTGTTTTATTTTTTTATTTTTTATATTTTTTAAAAGTATTACTGTAATGGTGCAACTATTTGAAAGTAGAATGTTTTCAAAAAGAATTTGTGCTGTGGGAAAGCCAATTGCACTAGAAAGTTCCCCTTTAATATGGTTGACAACAATAATACTTGAAATTGAGCTTGCATTTCTAAATAATATTTTTCTTTATTATATATCAAGTAAATTGAGATTCACAACATTTTACCATCGGGCATGTTAGGTTAGTACGTCATCGACACTTGAAACTTACAGTTTCCATCTCTGGAAAAGCAAAAACAGTAGAAGATAATTCTATAAGCGTGGAAAAGCAAATCCATCACACGTATAATATTCTTCCCTTGAGAAAATTCCTGCAAATCCTTTCCCAGCACTTTCTATCTGGTTCAGCTGTCTGCAATTCTAACTTGGCAGTTCAGCAGATTCATTCTGTAATCATCAATAAAGAACTTCAGAGCATGGACTTACAAGTAAACAAAATATGTAAAAAGGATTTATAACAATTGATTTTGTTGAATAAAGCCATTTTTCGGAAAGAAAAAAAAATATATATATATATAGACCGTATACGGTCAGTGCCTTTTAAGTTTAAAAAGTTAGGAAGAATTAATCAAATTTATCAATTACATTTGAAGTGAATATGGGTGTAAGTAATGAATAAATTTAATTAGCTGATTCTAACTTTTTAAAGTTTAGAGACACTGATAATAGAAATTATATATATATATATATATATATGCATACTCTTTGGACAAACAATCTAGTAAATATTTTTATAAGTATTATAAAAACCCTCAAATTTTCATCAAAATTGGAAACAACTCTATATTATATAATAATTCCCAACAGAGAAAATTGTTTCTAATTAAAAAGCAGTACTTTACACAAATGTGTTTTAGACAATGATAGTAAGTCTTTTTTCTAGAAAATATTCTAAAATCCTCAAGATTCCATCCAAATTGAAAAACAACTCTGAAATTTTATAGATTCTGCTAACAAAAACCTCCTACAAAAATTAAAATAAAATAAAATTTACTTCGTTTAATTTCAAAACTAAATTACTTTTTATAAAAATAAGATCAACATATTAAAAAAAAAAAATCAACTTAATTAATTATTTACCTCAATAGAATTATTGTTCTGAAGGCGTTCTATGAGATTATAGAGAATATCTTTGGTGTACTCAGGATGGCCTTGGATGCCAAGAATGTGACCACCAATGGTGAACATCTCCACACCAGTTTTATCAGAGAATGCAATCACTTCAGCACCCAAAGGCACCTCCCATACTTCATCTTGATGGCATTCAATTATGGAAAGAGATGATGGGATTTCACCCAACTCTTCCAAGAAGCTGCGTGTTGCCAAATCTTTCACCATCCTCACTCTCTTTATCCCAATATCCCACCCTGTACAAGCCTTCCCTACTTTTCCACCCAATGCTCTGCACAAAACCTGCAAAAAAGACAACAAAGAGATCTTTTCTAGTTGTCCCAGTACAAAATTGCTTGGCATATAGTCTCTTGAAACCATGTTAAGTAATCAATAATTTTAAAAAGCTGAGTTCAAGTCTACTAAATCCAACCAATTAGGTTGATTTTTATATACTATAAGAGATCTCACTGTTAGTTAAGCTAATTGGTATCCACTAAACAAATTTGAAGATTTTCAACAGAGATTTCAAGCGAACTTAAATCGTTCATAAATTTATGTACCTGGTGACCAAAACAAACTCCAAGGATGTTTTTCTCCATGGCATCCAGAGTCTGCAACAAGAAGCAAAGCTTGAGAATCCAGTAGTCATTGCCATAAGCATCAAAAGGGCTACCACTCACTACAAATCCATCATACTTGTCAAGCTCATTCATGTCAGGAAACTCTCCTTCAACAACCCTGAACAGATCCCATCTCTCCCCTTCTTCACCAAAAGCTGACACAAAAACATTGAAGTAACCTCCATAGACTTTCTTCACATAATCTGAGTCTCTCATTGCTTGCAAAAGAGCATACCTTTTCCGTTGCACACCATTCATTTTTTTCTAAAGAAACGAAAGCTTCCTTCAAGAATCAATGCCTTCAAGTGTCTAAGAGAAGATAAAAAACAACTGGGTTTTCTGGATATGGAGAGGCAAAGAAGATTGATGACCTTTATAAAGAAAGAGCCCACTAGCGTTCTTACCTCGACGAAACGAATAAAGGCAATTTCCACGTGGGGTAGTTTTTAGTATTGAAAAAAATGTGTGCAATTGGAAAAATTTTGGAGAAATCTTGAGTGACTGGAAAGTGAAGGAAAATCTTTGTTTGACTATTGAAGACACGGTAGAGGTACACGTCTCTTTCATATTTTTTGTTGTTCAAAATTTTCCCACGTTTTAGTAAAGCTTGAATGGATACAACCGTGTGATTGCACGATAGAAAGCTTGAGGTGTATAAGTTAGTGCATATTATAAATACAAGAGTGCTTTCTTTTAGTAGCATTCTTTATTGAGTGGGTTTTAATATGTCATCAAATCAATAGTTCAAATTTTTATGCCACATATTTCATGTTTGGGATGAAATTACCCTTGTATAAAAAGCAAACACAACTTATTTTCAACAGTTCAAAGAAAGATTGAGAGAGAGAGAGAGGAAAAATGTGAGAGTGAGAGAGGCAAAAAGATTGGTGTTGAGCTAGTTCCACAAGAGGGAAAAGGAGAACGGTGACTTGAAAAACGATGGCTGTGATGATGAGGATGACATTGAAACTGGGTTTGTTATTTTAAGAGTCTCACGTGTCAATCTCAAATATTAACTACTATAATTGGGTTTTTTTTTTCCAATCAGATTCAATTCTTCGGTCTAACGGTAACTAACATGATATTAATGTTTGGAGGTCTCTCATTCAAACAATTTCTTCACCTTTTATCTGAAATTCTTGTTATATATGTTATAATAATAAGGAGTGTTTAATATATATTTGATGATAACTAACAAACAAAAGTGATTGTATTTTGGGGATGTTGAAATTAGGGATTCAGTTTCGTATTTTAGGTTTTAGGTTTGCAAAATAATATGGATTTGTGTTAGGGGAGTTTAGATCTTGAATATGGGTGTAATAGATGTGTGTGAATGCCATGGTCAAGTTCCTTTCAATTTTAGTGTTTAAAAATGACAAAGGGGATGTACGTTCGAAACAAGAGAGCTATTTTCAGAACAAGAGGATGTATGTTCATGACAAGTGTTATATGTTCGAGACATCGTTTTCTTCGAAACATTACCTCTTTGTTTAGGACATTAGCTTTTGTCCCCATTCATTAATAACAAAATAGGGATTTCTACTTTTGGGCATTATATAAACTTAAATCATCAACTATTTGTCCCCATTCGTATTATTGTATGTTAATATATGTTGTTTATTTAAAAAATTGGATAAAAAAGAGTCAAGTTTGGGACATTCTGTCCCAAATAGGTTCAAATTCAAGGTGAAGGTTGAAATCCCATTCAGGTCATAGGTTGCAGTTTGGGGCACCTCATCCCAAACTGGGTTCAAGTTTAGAGTAGGCTGAATTCGACCCATTATCCTTTTGATGGAAGTTGCAAACTAGATAAAAATTTAGGAGATACAATATCTCAATTGGACTACTCTCAAGTTATTGGAAGCCTAGTTTATTTGATGAATTCTACTAAGCCAAATATTGTTTATTTAATAAGCATATTTAATAGATATATTAAATATTGGTCATGATCATCAGGAAGCTTTGATTAGAGTATTAAGGTATTTGAAATATACTTTGAATTATGGATTACATTATTCAAGATATCCATAAGTATTAGAAGGTTATAGTTATGCTAATTAGATTTACAATAGCTCAAAAACCAAGTTTACAAGTGGATATGTGTTTACATTAGGTGGAGCAGTGGTTTCATAGAAGTCCTTAAAACAAACAGGTATAGCAACAATAGAATAAGATTTTATAGCATTGAATATGACTACTAAAGAAGCAAAATCGCTAACAAACATCGTAAATGACATTCCAATATGCCTTAAGCCTAGGGATGACAAAATTACCCTCTCTGACCCCAATTAGCAGGGCATTGATCCATTTGGGGCAGGTTTGGGCTAGGAAAAATATGATTTGAGGCGGGTTTTAGGCAACAAGGCTGACTCGACCGAGTTACTAGGCCAAGCTTTCTTTCCTCAACTCGATTTGGTAACTTGATATATTTAAAATAAAAAGAAAACCTTACATTCAACAATCAACACCTAGTTATCGCTGATTCACCCATATGGCCACACCACTGTTTCACACTCTCACTGTCAACTCTTCAATCTCTCCCTCTCATTGTCCATCCATTATTGCCAACCCTAACCTAGGTAAAATCACTCCCCAATTAGCACCGCTGTTGCCAATTGATCACCTCTTTTTCGATTTGCAGCGCACACTTTTAAGTTATCTTCATCGATTTTGCTTCTCCTCATTGGTGGTTGTAGTTGTTGCTGGTCTTCATCGATAATTGCACCTGTCCTTGCTATTGCTCCTCATTTCTACTCTTTGTCACTGTCGCCATGTATTTTTTTTGAATTTCTATTTTACTTGTTTTACATATTTATTAATTTAGCTTTATTTTATAGATATTTTTTAACTCGTGATCATAGCTATTACTTTAGACATATGTTACAACTTTTTTCTTATTTGTAATTGTATTTATCAATTTATCTGTTTATGGGAGTGGAATGGTATTTTTGTGGAAGTGTATGTGAAAGTGGAAGTGGGAGTGTTTGTGGAAGTGGAAGTAAGAGTGATTATGGTAGTGTTTTGGAGTGTTTGTGGTTGTGATTTAATTATATTTGTTTGTGAAGTATTTGTGGTTGTGTACTAGTGTTTATGATATTGTTTGTGTAGTGATTTATGTGTGTTTGTAGTGTTGTTCATAGTTTGATTTAGTGTGTTTGTGGTATGTTTGTGATAATGATTTTGGCGTGTTTACGGTAGTGAATTGTAGTTTTGACTAATATTAAATATGTATTTTTACTTAGGGTTAAAAGCATGTCTATACCTAATTTGGGATATGACATGGTAAATGATTTAAATGTATCGAATAATCCTCTTAGTGAACTAGATTTCTCAAGATCAAGATTAAGGTCACCAACGTTGAATCATTTTATTTATTTTGGTATTTGTAATGTAACTTTATTATGTACTAATTATGGTACTAATTATTTTAGTATTTGTATTTAAAGAATTTATGTCGTCTATAAAGTTTATGTTGATAATTATGTAGATGTGATGTTATATTGGAGTTAAGAATGAATTATTGTAAGTTTAAATGTTTTCTAATATTAATTATGTAATTTGTTAAAAATTAAATCGGATCAAAAGGTCTATTCAGGTTTAGGGAGGAAAATAGCAACCCGTTTGAGGTAAGGGTTGGGTTTGGAGCATGCCCCTGAAAAACCAGATCAAGTTTGGAGTGGACGGATCCAACCCATTGTCATCCCTACCTAAGCCAATAATTCTAATTTGTATACATTGTGATAGTATGGTTGCTCAAACTATAATTAAGCATAGTGTATACAATGGTAAGTCGAGACATTAGCTAATGACATAATACAATTAAACAATTGTTCTCAAATGGAGTTATCTCTATTCATTGTATGAAGTCTAAGATAAATAGTTGATTATTTAACAAAAGGCCTACCAAGAAAACAAATTGAACTTACACCGAGGGAATGAGCTTAAAGCTAATTCAATGAGTTGAACTGGGCAAAAACCTAATCTAGTTGATTGAAGATCTCATGGTCTAGGTCAAATAGGCAAACTAGTTAAGTGAGACTTAATTAGATTAATACACAAAGTAACTCATTCTTATGATGATTAGGGCGTTGTATGAAGAAATTTAGGATATGCTTTATGTTTAGTGACATAAAACCTGGACATTAAAAGGATTTTAAGATGTCACCTATATGGTAGTAAATGTGGGATCACATTTTTGAGAAAAAAATTGACTAAGTGGAGTATATTCAATCTAAACTTTTAATGACTTTTATAGAATTTAAAAGTTTCAGTGTTTTCAATATAGACACTTAAATGCTCTGTAAAAGTCTTGTGATATTTAATATATACTATCAATGATTATCAAAAATTCTCTAAAAATTATGAGGTATTCAATCAAGATTTTTAAAGAGTTTATAAAAGTTGTAAAATATTTTGTCGACATTGATTTTCGGTCCACCAGAGATTTTAGGCCCAATACCTGTAATTAATGAGAAACAAAATAGAAAACAAAGAGAAGTGCAAAAGGAAGAATAGAGGGTGCACTAGAACAACAACAAAAAATAGATAGATGCAGTAAAAACAATTACAAGCGAAAGACTGCGAATGTAAGAGTAACAAACAAATAACAACAGATAAAAGCAACTAAAAATGAAAGAGAAGAGAGAAAGAACAATGAGTGCAAAGAGATTTTTACGTGATTTGGCAATGGTGCCTACGTCCACGGGCCACTCTGAATATATTTTGGCAGAGTGACCATATCACTAAAAATGAGCTCTCTCTAAGTCCCCTCATACAAGAGATTTCAATCCTATTTATAGGTGGAGGATTTACAATTGAGTGTTGTACACGTTAAGTAATGAATTATTATTTTGACATAGCATTTATTACATTGACTAACAACTCTGTCATAATCATACTGCATTAATTGACAACTCTGACATGACCATTCTTGCATTAATTGCTCATCGGGATTCGGGATTGCATAGATCTCACAAGTATGAGATCGAGAAGCTTTAATCTGAGAGATCGAATCTGGCACGAAACTAGGGAGCTCAAATTTGTCTGAGATTTGATTGCTGTCAGCTTCTGAGAGCTGAGAGCTCATTCCTACGAGTTAGATGTTTAGCAAGTTGGGAGCTGAGAATTGAGAGCTGAGACCTGGGATATAAGATCTGAGAGCTGAGAGCTCATTCTTACGACCTGGGACCTGAGACCTGAGACCTGAGAGCTCATTCCTGAGACCTTATGAGATCGAGAAGCTTTAATATGAGAGATCGAATCTGGCACGAAACTAGGGAGCTCAAATTTTTCTGAGATTTGATTGCTGTCAGCTTCTGAGAGCTGAGAGCTCATTCCTATGAGTTAGATGTTTAGTGAGCTGGGAGTTGGGAACTGAAAGCTGAGACCTAAGATATAAGATTTGAGAGCTAAAAGCTCATTCTTGCAACCTGAGACCTGAGACCTGAGAGCTCATTCTTACGACCTGAGACCTGAGATCTAAGATCTGAGAGCTGAGAGCTGCGAGCTAAGAGTTGCGAGCTGGAATCTTTGTCTATTGGGTTCGTCCTGTGGAGACTTGGGCTTTGTCTATTGGATCAACCATCTGGGTTAGTTTATTAGGTTTTTACCAACCTTTTTATGCAGACCAGAATTTACCCACAATATTAGCCCTCCGGCTCTCAGTGTGATCTTCGGACTATGAGCTAAAGCTCGTTGGTAAAAGCCGATGTGTTACTATCTATTGTGTTGCCTTTTCAGATTCTTTTCCATCACTTGACTTGTGGCGACTACTTGGGTTAAGTGTTTATTTGCTGCATTTCAAGTCGCTGTGAGAGCGGTGAAGCAGTTGGGGCTTTAAGTTCTTAAGGAGAAGAAAGAGCTTGAGAAAGTTATCTCGCGAGCTCTCATTCACGATAGTAGAAGTTGAGAGATCATAAAAAACAAAGCAAGTCCTTCGAGCCAAGTTGATGAATATTGAGGAAGCTAAGGAGGAGGCTGAGGACGCTCTGACCCATGAGGAAAGTACTCATGCAGTCGCGAGGTTAGACCTAACCATCAAGTTCTTCGAGTGAGCTGGATGACATATCACAGTGAGCTGAGGGTGCTAGGAGGCGAGCTGAAGCTGCTGAGTAGCGAGTTGAAGCTGTTGAATAGCGAGCTGAAATTGCTGAGTAATGAGCTGAAGCTACTTAATAGCGAGCTGAAGTTGTTGAGTAGTGAGCTGAAAGCTGAAGTTGTTGAGTAACGAGGTGAAACTACTTAATAGCTAGCTGGAGCTGCTGAGTAGCGAGCTGAAGTTGCGGTATAGCAAGTTGAAGCTGCTGAGTAGTGAGCTGAAGCTGCGGAGTAGCGAGCTGAAGCTGCGGAGTAACGAGCTGAAGCTGCTGAATAGCGAGCTGAGACTGCTTAGACAGAGATTACCAAAGCTCGCTCCGCAAGATCATCTAATTGGAGCTTTAAAAGTCGCTGATTTTGATGCGACATAGCTCACAAGTCATAGTTCGCAGATTGTAGTTTGTAAACGCCTAGGCCCGCCTTTAAAGAAATAAATGACAAATATTTGTAGCTCATGGACATAAAATAAGGGATTAGCTCAGTCGCGCTTTCCAGAGCTCAATAATAATAATAATAGCTCATAAGAGGCACATACATCTTTCAGAGTTCGATAATAATAATAGCCTCAGCAAATATACTTTTCAGAGCTCGATAATAATAATTGCTCATAGGTAGCAAAAATGAGTTCAACAATAATAGCTCATAAACAGTAGATAAAAGCTTAATAATAATAGTTCAGCTTGATAATAGTAGTTCATAGGCAGTAGATGAGAGCTCAATAATAATAACTCATAAGTAATAGATGAGAACTCAATATAATAACTCATAAGCAATAGATGAGAGCTCAATATAATAACTCATAAGCAATAGATGAGAGCTCAATATAATAGTTCATAAACAATAGACGACAGCTCAATATAATAGTTCATAAGCAGCAGATTGGAGCTCAATAATAATAATAATAATTCATAAGTAGCGAATGTACTTTCCAGAGCTTCAAGAGGTAGTAGCTCATAGGTAGCACCTTTCAGAGCGCATAGATAAACAGCTCATAGGTTGCACATTTTGTGAGCACATGTTTCGCAATTCACAGGTTGCACCTTTTATGGGGGCATGTTTTGCAATTCACAGATTGCACCTTTTGTGAGGGCATGTTTCGCAACTCACAAGTTGCACTTTTTGTGAGGGCATGTTTCGTGCAACTCACAAGTTGCACCTTTTGTAAGGGCATGTTTTGCAGCTCACAGGTTGCACCTTCTGTGAATTGGAGGTCCCTAGTAGTACCCTCCAAGGCGCATGGATAACAACCCCTTCCATAAGTGAGACATTTTCAGAATTGGAGGTCTCTGGTAGTTCTTCCTCTTGCCATGGCGGTTGAGAACTCAAAAAATTGCAGTCTAGGCCTTCCTTCTAGCGCCAAAATGTCGACGTTGATTTTTGGTCGACCAGAGATTCTACGCTCAATACCTACAATTAATGAGAAATAAAGCAGAAAATGAAGAACAGAAGGTGCACCAGAACAACAACAAAAAAAAAAGGAAGATATATGCAGTAGAAACAATTAAAACGAAAGACTACGAATGTGAGAGTAACAAACAAATAACAACAGATAAAAGCAACTAAAAATGAAAGAGAAGAGAGAAAGAACAATGAGTGCAAAGAGATTTTTACGTAGTTCGGCAATGGTGCTTACGTCCACGGGCCACTCTGAATATATTTTGGCAGAGTGACCATATCACTAAAAATGAGCTCTCTCCAAGTCTCCTCATACAAGAGATTTCACTCCTATTTATAGGTGAGGGATTTACAATTGAGTATTGTACACGTTAAGTAATGAATTACTGTTCTAACATAACATTTATTACATTGACTAACAACTCTGTCATAGTCATACTACATTAATTGACAACTCTAACATGATCATTCCTGCATTAATTGCTCATCGGGATTTGAGATTGCATAGATCTCATAGGTACGAGATCGAGAAGCTTTAATCTGAGAGATCGAATCTAGCACAAAACTAGGGAGCTCAAATTCTTCTCGGATTTGATTGCTATCAGTTTTTGAGAGCTAAGAGCTTATTCCAACGAGTTAGATGTTTAGCAAGCTGGGAGCTGGGAATTGAGAGTTGAGAGCTGAGAGTTGAGACCTGAGATTTGAGATCTGAGAGCTGAGAGTTAAGAGCTCATTCTTGCGACCTGAGACCTGAGACCTAAGAGTTGAGAGCTCATTCCTACGACTTGAGACCTGAGATCTGAGAGTTGAGAGCTGAGAGCTGCGAGCTAGGAGCTAGGATCTTCGTCTATTGGATCCGTCCCGTGGAGACTTAGGCTTTGTTTATCGGATCAACTCTCTGGGTCAATTTATTGGACTTTTACCAACCCCTTTATGCAGACCAGAATTTACCCACAACATATTTAAAATGTTAATGACTTTTATGGAATTTTGAATTTTAATGACTTTGGAAGACTTTTATAGACTTTTATGTTAAATTTAGAATAATCAAACTCCACAAATTCTCTCCAACTCCCCAGCAAAACTTTTATAGACTTTTTTTGTTGATTATAAAAAAGCAAAACCCACAATCTGTTTTTACATTTGAATTGTTTCAAACTCAATGATATTTATAAATAAAAATATTTCACTTATTTAAAAAAAAAAATACACACATAGATATATATATATATATATATCTGTGTGTGTACATTTCACTCCTATTTTCTTATAAATTATAATGGTCAATATTTTTTTTCTTATGTTTAAATTGTTAGCTTTTTAGTTTTTGAATCTTATTAAACCCCTTCTTTTCCAAAGGATACAAAAAATTTCAAGTTTAAATCAAAATTGAGAAGTTACATCTTAACAAAATAAATTTAAGAAAAGGAAACTTATATTTATATATAAGCGATGCCAAAAAATATATATATCTAAATGGATATTGATCCAAATCATCTCATTATTCTTATGATAAATTGTACAACCATTATTAACAATTGTGTTATAAGTTAACAGTTTGGCATTTTTTGTGTACAAATAATAAAAATAGAACTTATAAATGTAAATATGAAAAGTCTCATTGTTTTAAAATTGATGAAATTAATCAATGAAATATTTGTTTTTTATACTAAAAATAAGAGGAAAAACATCTATTTCAAAAAAAAAAAAAAAGAATATTTGGAGATTTTTTAGCTAATGGTTTATTAAAAAATAAAATAAAATTTTTAATTTGATTGTTTAATTATTTGTATACATGTGATATATTTTTTTCAACTTGTATTCCTATTACATACTTATTGGCAATTTATTGAACTTTTACTTTTGATTAGTTAATTTGAATAGTATAGTAATCAATTTTGATGTTTGTAAAATAAGATAAAATTAATTAGCTTAGATTTTGTAAAATATTAGTTTTGATTTCACTAGTTTATTTACACTATGTCAAAAGAAAATATTTTCATTGAGATGATAAATATAACTTACAAAGTGTATAATTTGCACAAAGTTGTCTAGGAAATATATTTTTATTTTAGAAGTAAATAAAAATCTATAAAAGCTTATCAATATTTATGAATCTTCATCATCGTCATCATTACTAGTTAATGAAAATGATGATTTTAACTCATTTCTTGAGACTCAAGAATAACAAAAAGAGTATGCTAATAAATAGAGGGCTACTATAGCTATTTATATGTGGAGTAGTGTTAGGATTATTAATAAGATATTAGATATTTTATTTTTCATACAAGACATAAAATGAGTATTTGGTGTTTTGGTTATCAATTTATGAAACTGTAGTTTAGCATACTTTAAAGTTTATGAAAATCTTTCATAATTTTTTTTTAATAAAAAATTTATTAAAGTTAATGAAAGTTTTTTAAAAAGGAGTTTATAAAAGTTTATGAAAGTCATGAATCTGTAAAGTCATTAGAAGTCTATGAAATTTTACAAAAGTTATTCATTAAAAAATGTCTATGAAAGTCTTTCAAAGTCATAATTAAATATATCCTCCTAAGTTCTCTAAAGCTACCATGAAACCTGGAATATGTTTAGGTCCAAAATGAACAAAAACAAATGAACCAAATTTTGAAGGTTGTGTTGTGTGTGAAGCATATTATCTTTGAACAACTTAAGATCAATAATATCCACTGCATTATCAAGTGAACCCAATATGACTTCAATTGGGTAAGTTCAAGTCCTAAAGGCACTTCTTCTGATGCACACACTTCTAATTCCTCTTAGATGCATTTGCATTTCATTTAGTAATTCAATCTTAATTTAGGATCCTAGTTTCTTGGCAGCTAGTGCTGTTGGTATGAGCACCAACTGCCCATTACCTTTGAATTGCTAGGTTTGACACTGGCTATAGCAAATAAATAATATGCCTCCTACTTTATGTGTGAGTTGTCCTTCCACTCTCGTGTGGATCTCTCCCCTACAAGGTAAGTAATAATATGATTACTAGTTTTTTATTTTTTTTTGAGAGAATAATATGTTTATTAGTATTTACTAATTTATGATCTTCAAAGTCATATTTTTTAAACCAAATATAAGAAAATATTATAAATTTTATTGATGTTCGCTAGAGTATTATAACTTAACTACAAGTGATGTCCACGAAGAATGATATTTTTCATTCGCGATATTTTCTCAAATTGGAATAAATTCTCATTTAGAGTTGTCTGTTCCGAGCTTAAAAAATGTAGGAAAAATTCTTCTTGGGTTTATAGATGATCAAAATCTACACATAATCATATTATACCCAAAAATAAAAAATGAAAAAAAATCGCTTCTCTTCATTTAAATTATTAAATTACATTTTCCGGCGGAACATACAGTATATTAAGGTTAAAATATTAATCCAAGGCAGTGGAAAAACATGTTCTGTCACTCACAGTATTTGGCAACCAAATTTTTTAATCTCTCCTGGATAGATAAGACGGAAATGGATTGGATTGGGGCAACAAGATCCTGGTTCTTTGCATGCAAATCACAGCTATATATTCATATCCTACCCAAGCTCCCAATGCCATTGGAAGCACCAGGTTCTGATTCGTCCCCATTCGCGCTGGATTCTTTGCATGTCAAGAATATTAATTAGTTATTATTGGAACACTGCTTTTAATGCTAGGAAAAAGAATAATAATAAGAAACCTCTTAGAATATTTGCATACACCTGTCTTAACAGCTTCCACAAGTCCTACGGATTCCATTCATTTCAAATAGGAGAAAAGAATAGCACTATAACCTATTCATAAAACATTCGATGAACTTAGGTATAAAATTTTTCTTATAATAGTTCCTATGGATGAGTAAGTCTATATCTCTCTCACTCACGCAAGTGCACATATATATACATATAAATATAGGATCATCTACGAAACACTTTGAGTATCAATACACCTAATTAATTAATTACATTATAAAATTATTGATTATATTTTATTATATTTGATTACAACTAATCATGATAAATGTGATCTGACTCATTTAGTTAAATTCATACATAATAATGCAAAACTAGATATAATAAAATATAATCAATAATTTCAAAATACAATTACTCATCAAATATATTAATATCCAAGTGTATTATAAAATGCACGCCACACACACACACACACACACACTTATATATATATATATATATATATATATGAGAGCACAAATTTTTTTCTCATTTCAGAAAAAAAAAAATTTCTCATTTCGGAAAAAAATTAAAACTATACAAATTTTAAACAATTGTGTTAAATACATTGAATTAGAACTTATAACTAATGTTATCATATTTTAAACACTTTTATTTAATAAAACTACCATTCATAAATGCATTTTGCTACATAATAAACGTTTCATAAAAGTATTTTCGTTTTCTTAAAACACTTCAACCCCTAATCAATATTCCAACACATGTGATATCTTTTTACATGAATGATGATAGTCAAACTAGCCAGCTGTCTCAAAATGTGATTAATACCCCTAATGCTGGTAGAATAAATTCTTTTTCTTAAACGAAGGATTGACAAGAACTAGTGCTTATTACAAGCCAATTTGTATTTAAGGCAAATAATAAAAATACCGCTAATGTTTGTAGATGGCAAAAATCTAGGGAATATCCCAAAAAACCTATTCTAGTTTATAAAACTATATATTTTACTATTTATGGTTTCAATTTTATCTAAAATCTCTATTGTTAATAAAAAAGCTCAAAATAGCCTCTAAAAGTATGTGAAAGGACGACAATACCTTGACGGTCACAAATTCTGCTAGGTTGACTTTGTTGATCGTTTGACTTTATGGGTAAAATGTGAAATGCGATAAAAAATTAATCAGTATAATATTAATTAAAATATAAAAAGTCACAATAGATAATATTACATGTAAAAATATAAAAAATAAAGATATTTTTTTTTGTTTTAAAAATAAAATATATATAGAATAAAAATAAAAAAATTTTCCCTCAAGCAACCCTCTCTCTCTCTATCATTCACACCGGGCTTCTCTCTCCATCATTCTCCACCAGCCCTCCACCACTACTTCCTCTCATGCCGACCACCACCCTTTCCACCCAACCCCACACCAACCCACTCTCTCACTTTCATCTCAATTTCTCTCCTCTATTCATACCATCTTCCTTTCATCTTTATTTCTCTCATCTGTTTAGATCATCATCGTCTTCTTCTTTATTACTCTTCTCTTTTCAAACCATCTTTTTTTTTCTTCTTGTAAATTGTTGAACCTAGATGATCATTTAAGTTCGTCCCAGATGATGTTCCTTTGGGTTCAAATCGAACCCAGATACATTCCCAGTGATTGATGATGTTGGATGTTTGATTGTTGGATTGATGATGTTAGATGATGTTGGATGTGTAATTGTTGACTGATGATTGTTGATGATTTATTTTTTTTTTTTTTGTTTATTATTTGGCTTTCTGACAACTAGAAACCAAATTTTCTGGAAACCCAGAAAATTTTAAGTTTCTAGTGGTTGGAAACCTAAAAATAGGAAGAGAAGAAAGAGAGTAGGAGAGGGAGAGAGAGAGAGAAAGAGGGGGGCAGAGAGGGAGGGAGGGAGGGGGAAGAGAAAGAAAGAGGTGGCGACTGGTGGCAATAGTTTGGCAATGATTTGGTGGACTCCATGACGGTGTGTTGAACGTTGATGATGAAGATTAATGATGATGAATATGAAGGTATTTTTATTTTAAAGTACTATTTTATAATTATTTTTTTAAATAAAAATCTCAGGGTTAAAATTGTTTGTTAATGTATTAAAGTTAGAGGAGATTTCGGACAAAAATAAAATTAATATGATAAAAAGGATATTTCTACAAACTACAATAGGTTTTTTTGGATTATTCCTAAAATCTACCATTTGCAAACATAGAATGTTTGCAATCAATTTCTCTAAAGCCACTAGCAACATGAAAAATATATGTGTGTGTGTGTATGTGTGCACGCGCACGTAGGGAATAGCTACTAGACCATAGAATATCATCTCCAAGTATTAACAATATGCAATCAACTAGTTGGTAGTTGATGCTCTAAAAATTTGTCTCAAACTTTTGTCAAAGAAGTTAGGTATGATATTTGGAGATGAAATATAATCACCTACGATGGTGTATTAAGACACACAAGATATATGATTATATTACAAATATGTATATTTAGCTACCAACATTATTGTTTCCATTAAGTAAAACTAATAGTGAAGGACGCTATTTAGAGACCAAACAATTCGTCCCAAAAGCTTAGAAAATAGAAAATAAAAACAAGTCAGCCAACACCACCCCATCATTAGTATCTAAGGTCCCATGACTACCAACATTATCGTCTCCAATAAGTGAAACTAATATTGAAGGAAATTATTTAAAGACCAAACAATTCGTTCCAAAGGCTTTAAATAGAAAATAAAAACAATTCAGCCAAGAGTAAAGATTATTTTTATTGAAGAAGATTTTAATTTTTATTATTAAATATTTGTAATTATTATGACTTATTTCAATATTTTTGACTCGTGCGATCCCTAAATTATTAAAGCAACTACATGATCGGTAGAGACCTCCGATATTAATCGGACCTAAAGATATGTCAACCAATATACATATGTTGGAAATGCTGTAATTTTAATGATGATAGTCGCACTACAATAAAACAGGCCAACCATACCGGACAATGCCCGATATGGTTGACTATCTATACCGGGCAACCCGTTCGGCATGGTTGTCGTCAGTATGGATAATAAATATCCATACCGGGCAAGACCCAGTATGGATATATTAATGTGACGGGTCGATCCATGATTTTTCAATATTCATACTGGGCAGGTGCCCGGTATGGAAAAAAATTTAATTTTTTTTAAAATTAAACTAAAAAATTGTAATTTAATATTATAATAAAACTACCAACATACATAAATGTTAAAAATATATATTGTTTAATATATTAACAACATTTAAATTACATACTCTAAAATTAAATTATATTTAAATTACATACTCTAATTTGGACCAAGTTCGAGGTGATGAACTTTAGCATAGAAGTCATTTGAGTCAATTTCTGCTTCTGCCACCATTATTCCTCTACCCATCCAATCTAATAATTTGCAGTGGTTGCTATTCGATCCACCAACTTGGCTTGAGGAACCTTGAGATATGGACTGTATGCACAAAAATTTAAATATTTACTCCTATCAACAAATTTAAATAATTACATTTATATAATATATATATAATTAAATTGAAACAACAAAGTCAATCAATTTTATGAAAATTTTGACAGAGTTTCCCTTATTTTTCAACCTTACCAAAAATTTAGTTCACCTGCAATATGAATAACAAAGTAATTGCACAACATATCCAATCACTTCAGAGATTCTGTCTCCCCGCAAACATAAACACAAATAATATATATACACACATATTGCAAAAAATATGAAAATATGATTATACCAAAATCATAAAATACATACCTTATTGATAGATAAAACAATGGAAGAGGAGTAAATTGATGAATATAACGCTCCCAGATGACGAAAGAGCACTAGATTGACAAATACGATGGATCCAGACAGTGCCAATCCTTAGCATAGTTAAAAAAAAAAGAAATTAAGTAAAAAAAATAAGAAAAAAAAAAAGACAACCGGACTACCTCATCGGCGATCGGACGGCAGTCCAGTCGTCCTATGGATGGAAGAAGAACAAGATGAAGAAGATGAAGAAGAAGAAGATGAAGAAGAAGAAGAAGAAAATGAGAAGAATAAGAACAAGAAAAAAGAAGAAGAAAGGTAGAAGAAGAAGAAGAAAATGAGAAGAAGAAGAAGAAAAGATGACTCACAGGAGCGACGACCGGCGATGGAGGTAGCCAGTGACGACGTCGGTCGGCAACCGGAGCGACGACCGTGGTGGGTGGCAGTGACTAGGGTTTCTAAAGAGAGAAAATGTGAGAAAGAGATAGAGAGAAAAGAAAAATAGAGAAAATGACGAAAGAGAGTTAGGTATAATGTGCCCAGATTATCCATACCGGGCGGTATAGATAATCCATTTTTATTATTTTTTTAAATTCAAATTATCCATACCGGGCTGTCAGGCGCCCGGTATGGATAATCCGATTTTATTATTAAAAAATTAAAAATCAACTTATCTATACCGGGCAAGACCTGTCCGGTATGGATGATTCACTTATCCATACCGGGCATTAAAGGCCCGATATGGATAATTCGATTTTATTATTAAAAAATTAAAAACAACTTATCCATACCGGACAAGATCTGTCCGGTATGGATGATCCAATTATCCATACCGGGCATTAATAGCCCGGTATGGATAATTCGATTTTATTATTAAAAAATTAAAAGCAACCTATCCATATCGGGCAGTGACCCACCCGATATGGATAATCCGATTTTATTATTAAAAAATTAAAAAGCAACTTATCCATATCGAACAATGACCCGCCCGGTATGAATAATCGAATTATCCATACCGAGCATTTAATGTCTGGTATGGATAGTTAAAAAATTATTTTAAAAATAAAAAATATATAACTATCCATACCGGGCTAGACCTGTCCGGTATGAATAAGTTGCTTTTTAATTTTTTAATAGTAAAATTGAATTATCCATATCGGGCCTTTAATGTCCAGTATGGATAGTTCGGTATTAATAACCTGTTTTCTTGTAGTGTCGAAAGAAGGAAATATCAAAGAATAAGAGAGTGAGTGAGATGGAGTCAGTGCAGAAAGGAGGCATATATGGCCACCTTTCCTTGCCCACTGAAGAGTAAGAAGATGGATCCCAATGTCGTTTAAGGTTTCATTAGTGTTGCAGTTACATCTCCCATTATTAGTTGTGGACCACTGACCATTAATCAAAGGCATAAAAGACTAAAATATCTTTTGTCTCTTTTGTCTTAAGAGACAAATGTACAGGAAAAAAAAGTACCTCTCATTTTAAGTTCAAAAATTTTAAAAAAAAAATTACAATAAATGTAAAAAAAAAAAAGAAAAATATTAAAAATACAACAATAAAGGATAATTTATTTATTTATTTTTTATGCCTTTGACTAATGGTGAATGTCCACACAAGTGACAGTAGGGGGTATAGCTACATTAATAAAACGTTAAATAGTGTTTACGTAATTATATCCTAAACTACATAATTGTTATAATTATACCAAATGTCAAGGATATCCTTTTATTTATTCCACACAATTTTTTGAAGCAGAAGAACCAAATCTAGGATTATACGCAAGAATAAAAAAACAACATAAACAGGTATATCAAAATGGCCCAATTAGCAACATGAATGGTATGTAAGGTTTTGAGGAAGCATAATTTTAGAAGAGAATTTAAAGTTCTAGGAATGAATCAAGTTCTTTGTTTGGTGTGTATCACATGGAAAACAAAATAATAATAATAATAGACTATATCACTTTATTTAAGGATTTGTCGACTTTATTGGTTGAGTAAATTTAAATTTCACAATCTTAAATTTTGTAAATATTGTAAACTTAATAGATGAGGACTACTGAAACAAACTATAAATAGGTTTGATTACTTTATCCAACCACTAACTCTATTCATAAATTATAGTCTTTGGATTAACTTCAATAATTACCTTTATAATCAATCTAAGAGCTACAATTTACTAGTAAGGTTGGTGGTTGAGTAAGGTAGCAAAACCCACTATAAATATATAAAATGAATTTTACATTACAAGAACAAAGGATCCAAAAAATAATAATAATTAAATTAGAGTTCAGGTATGTAAGCGAGAATATATATCATGCAAAAGCATAATTTATGTCATGCAAATTATCTCAACAATGATATAAAATATGATTCCTTTGAATGTAATGGGCTATTGAAAAAATGGGATAAATACTCATTTTAAGGATCCATTTTTATGGGGTTAGAGATCTTGATTAAAATAGATCAAGATGGATTCATGAAAAAAAAAAAAAATAGTGCTTGGATGCATGGAAATTGAATTGAAGATTCAATTTTCAAAATATAATTGTTGGATTAAGTGTCATGAATGTGGCTATTAAATTTAAAAAAGTGTAACTATAAAATTAAATTACAAATTTAATTTTTCAAATTATAACTGTAAGTATTTAAAATTGAATTGCAGTTTTAACATGAATTGAAAAATTCAATATTCAAATTATAACTATTGATGTTGAATAAATTTTGAATTTTCAAAGTGTAACCGTTTACTAATTTAATGGTTTATTTAAAATCAGTTTCATAATCGCCCACATGGAGACTATGAATTGGCATCCTTTCTAGTTGTTCATAGACAATTGAAAAACCATTTTGTTTTCTAGTTTATTTTCTCTCAAACACTATTTATAGTTGTAACTGTCTAAAATGATAAACATTCATATATAGATCAGTTTATCAGACGAGTTTGGTTGGTGTTGTGTTCGGAGAGACAAACGTTGAACAACTTAGAAGGTGAAAAACGAATTTGTCTTAAGGACATCATAGTTATTATAAGCCTCAACATAAATACATTTGTTATATATATATACAGTGGCGGACCCAGAGATCTATGTGAGGGGGGGCACTTTTACATAATAATGATAACATTAAAACACTAATTTATATGAAATGTTCTTTATAATATTTTTATCAATTGTTAGAATGATATTATATAAAATAAAAATAGCTAAAATACATAACCAATAGGAGATATATAATCTTACCCTTTAGGAGATTATAAACAAAATTTCTTAAAATAATATTTTTAATACAAATATAAAATTAAAAGTATACCAATTGTGAGTTGATAATTTATGAAGTTAAAATATTTCAAATTTAAAGATGAATTTATAATAATGGAAAAAGAAAGAGAGAGAGAGAGAGAGAACAACATGTTTTGATAGGGGAACAAATTGAACCGTAATGAGAAAAAAAATTGAGGAAATTAACATATTTTAATAGGGAAATTGATTGAGCTATGGTAGATGAAAGAAAGAAAAACAATATCCGTGTCATAAAAAATTTTAAAAAAAAATTATGAGACAAACCAATATTTATGCATGAATAAAAAAAATATTAAAAAAAACAACATTTGTGAGTGAATTAAAAAAAATTTATGAGACAAAGGGGGATTGAACAATGGTTGGGACTAGGAATGAATGCAACCACAACCAACAAAACCTTTTAAATCTTGTATATCTATTTGACATTTTTATTTATAAAATAAATTAAATTACTAAAGAGGATAAAATACAAAATCCTTGGATGGGGCTAGAATTGAACCACGGTGGCATCTACAACAAAGAGAGGACTGCAACCATCACAGCTGCTGTGATTTCATGAAACGAAATGGCATTACATTTATATATTTAAATACATCAAAGTTAATTAACTTTCAAAAAATTTCAGAGGGGGCACGTGTCCCCCCTGGCCCAACAGTGGGTCCGCCACTATATATATTTTTCTTACTATTGCAAATTCTTTGTTTTATTATTACCTGTTCTATTATCATCAATTTTTTCTACCATGGGAGCCATCTCATATTCCTCACCGGAAGAAAAGGAAAGAAGATTGTGTTGAAGATTTTTGACTTATTTATAAAGTAGGGCAGACAAAAAGGATCAATCAACGTGGAGTTGTAGCTCATGAGCGTACAAAGAAAGAAGCATAATGGATCATGCATGCTTATCCGGTTGTTTCAAGACTACTGTGATTTGTGAAGGTTGGAAAGTGGTTATGATCATGTTTTGTTTCTCAAAAAGAGTTAATATCATCTCCTAACCTTACTTTTTACCTTGATGTTTTATAAGAGAAGTTAAAATTTAAATTATGCATGCGAGAGATAAAAAATACAATAATCCTAGTCATTCAGAATATTATATACTGATGTGTTATTGAATTATGAAAAGCCAAAGGAAAAAAAAAATTGTTCGGAAATGATCCTACCTCAATTGAAAGAATATATAAATTTTATGGTGCCAGGAAGAGAGTCAACCAGATTTATTTGAAATGACTAATATGTTTAAAAAAATAAAAAAGACATATTAAGGAAGAGTTCACGCGTAAAAGTTATAGAATATTTAAAAATAAATTATAATTGGGTGCAGGTATTATCATCCAAAACTATTATCTATATACTCAAATTCTAAGTACACTCATCATTAAAAATTTCAAAACAATTTTGCTAAAAAGACCTAATCTAATATCAAAACTAACCTTATAAAAGTAAATTCATTTATTTAACAAAAGCATCCAACTAAATAATTAGAACCCAAATTTAAATTTAAATAACTCTTTGTAGGGGTGGATGTTTTTGGGTTCGGGTTGGGTTGGGTTGAGTTGAAAATCTCCCAACCCAACCCAATAAATTCTTCAACTCAACCCAACCCAACCCAATAATAATCGAAATTTTCAACTAAACTCAACCCAATAAATTCTTCAACCCAACCCAACTCAACTCAATAATAGTCGGGTTGGGTTAGGTTGGGTTGATTGAGTTAGATTTCATTTACCACAAATGCATAAATGATCTAGTTAATAACTTTTTTAGTCTTAGTAATTTGATTACAGATAAAATGAATACAAATAAAGATCTAATTATTGCAAATAAAAGAATAAATTTGATATAAAGGTTATTCTTAATCTTTATCTTGAACAAATGTTCTTCTAAAGATGGGAGAAAATCTTGGATTTAGAATTGAGATAAACGTTTGTCGGGTTCGGGTTGGGTTAGGTTGAAAATTTTTTAACCCAACCCAACCCAATTTAATTTTCAACCCAATCCAATTCAACCCATCCAATTTTTTTTAAGATGTAACCCAACCCAACCCAATAAAAAATAGTCGGGTTAGGTTGGGTTTATCGGATTGGGTTGGAGATGCCCACCCCTAACTCTTTGCACTTCAAAAAATAAATAAATAAATAGACTCTTTGTTAAATATTTTTTACAACTAGAATATTTATCAATTTACTAAATTATCTTTTTGTTCATCGCTATAATGATTAATGCTTTTGGAACCAATTGAACAAAAAGAAAGCAAGTTACAACTTAAATCTCTAAATTGTTTTTGTTTTTTAACTTTCTTTTAGACAAAAATTGTGATAATCATGTATTTCTACTATAGTAAGATTTCAAATTAGGGTTTAATAAATTAGGATGAATTGATGACTATGAAAAGTACATTAAATTAATTATTTAAATCTTAAATTAGAGTTTAAACATATTAGAAAATATTAGTGGACATGAAAAGTATTTTAATTAACTTATTGTAATTAAATTATCAATAATTGTCACTTTGTTTTAGGTTATTTTTACAATAAACTTTTATAATAAAATTTGTGTGTAAATCATAATTTTGAGTGATAATTTTTTAACCTGATGTTATGAAAAATTTTTACATATTTGTTAAGGAAGGGGGTTCATGGCCCTAACCAATCCCTCCAGTCCCCCCCTCTATACAGACACACACATACATATATATATATATATATGTATATGTATATGTATATATTCTAACTTGGAAGTGAGAGGATTTGAATTCGAAACCTCTACTTTATGAAGAAGTGTGTTATGATATGATAAGCTAATTTATAACT
This sequence comes from Litchi chinensis, assembly GCA_019925255.1. NCBI lineage: Eukaryota > Viridiplantae > Streptophyta > Magnoliopsida > Sapindales > Sapindaceae > Litchi > Litchi chinensis. The sequence continues at coordinate 27,214,681 of CM034461.1, read as the reverse complement.
AGTAATTATTAGATTTTGAATTAAAATGGTGATTGCAAATCAATCTCTCTTTATTTAGGTAAATTTTTTAATACTATAGCATTACTCTAACTTAATTAGGTGCTTATAACTTTATGAGAACAAAATGTGGACAGTCATGATAATATAAGTGAGAGTCTCCATTAAAGCTTTGATAGTCTTGACAAATGATCGTGATCAAGACTCAATACTCTTTTATCTAAACTGTAAGGATTTTGTCCACACAAAATTACTTGTTATATGTATTTTTCGGACTTATTAAATGGGCTGGTAAAAGCCCAATTCAGGCCCAATAACAGTCAACCCAGTCAAGGCCCATCAGACGAGGCCCAGTATCGATTCTAAGGTCAGCAAACTCTTCAGCTCACTCAAGTAAATCCCTCAGCTGACATCAGTAGACTTGTGAACACAGTCAGACCGCAGCTCGCCTCATGCGTAGCTCGCTATGCGAGCTCAAGCTCATAGACCGCCATAGACACGTCAGCTCGCTCAGAAGCGTAATGAATACAGTATCTTTCAGAACAGGCAGTTGCCTATTTCAACCATGATTCTCTCTCCAAACATGACAGTTACCCAATCAAACCGTGATTTCCTCATCAGATATGGAAGTTTATTCGAATTCAAACCGAATCAACATCATCTCTTATTTTATGGAAGCAGTTTCCTGATATTATTCAACCATATTAGGAAGTATAATTACTTTACAATTCTTTTCCTTATTTTTCCTGATTATTTGGGAAATGTAATTAATTAAGGATTCTTTTCCTGATTTGCTACAACCAGAATTGTAACGCATCTTTCCCTATAAATAGGAGGCTAAAATCATTGTAACATGATCAAAGAATAATCAATAATACACTGTCACTCTGCAGAATTTAAGAGACAGACAGTTGTGGACGTAAACCTATTATTGCCGAACCACGTAAAAGCTCCGTGTTCCTCGTTTGATTCTCGGTATTTGTCTGTGTCCTTTCTCGGTATTTGTCTGTGTCCTTTCTTGGTATTTGTGTTTTCTCACATTGATTGCAGGTATTGGGTATTGATTACTCGTCGACTGAAATCCAACGTCGACATTACTCAATTCAAACTTACATATATTTATGCAGACAGGGTGGATTGCTTCAGGCCGACTGGCAACCATATCTTGATAAAAAGAAAAACGCAGACACCAGGACTAAGAATTTTCATGTGTATATAAGATATGAAATGGCACATAATGATTTTCTTTAATTGATTGTAAGACAAGGTAATAGCTCTTAATTTTATCAAATTAATGTTTTCATTTACTATTAATAATAAATTCCAAACGAATTATCTAAAGATGATTGATTTATTTTTTTTTAATTTTTTGTCTTTTGAAACCGAAAATAAGTAAGGTAAGAATCAAACCCATGACAAATATTATAAAAAAGGATGAACTTGGAGAAATAATATATAATTAAAGAGTAGCTATCTTTCCACCCCTTAAATATTATATTTACACCCTTTTTTATACATACACCCTTAAATATTATATTTACACCCTTTTTTATACGTACACCTAATTGATGATTGTTTTAAAAGATTATTAATTATAAGGTTAATTGGACTAATATTCCTCAAGTATTTCAAAATTATACTAATCAATAATTTAAACATTTATTATACTAACATACCTTTAAAAATGTTGACCACCATTAAAATCAACTATTTGACTAATAACTTACTGTGAAAAGTCAAAACTAACCCAACTATTATTTTATTATTTTATTTTTAATTATTATTTATATTTCTTAAAAATTTGTTTTATATATTTATATAATAAAAAATCATATCATGATTATAATTTAGGAGTGAAATGTTTTTTTTCTAATTATAGTTTTGATATGGTTTTGTTATTGATTTTATCATATAAATATGTATACAAATTGAAATAATTAAAAACAAAATAATAAAATATATACTAAAGGAACTTTTGACTTTCACAATAAATAATTAGTCAATAGTTGATTTTAATGGTATTTCACATTTTTTAAGTTTGTTAGTGCAAATACGTTAGTCATCATCGAATGTAATTTTAAAATATTTTAGGAATATTAATGCAATTAACTACATAATTAATAATATTTTAAAACAAACATTAATTGCGTGTTTGTATAAAACGGCTGTATATACAATATTTAAGGGGTGGAAGATCACCACTCATAATTAAATTTAAATCATGGGTGAAAAATGTGACTGAGGCGAAATGGGCTGGACTTAGCTTGTTGGGCTAAAGACAAGTTGTAGCCCAATATCAACAGATGTTGATGCCCACTTTCACCAATATAAGAATTTAAACTCCTGAGCATGCATTGCTAAACTATCAAGAGAAATTAATCACGTTAAACTAATAAGGAATTAAATTGAAAGGGAATCAAGTTTTATTGGGAAGAGAATGGAGCTTATAAATTGCATTATCAATCCCTTTCTCATTATATTTCTCTGTCTCTTTCTTTGTTCCCTGAATACTATCATGTAATTACCACCTACTGTACAACGGTTCCCTCAAAACAGCAGTTCATGACCAAGAACTCAAGTAGGCATATTTTGCAATCTTATATGCTTGTATTTCTGTAGGGTATTAAAATGTCTAGCACTCTCTGTCAAGCCTTTGGATAAAAGGAGCTTCAATACTTCAACCCCCTCTTGCAAAGCAACATCTATCTGGTGACCAATGAAGCATAGCATGTTGAAGAACTTTATTTTTAGGAAAAAAAAAAAATGTTTAGGCAAATAAGAATTAGCATTGTTGGTAAGGTGAAATCATCATCTAATGTTGGAATCTTAAAATCAGTGAGAGATTGTGGTATGATGAATCAATGAGGAGAGCCATCCACAATAATCAATAATCAAGTCCAAATCAAAACTTACTCGTTCTCGAGCCAATGTGTTGAACTTCTGCAACAAGAAAGCTTTAGGATCCATTTGTCCTGGAGGCTTACCGATGCCTAAGAAGAGAATAAAAAAAACTTGGTAATTTATTTACTAGAATACATATATGCATGCTTATAATCAAATATAACAAGCTAGGACCGAGAACTAACCAATTCTTAACCGAGCAAACTCTCGATTCCCTCGAAGATTATGGATCACACTCTTAAGCCTGGTGCAATAATGTAAAATGAATCAATAAATATAGTAGAAGCGTATAACAATTCTATAATCAACAAAGAATGTAAAAGGTCACATGTATTCATTTGATGTAAAGCACTGAGGATACATTTGCTGATAATACACCCTGTTGAGATACAACTGTTTACTTAACGTCCGAAGCACTAAGCAACTACTGCCCAAACGACATATACATGATCACTTAGACAATGCACGAAACCCTTGAGTCATAGACTGAGAAAACATACAAAATCTTGAAGCAAACACATGTAAACTCTGAGTTTTCCTTAATCAGAAGAATTTAGGTGAAAAAAATGGAGAGCCAAATTAACATTCTATTTCAAAATAATAATAATAAAAATATATATAACAAACATTCGACTTAAGTAGCACACACGGCATACATTCAAATCTGAGCCATACTTGGTTCATGAGAATTTTAATGAAGGTAATTTGGCTATCTAGTAAAGGCACAATTGATGTAATATTGAGCGAATATTAAACATCAGAGTGATTATTTTCATTTACATAATATATTTTTTGCATTTAAAGGGTCCATTGGTAAAAAAATCTCACTCAATGGAATTTTTCAGTTTGAATATTATTTAAAAGCTTATACGTTCAGTGTGTTGAGTATTCAAAAGTAAACAGATTTTGTATAACACCCCGTATTGAAATCCAACTTATTATAATTCAATGAACATCAACTTTGTTTCTATCCTTCTTTTTTGACAGCAGCACACCTTCCCCAACCTACAAGCTACAAGCTACAACTTTCTCAAAATAAAGCATTTTCAGATGAGTAGACAATATACTAATATACAACTTAGTGCACAATGTTCAAATCAAGTACACAAGGATTTCCTATACACACCCATTGTGCCTTCCATGGCCTCCATTCTGTTGAAGACGAAGCACTCCACAAGGTAAGCCCATGTCATCATGAAACTAGAACAGGAAACCGTCAAACAAACTAAATGGCACCACTGTAGTGTTACAGTTATAAGTCTTTCAAAACCTAACAAGGAACTAATTATCAAGTAAAAGCAAAATTACCACAATAACACGATTAAGGGGTAACTTATAATAAGCTGCAAGTGGTCCGGCCTGCAATTGACGAAAGAAAAAATAAGTTATACGTATACAAGCTGTAAAATATATATATATATATATATATGCTGTC